>VBSK01000060.1:0-156677 GCA_006112555.1 Tuber indicum | reverse complement strand
CACCCTCTTCGGTAATTACTAGCTCTCGTCTGGGAGACATACTTGCGTTACCAGTAGTAATTATCCGATCCTCAGAGTCTTTAAACCTGTAGCAGAGTTCTCAAGTGGAACTATGTTGGCTCCAATAGTCCCTTTCGTCATCAAGATGATCAGTCTGATACGAAGTGCCTTTGCCTATATGCCGGAGGTCAATGACTTCTAGTTAGTGATAACTCAACAACTAACCAATAGGAATTTGTGTAACGGGGGCTCCCTCTGGGAAGATGGATCCCGAGGTTGCGACCGCACCGAAGTATTCTTTCAGAAGTAAGATAAAGATAATCAACAGTAAGAGTTGAAAAAATAAACGGTAAAACTTAATATCGTTAAGCCACAGCTTTACTCAATTAAGTCCTGATCTCGAGAGGTAGTTGATTGCCAGAGTAGAGGAGAACTCGCATATACTTAAGTAGGTTTGGTATGCTGCCAGTTACTCCCCATCACTACTCTGCGTTCGCGAGCACCCAACTCCCGTGGGCTGTCTAGCCAACCTCTACGGGTCGGACCAACGATCCTCCGTAGCGAACTAGACCACTCGATGGTGTTCTAACATCTGCCCGATAGAAGTGTTTTAGCCGCTGCATCTCCAATGCAACCGCAGGAGTAAAAACTCTTCATATCGTGGTCATGCCAGTGGCGAGCTGTCATGCCCGTGCGGATACTATACCAACTATTGAACTCTCTACCCATATACACTTAGTCTTCTGCAAGCATTCGCGGCTCCTGAACATCTATCCGGTTCTACTCATTTCCATATCACTCCGGAAGATAGCCACGTAGCTCCCCCGATAGACCACTCCGGAGGTTGACTACCAATAGGCGCTACCCACAGTCAACCCTCCTAGAAGTAGGTCATATCGTGGCCCCAGACTAGTGTCTTAGAGTCCTTAACGATTCTCCAATACTATTACTCTTTCGGGGCAACGGACTTCGGTTACCTCGCCTACTGGCCTCCGGTAACCTCACATACTACTCTTGACTTCAAAGCAGTATTACTCCGTCAGTTTTGGTCCGTTTTACACGAAACCACCTGGAGGCTATTCTCCAGGTTCTCCTCTTCCCCCTCATATATCCTGCGGACAGCTTCCGGTCGGACGGACGGCGTGAGCGCATACGGAGTTACGGCAACATCTCCACTTGGAGACTTTTGCTAGACTTACAGCAACTCTTCAGGCTGTAGCCCATGACGCTAGGGACTTATAACGGGCCGGAGGGGGGTGTTAGCCACCACACCTCCAAGTTACAGCTTGTTCGGAGCTCAACTGGTTGTGCCGGAGTGATCCGCACAACCTGAGATTCGAACACCCTATGTAGTTTCGCGTGACAAACAATCTAGTCACTTCCCCCGAAGTCCTGCGTAACAAGTTACTTTCAAGGTAGGGTAACTTGACTCCATAGCAGGGTAACCCGTGGCCCAAGGCAGGGTAACCCTAGTCCGAAGGTAGGGTAACTGTACCCCGAGTTACCCTACAGAGTAGGGTAACTTTACCTGGACTCTCCGTCGAGTAATTCAGGGTAACTCCCAAATTGACTACTTGGGTTACCCTACAGAGTAGGGTAACCCCCAACCATTACTAGGACCTATGTACCTTTGGTATGGCCTAGCATGCCCGACTGAGGTACCTAACCACCGGTACCTCCACCCGGTAGACCTAAGTCTACCGCCAGCCCTACCGCGGTAGTCTCTTGACTCCGGTATGGGTGTAGGTTTGGCTACTTGTAATAGTACTCAGTGGAGTCTCGTTACATCACTCCCCTCTTCTATAAGGCTCGACCCGAGCCGATCTAACGACGTCTTTTATTTCCGCTACTCGGTATATCTACAACCCTATGGTCCCTAGGTTTAGATGGATACCTTTTGTGGAAATCGCTTAAGGCTTGTATACCGGTTCCTTCCAGCATCTCAAACGGCTCCCAAGAATTTTCTTCAGGTCCATAGCCATCCCACGATATCAGGTACTGGACAAACCGATGAGGGAACTTCTGTTTAACTCCTCCATACCACCGGCTGTCTAACACTCCCGAGATAACATAACTTGGCTCGTCTTCCACTATGTCAGGGATAGGGATATCTTTAACCCTTCTCCCGGTCTGATCCTCTCGGTAGGGCTCTAATAACCCAACGTTGAATACCGGGTGGATAGACCAACGCGCAGGCAACTGGAGTTCATATGCCCTAGTACCAACACGTCGCTTGACCACAAAGGGACCAAACATTCGGTGGTCTAGTTTCTCCATAGGCCTCTTTGTACGGATATTCTTGCGATTCAGCATTACCCGATCAGCCTTTATAGCTCTGCCCTCTTCGACATCTTCTAGTGTGGCATATTCTGGAGATGGTAATCGTTTCTTGTCATGCCATTTCCGTTGCCTCTCTTGAGCACTTTGTAATGTTTCCCGTATGTCTTGCCATGTACCCTCCCAATCCTTTACTAACAGCTCCGTACTTGGATGAATCCCCTTATTGTCAGGAACAATTCCAGACCAGTTTGTCCTCGGAGAAAATCCATAGTTAATCTCAAAAGGAGATAACCTGGTTGACTCGGAGGTGGATGTATTATAGGCATACTCCGCTAACGGTAGTAGCGAAACCCAATCATCCTGCTGGTAGGTACAATAACTCCTTAGGTATTGTTCCAATGTCTGGTTCACCCGCTCCGTCTGACCATCAGTCTCAGGATGGAACGCGGTAGAGACATTGAGTTTCACCTCAAGTAGTCCCATTAAGCTAACCCAAAACTTTGAAGTGAATCGAGTATCTCGGTCAGAGATAATTGATTCTGGGAGTCCATGCAGTCTCCAGATCTCTTTGAGAAATATAAGAGCAAGTTCCTTGATAGGTACCTCCGTAGCGAGGGGGATGAAATGTGCCATTTTTGAAAACCTATCAACAATGACCCAGATCTTCGTATAACCCTCGGATTCTGGTAACGCCACAATGAAGTCCATTGATATTGCGTTCCATGGCCTCATAGGAACATCTATAGGTTCTAAGAGCCCAAACTTCTTATGTCTAACTGTCTTTACCCTTTGACAGACATCGCATGACCGAACATAGTCTTCGATGTAGGCCTCCATCTTAGGCCAGTAGAAGTTGGCTTTAACCTTCCCTATTGTCTTATAAGTCCCGAAGTGTCCGGCTAGACGGGAATCATGTTCCGCTTGCATGATCCGTTCCTTTAGCCCTTGATCCTCCGGTATGTACCAACGCCCCTTGTAAAGCAGGAAGTCCTTCTCTATTGAGAAATTAGGGTCAACCTTATTGTCCTTTTGGACAATGGACTTGTAAATACTTTGATAAGTATTGTCCTTTGCTATAGCGACCTTCATGTCATCAAGCATTCCGGACTTCAACCGGAAGCCTTGGCACAGTTGCAACAACTGTGGTCGCAAGATGTCCCGCTCCTGACTATCCAAATACTGTCCCGGACGGAAAAACATCTGTTCTTGACCCAATTTCGCAGAATTACTCCCCCCTTCAGGGCGGTACTCGAACGCCTCGATAATGCATCAGCCTTCCCATTAAGGCGCCCTTCACGGTAGACAACCTTAAAATTAAATGGTTGAAGGAATTCCGCCCAGCGATGTTGTCGGCGATTCAGTATCTTAGTACTATTAAAGTACTCCAAATTCTTATGATCAGTGTAAATAGTTATCTGATCAGATACTGAGCGCAAGAGATGATCCCATTCCTTAAAAGCAGCAACAATTGCGGACATCTCTTTATCATGCACATCATAATTTATCTCTGCTGGCGAGAACTTCCGACTATGGTAGGCTATAGGATGCCATCTACCATCTTCGCATAACTGTGACAGTATAGCACCCAATGCAAAATCACTAGCATCGGTTTCCAACTTGGTTAACCGTTCCGGATCAAAGTGGGCTAGAATGGGGCTTGCAATGAACATCGCCTTCAGGCGACTAAAGGCTTCATCGTGCCTTGGACCCCATTCCCATTTGGTATCCTTCTTCGTTAAGTCAGTTAACGGCTTTGTTATCTTACTAAAGCCCTCTATAAACCGACGGTAGAAGTTTGCAAATCCCAAAAAGCTTTGAACGTCAACAACTGTCTTTGGTGGAGTCCAAACTTCAATTGACTTCACCTTTTCCGTGGTCATCATAATACCACGATCGGATATACGGTATCCCAAGAATTCTACCTCTCTTTGATGGAATGTAGATTTCTTAATGCTTACACAAAGCCTAGCCTTGCGCAGTCTTTCCATAACTCGCCTAACGAGTGAGACATGTTCTTCGATGGTCTCTGAGTATATTAGGATGTCATCTATATAGGCGATGACTCCTTCGTCTAATAAATCATGAAAGATTTTATTTATCATACTCTGGAAAGTAGATGGGGCGTTACATAGCCCAAACGGCATTACCGTATATTCATACAACCCATAACGACAGCGGAAAGCTGTCTTCCATTCTTCTCCTTCTGCCATTCGGAGGAGATAATAGCCATTCTTCAAGTCCAACTTAGTGAAGACAGTGGCTTTTCCAAGTCTATCACGCAGCTCATTCATCAGTGGTAAAGGATATTTATTCTTCACCGTAATCTTGTTAAGCCCTCGGTAATCAATACATAACCTCAATGACCCATCAGGTTTGGGTACAAAGAGAATTGGGGCTGCGGCAGGGGAACTAGATCTCCGTATCTTTCCCGTTGCCAGCATCTCATTGAGATACTCCCTCAGAATCTTGAGCTCGTTTTCAGACAATGGATATATAGGACCAAAGGGAGGTGCTGTCTCAGGCATTAACTCGATCTTGTGATCATACTCTGAGTGCTCTGGTAACGCATCTATCCTTTGTTGGCTAAATATATCGCCATAGTCCTTATATTCGGGGAGGAGACTTAGGGCAATGTCTTTCCCGTCTTCTCCTGTGAACTGGGCATATCCAAGAAGATATACCTGAGCTTGGTCTTCTGCCAATAGCTCTTCTTCGGTTATAAATTCTAACCGTCTCTGGCCCACAAGGCATCTAGCCTTACACAATACAGACCTCCAAGTGAAGCTGCGTGTTTCCCAGTCTATGTCGGGATTATGTTCATGGAGCCATGACATTGGAAGATAACCATCAATCTTCTTGTCGGACATGTCCGCCAGTTCAAATCTCATGTCATTGACATGATCGCCAATACGCATCTTCAGGGTCTTAGTGTAATGAAGCCCTGAGTTAGGAATGTCATTCCCGCTAGCATCCTTTATTGGAGCAGCAACCTTTCTCCGCACACAAGGAACTTGTGTTTCCTTAGCCCATCGTGTGCTAAGCACTGCGCCAGTAGCGCCACTATCCAACAATAACACAGCCTCGGCTGTACTGTCTCTCGCGCCACAACGCCATTCTAGTCTAACTCGAACTCGGATAGACTTTATATGTTTTGGGGGGCCTGAAAGCCGCGCCTTCTTTCTTGAGTTTTCTTTTAGAAGCATGTTTAACGGAGTCTCTTGCCTTTCGACACAAGAGTGGCCACAACGGGTCAAAATGTTAAGGTTTCAAATCACGGTATATCAATAGCTAGGGTGTTTACTATCACGCCAGCATGATTTCGGGTACTGAACCCTCCTCAGGTAAACTTGATAACAAAATTTCATTGCTCGAATCAAGGCCTGCTTGATGTGAAAAGAACTAGTCTAACAAAAGAAAACAATTTCGCTTCCAATACTAAGGAAATAATCCATCGAAGTAAGGAAATGATATATTCCCGCAGTAACATAACAAGAATACAAAGGAGAAATAAACCAAGACAAACACCCAAAGAGAATTCCCGTGCTGACCCAAATCCTCCACCTGCCTCGTTCCTTCGCAGACCGCTGCGGCCCAGAACATCTAAGAGGCCTGGTCAGTCTATGTATTGACTGCAGGATTTCTCGGGGCATGCTTACTCTCGGAGCCCTTCACATAACTTCCTAGAGTTATGTCAGTGTCTTGTTATTTCGCTGCAAGGAAAGGAACTTACCTATTCCTCAGCATCCGTATCAACCTCCATAATCTCGGGAGATGACTTTCGGATTTCCAATAACTTCTTTGAAGGTGGTGCTTCGATGCGACGGACTTTGTTGTTTGATGCTTCATTGACTTCTGCATCTTCAGCCTTCCTCTTTTTGGTTATCGCTTTAACCCCTTTGGCTGAACTAACAACAGGGTCGGTGGAGAAACATTTCCGCCAAAAGTGACCCGGTTTTCCACATCGTGTGCACTGCGACTCCTTCTTGCGCTTATCGATAAGCGTAGACGGGATATTCTTATGGGCATTAGCATGCTCAGAATTCCCTTGCTTCTGGGATGTACCCGCAGAAGATAAGGAGCGCCTAAGGTTGGGCTTACCCGAACCCTTTTCCTTCCGTTTCGGTTGTTTCCTCGAGGTTGACAACCTCTCCTCGCTCTTGCCCTGGTTATCACTTCGGCTTTTGGTAACAGTCTCGCTGAAAGTGATATTGTCTTGGAGGGCGTGGCCCGTCTTCCGCAGAAGGTCCATGTACTCGGACACATCGGTAGGATGAGGTGTCTTTTGTGCCCAGACATTCCGTAGTTGGGATGTCATTGTCATCCGGATCTTGTCTTTGATCATTGTAGGGTCCGTATAACCCAATTGGACAATCAGATCCATTACCGAGTCTAAGAACTGGTCTACTTGCCCAGGCTTCATCTGCAATTTCGTCCACTCGCTAAGAGCGCGGTCCCGATCAACATGGGCACCGAAACTTGCCATTAGCCGTTTCCTAAATCCTTCCCATGTACGAAACTCATGGTTGGGGTCAAACGGCATACCCACCCGGCGTGCACCATCCTCACTGATGTACCGGTGTAGGCCCATGTACCAAGTTTTAGCGGTATCTTGAAGAAGAGGGATAACCAAGCTGATTTTGTCCATATCTTCCGTGATTGACTCTCGGAAGTATTCGAACTTGATTTCCACATCGCTAATGAACCGCTGAGTGTCGGTGGTGTTTCCTTTAAACGGAGTTACATCACCTAACTTCGCGGGCTTTCTTGGCTTTCCCCCTGAAGGAGTGGAGTTACCGGCTGGCTGACTAGCTCCAGCTGCCCCACTCATCTGCAAGAAAGCTCGTAGCAACCTTCGTGCTCCGCGGTCATAGCGTCTCTTCTTTTTCTCGCTCCAGTTTGGCTTCCGCCTCCCCAGAAACTCAGAGAAATCGGGTACGGAGTCGGCATCATCGTCATCACTGCTACTGGAGGAACTGGAATCACCCGGGTTTCCGCCAGCACCAACGTTTCCGCCAGGCGGGAGTTGATCTCCGCCGCCACCGGCATTTCTGCCAGGGCCTCCAGAGGGTCTATCATACCCGTCAAAGGAGTCCTCCCTTTCCCCTTGTCTGTCCTCTTGGGGAACCACCCCCGAACGAGACAAAGGCATGGGAGGTGGGTCTGGTAATGGGACAGCTGCCGAAGAACTCGGAGTAACCCCATACCGACCCTGAACAAACTGCTGGAATTCCAGACAGCTATCCGGCATTGCCGGAGGTCCCACGTGCAAACGTGAACCACAATAGGAACATTTGGGCTTTTTCATCTTCGGACCCTCCTCCTCCGGCTTCCGGTACACTTGACTCGAACGACTGTTAGGACAGTTGAGTGCATGTGCGGCCTTTGGAAAGTGAGGTCCTCCCACGACCGTACAACCAGTGTAACAGAAGGCCGTAACCCCCGGCGACAAAGGCCTTCGGACCCGTTCTTTCTCCGGAGCACCCCACATACCCCATTCACCCCCGGACTTGTTATATTGTCCTTGCCTAAGTTTGTCAAAAAACTCATTTGCATCAGTAGGTTTCCTGGGCGCACCAGGTAACTTAGGCATGGAAGGCATGGGAGGCAGGGGAGCAGGTTCAATGATAACAGGAGCTTGTCCTGGCTTTGGGAGAGGTGTATTCACAGCCGCCTGGTAAGGTCGGTCTGGCACAGGGACATTGGTAGAGGGTGTCGGGGTATCAGTGACTCCTGTCAAGTCTACCTGATCCCGACCAGGTTGCGGAGGTGGAGGAGGGACTCTGGACTTATCCACCCTATGACCACTATCGCCCGGACGAGAGCCTGTAGCAGGGCTAGGAGTCCGTCGGTTTCTCCTTTGAGATACCGGGGCGAGTGCTTCTTCGAGCTGTTCGTGGAAGGGGGAACGACGAGGAGAGACTAGAGCTCGTGGCTGTTGACCCGCTATCTGTACTCCTAATTCAGTCAAGTATGCCTGATATGAGGGATTGGTCAACATAGCGGTTAGGGTCTCCGCAAAGTTGACCGCGGGACGCTTCTCCATCGGAGGTGCCACTGTCATGATCGTATCATTGTCATGATCAATCTGATGCCCTGTACGGGCAGCCTCTTCCAGCGCCGCTATCCTCTTGGCTAGCGCACGTGTGTCACTAATTTGCCGTATGAACAACTTCTGTTGTTTCCGCATCCACTCCGTAGCCGCCGTAACCATCTCTATTTTAAACTTAGTCTGCGCCTGCTCATTCCAGTATTGCATCTGGCTTTGAGCTTCCTTCATCTGTTTTGTAACTTCAAGAAGGATGTAGGGTTCCATAACTTCCCTAGTAAAATCCGCAAGACTAAACCCTTGACCTTGCCTTTCTGGCACTACCGGAATCGCAAGCTTCTGCTGTGTAAACGATTCGAATAACCGCGCAGGGTCTTCGACCACAATTTCCTCGGCATCGTCGGGAAGGTCGATATTGGTAGCATTAAGGACAAGTTCAATGGGTTCCCAACCAAGGCCTTTGGCATCGGCAAATGCTTCACGCCGCATATGCCATTGGTGGGCTGCCGCCGCGGCAGGATCGAAGTGACCGGCTTGGTTCGACATAGTAATTTCCACCCGATGCTTCTGGTACCAGACCAGCGACTCGTACTCAAACTATGTCAATTCAAGGAGGTCAATACCAACAAATCTCAAGAGTAGGAAGAGTTAAGCGAGGTCTTCGCTTAACGATATACTGTAACGGGGGCTCCCTCTGGGAAGATGGATCCCGAGGTTGCGACCGCACCGAAGTATTCTTTCAGAAATAAGATAAAGATAATCAACAGTAGAGCGTTGAAAAAATAAAACGGTAAAACTTAATATCGTTAAGCCACAGCTTTACTCAATTAAGTCCTTGTCTCGAGAGGTAGTTGATTGCCAGAGTAGAGGAGAACTCGCATATACTTAAGTAGGTTTGGTATGCTGCCAGTTACTCCCCATCACTACTCTGCGTTCGCGAGCACCCAACTCCCGTGGGCTGTCTAGCCAACCTCTACGGGTCGGACCAACGATCCTCCGTAGCGAACTAGACCACTCGATGGTGTTCTAACATCTGCCCGATAGAAGTGTTTTAGCCGCTGCATCTCCAATGCAACCGCAGGAGTAAAAACTCTTCATATCGTGGTCATGCCAGTGGCGAGCTGTCATGCCCGTGCGGATACTATACCAACTATTGAACTCTCTACCCATATACACTTAGTCTTCTGCAAGCATTCGCGGCTCCTGAACATCTATCCGGTTCTACTCATTTCCATATCACTCCGGAAGATAGCCACGTAGCTCCCCCGATAGACCACTCCGGAGGTTGACTACCAATAGGCGCTACCCACAGTCAACCCTCCTAGAAGTAGGTCATATCGTGGCCCCAGACTAGTGTCTTAGAGTCCTTAACGATTCTCCAATACTATTACTCTTTCGGGGCAACGGACTTCGGTTACCTCGCCTACTGGCCTCCGGTAACCTCACATACTACTCTTGACTTCAAAGCAGTATTACTCCGTCAGTTTTGGTCCGTTTTACACGAAACCACCTGGAGGCTATTCTCCAGGTTCTCCTCTTCCCCCTCATATATCCTGCGGACAGCTTCCGGTCGGACGGACGGCAGTGACGTATACGGTGTTATGGAAGCATCTCCACCGGGAGACTTTTGCTAGACTTACAGCAACTCTTCAGGCTGTAGCCCATGACGCCAGGGACTTATAACGGGGCCGGAGGGGGGTGTTAGCCACCACACCTCCAAGTTACAGCTTGTTCGGAGCTCAACTGGTTGTGCCGGAGTGATCCGCACAACCTGAGATTCGAACACCCTATGTAGTTTCGCGTGACAAACAATCTAGTCACTTCCCCCGAAGTCCTGCGTAACAAGTTACTTCCAAGGTAGGGTAACTTGGCTCCATAGCAGGGTAACCCTTAGCCCATGGCAGGGTAACTCTAGTCCAAAGGTAGGGTAACTGCACCCCGAGTTACCCTACAGAGTAGGGTAACTCTACCTGGACTCACCGTCAAGCAATTCAGGGTAACTCCCAAATTGACTACTTGGGTTACCCTACTGTGTAGGGTAACCACCACCACTCATAGGTACCTATGTACCTTTGGTATGGCCTAGCATGCCCGACTGAGGTACCTAACCACCGGTACCTCCACCCGGTAGACCTAAGTCTACCGCCAGCCCTACCGCGGTAGTCTCTTGACTCCGGTATGGGTGTAGGTTTGGCTACTTGTAATAGTACTCAGTGGAGTCTCGTTACAATTTGTTCCGATGACTCTCTTTTCGTAGAGGAGAAGTCATTCTATTGAATCATCTCATAATTCCTCGGTCGGCAACTCCTGGTTATTCTATGTAGAGGGGGTGGACCTTCGCGTTGTGTTGGTCATAAGTCCCACAACGACGGTACACCCCTTATCATAGTTACGACACTCCTTCGAGCTCACTGGCTTTCCAGTAATGTCTCCTAGGAGGTCAAGACTCTGCCTATTTATTGGAGGGTGGATGTGAATGCATTGGTTCATTATCCCGAACCTCCCAACATTCATATCACTACCTTGTGCGAAAACGTCCCGTTACTTATGGCCCGTACCAAAGATGTCATATCCTTGAAGCCTAGTAACTCCCTGAGTAGTTAACGGATTGACTTCGTTCCACTTCCCAGGTGTAGCCAGAGGTCCCCTCCTATATATCCTGCGAACGGCTTTCGGTTGGACGGACGGCAGCGACGTATACGGTGTTATCCTGACACCTTCAGTTCTGTGACCATATAGTCACAGGACCCAACAATGGTTGATGGGTGTGATGACGTGCGGGCCCCGTCAGGGGGCCGGAGGGCGGTGTTGGAAACTAAGATTCTCGAGCTTGGGTAAAGTTACCCTACCTAAGGTATTCTTAGGCTATCGGAATTGGGTACTCCTAACAGCTACTTGTAATAGTACTCAGTGGAGTCTCATTACAATTACCAAATGAGAGCACAATGAGCAAAAAATAGCATAGTAGCTTGGCTGACCAAAGTGTTCTAAGGTATATGTATCATATTGACTAGATACTAATTATGTTTCGAGGTAGGATGTAATATTATGAAGAGTACCTGATTTTGATAGCCAGGAATACTCTAAGTAGAGTAGCTTTACCCAAAGTCAGAATTCTTGGTCTCCAATACCCCACTCATCAGCAAAAAAAAATCCTACGTCAGATATATCAGCTTGTAACGTTCCTAGCTAGTGGTTAACTGATAGCGACGGGCAATGATACTTCTCTTGCTATTTCCTATCTTATCAGATATAACAGTTCTTAGATCCGTTGATCTACGTTATCGCCATTCGTTGGATAACGCCTGTTAAACCCTAACTGAGATAACTTCGTCTCACATAGGCTCGTGAGAAATGTGTCCGATATGCAAACGTGATAAAGAGCGTAAAGATGTTTTATTCGTAAAGTAATAAGTAAGGAAATTACTTAGAACAAAGCGTGAAGAGCCTATCTCCCTCGGTCGTTTTTTTTCTTTTTTTTTCTTTTTTTTTTTTTTATATCATATATTCATTGTTTGAGTAAGGTACAAGAACATGCGTGCAGCGCTAGCTATGGCAGAAACAAAACCCCAAATCAAACAACTAACAAAAGAAAAAATCAAAACCAGTTCCTCCTATGGCGTCCAATAACCGACGCATTGCCTACACAGGACTTATAAAGGAAAACTACTAACTAACTAGTATCATAACGGAAATAAATCAAAACTCGTAAAACAAGTAAAGAAATCAAACAGGAGGCCTTCTACCACTTAGACCATTTGGCGACCCAGCCAACGACAACCGAGGCGAGGCAGGAAGGGAAGGGGAGGGGGAAAGAGAGGGCTGGTAGGGGGCATATTATACATACATATCGGGAGGGAAACCGGTCCTGGTTGCAGTGAGGTAGCGGCCCAATCCAATAAGGGACGGGATCGAGGTCCAAAGAGAAGAGTCAGGTCCCACATCCGTTATCCCCTGGAGGTGGCGATTGCGGGCCGCGGACTTGACCGGACAGAGGAGAATGGCGTGTTTGAAGGTCTCGTTACCTTCCTCACACCAAGGGAAGAGGGGAGAGGGATTGTCATCGTGCCAGGACGGGTGGGCGGCTAAGTAGCTCTTGCCCGAGCGCATTTGATGGAGTCGACCAGAGAGGAAACGCCCCAGGCCCATAAAGGGGTGCGGCCGTAGGGTGGGAGCAAAGAGGTAGTACGGCGGAGGGGGCGAGAGAAGCCGCCAGGAGGAGAGGAGTTCTTCCCAGCATATTGCCTTCAGGGAGGCATAGAGGGCGCGGGCTCCGAGTGGGGCTACCTGGAGAGGTGGGAGGAGGTTGGAGTAGGCCGGAGGGAGGGGGTCGCGTCGATCCCCTACGATGTAGTGGATGCGGTGGGCAACAGCGTCGATAGGCAGATGCCGTCGGTTAGGTGGGGAGGGTTGCTTGGTAAACCATCTGAGGGGGGTGTAGTTGGGACCGGCCCACGGGTGCCGGCCCGGAACAGAGCCGGGGCGTCGGAGGGAGTCTGATACCCTAAAAGGTGACGTGGTCGGGACTGCAAAGTCATGTCGAGCTGTCGCAGGATTAAGTTCTGTGGGGAGGCAGACCAGACGCATGGCCGCAAGGCGTTGGAGGTGTTTGATTAGAAGATCAATAGGCGGGAGAGAACTCTCACACGGGAGTATAGTGGTATTAGTGGAGAAAACACAGTTTGTAACCCACCTCTGAACTCTGTGCCAGAAAGACCTCAGCTTGTCGAGCATCTTGGCACCAGGTGAGAGTAGGTCACAGCCGTAAAGGAGGATAGGACGGACGAGGGAGGAAGCCAGCCTGTGGCAGAGATGAGGGGCCAGGCCTTTGCCCAGGTGGGAGAGACGGTCGATGTAGCAAGCGTGGCCTCGGCCAGCGCGAGTCGCCTCATAAAGTCTACGGAGGTGGCCCTATCCAGCAAGGGAGTAGCCGGTTCAAGCTAATAGCCCAGCCATCTGAGTTCCTGGGCGGGTTTGTAGGGGACCGAGTCCACCGAGACAGGGAGGGGACACTAGGGGCCCCTCTGCTTGGGGGTCCTCCAGTGCATAAGTTCAGTCTTAGGGAGGGAGAAGGCTACGCCGATCCGGCGGCCACGTGAGGTAAGGGAGGCGGCAACAGCTTGAAGTTTCTGGACGTTGCGCCGGTAGGAGGGTGAGGCCACAGTGATGGCGAAGTCATCAACATAGGAGAGTATAAGGCCATTAGGGACTGGGAAGTGAAGAGAAGAAACGTAAATAAGGAAGAGAAGAGGAGAAACAGGCAATCCCTGAGGGGCACCGACCTGTACCGGGGTAAGGACCTTCGGGGAGCCTTGGTAGAGGAGACGGCACTGGCGGCCATGCAGGTAAGATCGGACCCATGAGACGAGATAAGGCTGAACGCCCCGTTCACGTAGCTTTCCACACAGGGCGGAAGAGTCCACATTGTCGAAGCCCCCTTTCACGTCGAGGAATAGAGTGGAGGAGCAGAGGCCCATGCTGTGCGCAAGTCAGACCTCATGGGAGAGGGTAGCCAGGGCGTCAAAAGTACCCATGCCAGAGAGGGAGCCACATTGATTGGAGTGGACGAGGCCAAGGGCCCGAGCAACTGCGGCTAGCCTGACAGCTACCACACGCTCCAGGATCTTGGACAGGGTTTGGAGGAGGACGATAATGCGGAAGGAGGCGGGGGTATCGTAGGAGGCCTTGCCGGGTTTGTCGAGGACTATGCCGTTAGCTTGTTTGAGGGAGGGGGGGTGGAACCCCCTAGAGCAGGAGGGGACCAAGGAGGGAGGTGAGGATCTTCGGGTTGACCGCATGAACCCTCTTCCAAACTGAGTAGGGGACGTGGTCCGGACCTGGGGCAGACGAGCCAGAGCTGGAGGCGAGTGCCTGGGAGATTTCTGCTTTCGTGAGCTCATCTAGATCCTTGAAGGGGCGGAGGATGGATGGGAGGGGAGCAGAGGTCCTAGGCGGGAAGAAGTGGGACAGGAGGGCTGAGTTGACCTCCGATGGGGTGTCAGCGTCAGGGAAGGAGGGAAAGCGATCAGGAGGACTGCCTAGGGTGAAGCGTTTAGCAGTCCAGACTGTCCTGGGTGTAGCGGAGGAGAGAAAATCGTCCCAGTACGTGTGCTTAGCATGCTTGATGGCCTTGAAATAGGCATTGCGGACACGGCGTGCTTCAGCCCGGGAGGTCTCGGTAGGGGCTTTGCGGGTCCTTCGCGTGGACGCATGGAAAGCTGTCCTGAGGGAGGTGAGGAGGGGGGACCACCAGGGCTTGGAGTGGTTAGACAATCGGTGGAGGGGAGTGTGAAGAAGGAGTGTGGTGCGTAGGCGGTCCACATTTCTGTCAAACCAGGCCGAAGCAGACGAACAAGTAGGAAGGAGCGGGGGAGGAGGAACAATAAATTGTTTGAGGGCATCGCCGAGGGCCGTCCAATCAGCCTTGGCCCAAGCAGGAGTCGGGGCAGGGGAGCGTAACAGGGGCGTGGAAAGCAAAAGACAAGCCAGAACATGGTCCGAGCCAGTAGAGGGAAGGGGGGTGGACCATTCAGTAAAAAGCTGGGCCGCTGACCCATTCGCAAAGGTGAGGTCAAGAACAGATGGCCTGCCAACTGAGGCAAAAGGAAAATAAGTAAACACACCAGGGGTGTTTAATGGAGAAAAACCATGTAAGGAAGCAAGTTGAAAGTAAGGAGACGACAAGCCGAGTTCAGTAGAGGAAAACACCCTAAGTGGGTCAGACAAGGGATGGTGGAGGTTAAAGTCTCCTAAAACAAAAACAGGAAAATCCAACTCAGGAAAACATAAATCGGGGGAAACAATACGGGTATGTGTAGAGGTGCCTTGAGTGTTGTAAACATTCTACACTCGGAGGCGGGTCTGGGAGGACGAGCAGAATCCCACATCTGAAAACAAATCTACCGCCATAATGTGGGTAGAGTTGTCTGACCAAACTGGCAAAAGGGACACAACTTCAAGGAAAGACAAAAGAGCGTAGCAAGCCACACGGGGTTTGCCCCAAGCATACGGAGGGGAGAAACATTTGTAACCAGGAAAGGAAGGTAAACGTGCACGCCAAACAGGAGGATCCTGAATGGCCACCAGCACGGGCATGGAAGGCAAAGAAGAAAAACTCTGAAACAAGGAAAGAAAAACATCCCAGCTACACAGGCTGTTCTGTTGAACAAAGGAGAGGTTCAGGAGGCTCGGGCTATGAAATCCGAGCCTTGTGGTGAATCTGATAGGGACAGACATTTACCCGGACAAGCCGGAAGGATTGAAAAAAGCACGGGTGGGGTCAGCATCCCCTTGGGAGGGGGGAAGGCTAGCCCTGGAGGAGGAACGCGTGGCGGTGTGAGGGGTCTCGGGGGTGCTTGAGGACCGGGGCGGCGGGGGGTGGCGAATGGTGGAGCGAGAGTCTGCCTGGGAGTCGAGGGTCCAGCGTTGCCTTCGCCCCCGTCAGGGCCCACATCCATGTCGTCTTCGGACTCATTGTCTAGCGGCGGGGTGATTGCGGGGTCTCTGGCGACAGGAGCCGGCCGTTCTGGGCAGTCACTGTCGGTAGCGGAGTGTGGTTCCCCACAGTTGGGGCAGGTGGCAGTTGAGGAGGGGCAGCAGTTGACGACCGCCTTAGTGTTGCCCGCTTTCGGACAGGTGGGATTCTGGCAGCGGTGCGCCGAACGTGTGTGCGAGAGGGAGCAGATTGGACATACCGGGTGATCCAACTTACATCTAGGGGCCTGATGGCCGTACTTCCAGCAGTTTCGGCACTGGGTGAATCGGTTGGAGGAGAAGGCACGTTCAACTCGGCGCCTTCGGGAGAAGAGATGGATAGCGGTTCCCATGGCATTGAGGTCCTCGGGAGCGACCGTGACAACGACGGAGGTAGCGGACTTGGACATCCTGGATTCCAAGTCGCGGTTGAGGTAACGGGCGGAGAAGATCGTAACGCCCTTGGCGTTAAGGATGGACTCCTGGAGGAGGGGGAGGAGGGCGTCTTGGTCTTCTGGGAGGTAGGCGAGGGGGAGGGAGTGGATGGCGAGTTGGGTCTCGTTGGGGGCAGGTCGGAAGGGGAGGTAGGCATTGTCTCCTACCGGTGAAAGTTGGTTGAGTCGGTTAGAGAGAGCCTGGTAGTATGGGGCGTAGGAGGTAGCGGGGGTGAAGGGGTCGAGGACAGTGAGGGTGACAGAGCCTCTGTCGCTAACCCCGGCGGAGAAGGAAAGAGGGAGGGGGCAGTTGGCTTCACGGAGGACTGCCGCAGCGATATCGGGGAGAGTCGCAGAAATCCTATCGGCTTCGGGGTAGAGGGCGGGAGTGGAACGAGGGGCGAAGAAACGACGCTGTGCTGTGGGCAGGATGGGAGCCTCTTTAACAGGAGGAGCCGTCATGCCTGATGCGACTTGCGCAGCAGAGGGGGGTTTCGTCTTGGGCCCTTTCATCTTCTTCCGGCCTCCAGCAGCGGCAGCCAGGGCGAATGAGCGAGGGGGGCGAAGGAAAGCTGGGTCCATGTTGCCAGGGATCCACTCCGAGAGGGGGGGGTATTTGCCGTCACGAAAAGTACGGGCTTCCCACGAGTTGGGATTCTTGACCGCGTCGGCCTCGGGGTTACCGTAGTGCTTCTTGGTGGCGGTGTCGTAGCGGGGAATGTCGAGGTCATACCCATCCACTATCGCACCCACCGGGTAAAGGAGCGCGCGAGGGGGTGCCTGTTGGGGGTGGGGGACGGCAGGAAGTTGTGCCGTGTTGGACTGGGGGGGTGGGGCAGGGATAGGGGCTTCTTTCCCTTTTCGAGTAGGGGGCAGAGCTGGGGGCGCCGGGGCTTGCTGGCGTGGGGGCGGCGGTTGGGACAGCCTTTGTGACAAGTCACGTAGAGCTGACTCGATTGGGGCAAGAGAAGAAAGTGAGTGGGCCTGAGCGGCAGAAACACCATCAGACAGGTGTTGGACTTTGGAGGTGAGGAGATCAATTCGCTCGTTGGTTGAGGCAAGCCCATTGAGGGTTGCCACTAGGAGAGGGATGAGGACGGTTTCCGCGTCACTGTGGTCGCGAAGGTCTGCGCAGAGGAGAGGAGGAATGGAGGGGAACGCATCGCCTAGAACAGGTTCCAGGGACTGTTGGAGAGCCGGGATCGCGTAAACCGCCGCATGGAGGGGGGCGGTAGAGCTTGCTCTGGAGGGGTGGGCAGAGCCAACGGTAGACATTGGCACGCTTTGCAAAGACTTGAAGCCTAAGCTAGGAGGGGGCAAACAGGCAAAGGTAGGGTGTCACACCAGACGCGGTGGTGTTGAGAATGCGTGAGAAAGTTGTGGTCAGGAAAATAGGGGGCGCGGAGCATAAACGAGTCTGTCTCAGAGGTACCCAGAGGTACCCTCTTATATATCCTGTGAACAGACTCCAGTGGGAGGGACGGCAGCAACGTATATGGTATTATGAAGCAGGCTTTATTGAAATGGCATTTTAGTCATGGGACGCAACTCTTCGAAATCTCGCTAAGGACGTGCGGGCCCCAGAGCGGGGCCGGAGCGGGGTGTTAGGCTTTGATAAATGATGGTCTGTGCGCAGTTACCCTACCGAGAGGTCTGTGCATTTTCTTTATGCCTAACATGAGCTCCCTCCTACAAGGTCTCGCCTCGAGCCCCTTTCTTAGTTATATCTATTTAACAAAATTCCTTTTAAGACACAATGAGGTCAGGGTAAAACACCTTCCGGCGTTTGCTTGTCCACCGTAGGAAAACCTTTTCCTCATCGTCTTACTTCTGCCTGCCCTGGCATCTCTGAGTTGTCTCGATGAAACTCTTCGACTACTTCTTCAGCATTTTCCATGCCGGTAGCGGGTTCCCAAGTATTTTCATCTTCTGTACAACCCTGCCATTTCACAAAATACCACAGCTCTCGCACCTGTCGGTAACGATTGTTGACTCTTCCTCTTAAGGTCTGTATCTCACTATGAACAATTTTCTCTATTTCCCATTGCCAGTCTTTTTCAACCTCCTCTGGTTCTCTTGGAGGCAGTCTGCGATCTGGATGGACAGACTCTCGATAAGGTTCAAGCAAGGATACGTGGAAAACGGGATGAATGTTCCACCGGTCGGATATGTTCAGCTTAAACGCATGATTTCCCCTTTTTTCCAATATCTGGAAAGGCACATATAATTTGGGTGCTAGCTTTTTCAACTTCAGTTGGGTGCGTATATGTTTTGCGTTTAGGATGACTTTATCGCCAACTTTGAACTCCGGCTGTCTTTTGGCTTTCCAATCGTAGTATTTAGCCATTCCTTCTCTTGTCCTTTGTAACAAGCTCTTTGCTTGTTCGTGTATTGTCTTGATCCAGTTTGCGTATAGAGTTGCACCTGGGTTTTGAGCCTCTCGTTCTTTCATCCACTCGGTCTGGGGGTGGAAACCATAGTTTGCATAAAAAGGCGACGTCCCGTGGGCGTTGGTTGCAGAATTGTTGTATTCGTGCTCCGCTAGCGGTAGCAACTGATACCAGTCGTCCTGGTCGTAGTTGACAAAACTTCGAAGATATCCTTCCAGCACTTGGTTGGTTCTTTCTGTTTGTCCATCCGTTTCTGGATGATACACCGTCGACATTCGTCGTTTTATTTCCAATGCCTTGCACAGGGATTCCAAAAATTCCCCTGTAAACTTAGAGTCCATGTCCGAAATGATTTCTGTCGGTAAGCCATGTAGCTTCCAGACTTCTCTCAAGAACGTATTAGCGACATCCTTTGCCGTGGCCGTAGTTTGTAATCCAAGAAAGTGTGCCATCTTCGTGAACCAATCCACAACTACTATAATTTGTGTACAACCTTCTGATTCTCGTAGTTGAGTTATGTAGTCAACTGATATTGATGACCATGCCGTAAATGGGGTCTGTAGTGGCTGCAACAGCCCATATTTCGCATGACGTGGTGATTTGTTGTGTTGACATTCATCGCAGCACCGTACGTAGTCATTGATCCATTCGGCTAGCCCTTTCCAATAGAAATCTCTAACGTTGATTTCAAGGGTTTTTTCTTGTCTGCAGTGTCCGGCTATCTTTGCGTCATGGCATCCTTCGGCTATCTTGGTATACAAGGCCTGGTTCTCCGGGATCAAGAGACGATTCTTATAGTATAGAAGGTCATCAATTAGTGTCCAGTTCTTAGGAAACTCTTTCGCTTCATTTCGGAGTTTCGACAAGTTCTCTCGTCGTTTCAGCCAGTCTCTATCTGATCGTGTGGCCTCAAGAAGTTGTTCGAGGAACTCAGTGTTAAACTTTTTCATAGTCTTTTGTCTTAGCATGGCCGGCGATATAAGTATTTTCTCTGGTATTTCCTCGATCTCATACCAGGATGAATTCTCAGCTGCCATTGCTTCTAATTGACATATGATAGGTTCTTGTTCCTTTATTGTCAAACTTCTTGTAGCGATGTCTGTACTTCCAAACCCTTGGGTTCCTCTTTCTGTCTCGTCTAGTTCATCGACCTCCATTAAATCAGATATATTGATTTTTTCCACGATGAGTTGTGCCATTCTATCCCCTTCTCGGACTTGGCAATCAACATCTTTGTGGTTGTAAAGCAAGACTTTGAGATCTGCCGTATAGTCGGCGTCTATTATTCCAGCGCCAACCGAGATTCCAGAACGTACTGCGAGCCCGCTACGAGCTGCTACTTGTCCGTATGTCTCTATAGGTAAAGCTATCGCTAACCCGGTATCGAGCAGTGCTTGTCCTCTCTTGGTGATAACGAAGTCACTTATGGCGTAGAGGTCATGTCCGGCTGCCATTCTTGAACCTTTGGTAGGCAGTCTTGCCTTGTGGTTTAATCGTCTTATTCAAACATATTTGTCCGAATGGTTTGCTTCTGGCCTCAACGCCAGATCTTCCTCATCTTTCCAACCAAAAAATTCCTTTCCTAACCCATCTTCCTTTTCTTCCTGTAGCACTAGCAGCATAACCTGGAAGTGTTCTGGTTTTAAAACGGTTTGCTCGCAATGCATAGCTCCCTCCTCAGGACGGTACTCCGGCCGTCTACTCAGGGCATCAGGCTTTCCACCCTTAGTCCCTGGTCGGTAAACGATTTTGAAGTTATATTCTGCTAGCTTCTGGGCCCAACGGACTAGGCGTCCACACCAAACCTTAGAAGTAAGGAAGTATTATAGGTTTTGGTGATCGGTATAAACCGTTACAGGCTTTTCCGTGCCTACTAGGTACTGCCTCCACTCTTTGAATGCTTCCAAGATTGCAAGCAGTTCTTTGTCATGGATCTCGTAGTTTCGTTCTGCCGAGCTCAACTTCCGCGATTGGAAAGCGACCAGATGCAATCTTTTGTCCACAAACTGTGACAAAACGCAGCCCAAGGCGAAATCGCTTGCATCCGTCTCTACCACCGTTTCACGGTCTGGGTAGAAGTGTTGTAATATGGGCGCAGTCGTGAAGCGATGTTTTAGTTCTTTGAACTCTGCTTCTTGTTCCTTGCCCCAATGGAAATTCTTTGGATTTCCTTTTAGGGTTTCCGTTACAGGTTTACAAACTCCGGAAAACCCTTGTATGAATCGTCGGTAGAAGTTGGCAAACCCAATAAATATTTGGACTTCCTTAACCGACCCTGGTGATTTCCCACCCAGTACGGAGTCGACTTTCCTCGTGCTCATTGCTACCCCTTCAACAGATACCATATATCCCAAAAATTCTACTTCTTGTACATGAAAGACTGATTTCTTTAGCAATACAGCCAGTTGGTAGTCTGCGAGCCTTTGCGAGACCTGATTGACTAACTTAACGTGGCTTTTTTCATCCTTTGAATATATCAGAATGTCATCTAGATAGCAGACTACCCCATAATCGAGGAACTCATGTAGGACCTGGTTCATCATGTCTTGGAAGGTCGCGGAAGAGTTAACGAGCCCGAAAGGCATCACCTTGTATTCGTAGTGGCCGTATCGAGTTCGGAAAGCCGTTTTCCATTCATCACCTTCTTTAATCCTTATCAGATAATAGCCATCCCCCAAATCAAGCTTTGTGAAGATTTTAACCCCTGCTACCCAATCTCTCAATTCGGACATCAATGGTAGCCGGTGTTTGTTCAAAACCGTGATACGGTTAAGGTTTCGGTAGTCTACCACTAACCGAAGTTTTCCATCCGGCTTTGGTACAAACAGCACTGGCGCTCCTGCTGGGGACTTGCTTCTTGTGATCTTTCCTTGATCCATCATCATCTTGAGGTATTCGCGTAGGGCGGCAAGTTGTTTTTCCGATAAGGGATATATTGTACCCCACGGCGCTTTAGCGTCATCCTTTAGTTCGATTTCATGATCGAATGTCCTTTGTGGCGCGAATTTTTCCGCCATCTGAGGCAAGAATAAGTCCTTGTGTTGCCAATATTCTTTAGGCAGTGCTCCTAAGACTATATCGTCGGGACTTTCGCTGGCGCCAATTCTTCCAAAATAGGCAGCATTTTCGTCAAAGACAACCGTCTCATCGTATTCGAACACGTCGGCTATTCCCTCGTCTTCCTCCACACATTTCTCGCAACATTTTGCGTCGAATGACCATCTTTTTGGGTCTTCAATGTGGGATATGGGACGTTCCTCGTGCCACTACCCAAATGGTATGATCATCCCATAGGATCCCAGTTCTGCTATTTCGCAGGTTATCTCAGACAGATGTTTATTTCTCCCAATTTCTAACCATAAAGGATGGGTGTAAAACTTCCCTCCGGAGCTTGCTGCGGTTCCATCAAATCCATAAATCTTGACCGCATCTGGTCGTTGCGTGAAAGGCAACCGGTGTTCTTGTACCAATCTTTGATTGATGACGAACACATTGGAGCCTGAGTCCAATAGGACTTTAATTTTTTGTCGCCTATAATTTAAAAAGAGGTAGGCGTCTCCCTCCGGGCAGGAATATCGTTTAGGTAAAGACGCGTAAAGCTTGCGTCGTCGCGGTTGACCGCAATCATCTTCAGGTTTTCGTTTAGACATTGTGTAACACGATGTTTGTTACCATGCCCGCACGGTTTCGACCATTGAGGTCTCCTCAGACAAACTGAATTTTTCTTGGTATATCGGGCAGCCCACTACTAGCGGTCTTTACCTCCTGCCGAGGAGTTCCCATACCTTCCACTTTTTCTACCTGTGGAACCAAACTTGGGGGTCTCTGCCATCGTCCAGATATCATGGGGACAAGAGCCGGGTGCGTAGGGCTGGTCGGCTTTCCCTTTGATAACCTTCCTGGGCTTATTCTCCACCCTCGCTTAACCATAGACAGTGTCCTCATCTTATCGAGTGCCCGGACGGTACCATCGCGACACCTAAGAATTAACAGATAGAGGTGAGGTCTAGAGCTCTTGTACCCTCTGGTCGAAGATCTGCCTCGCTCGTCCCTCTATTTCTTTCATCTATACCCTACTGTCGCTCCCGTCGGTACCCTTGGTGCTGTCTGTTTCCTGTCTAGGATTTGGTACTTATCGGAGACCTTTCTGATTCCAGGTCACGTGCCAGACTACCATGACAAACATGTGTCCGGATCATTGGGGCTAAACATACAACTACCTTGGGAAGCATAGAGGCACCACCAATGTAACCATTGTCCTTTGTTAATCCTCCTGTCTTAGCAGGAGGGACGCGTGTACTCCCACTCAGGTTGTTCTGTATGGTTGCTATCCTCGCTTCGAACCTCTTATGTAGCTGTTGATTTCGACTCCTAGAGACTGTGTGTCTACTAGACTACCCAAACACCGTCGTTTTCGGTACCTTTGTGAAGACTTATGTGAATTCTTCATCTTCTCGTAATTCCCACAGTCGGCTGGTGGTTCTAACCTGTCCCGCCTGTGCGGCTCTTCGAGGGGGTCTAGGGGACTTGATAGACCTTGCTGGGTTTGGGCCCATTCGTAGTGGCCTGCGGCTAACATTGGCCGCTGACACCTGAAGCTTGCGATAGCACGTCTTATATGTGTGCTTCTTTTTTCCACATCTCGTGCAGTTGTTGTTCTTTTTTCTCGCATCAATGACGCTTTGCAAGATTCCTTGGTGTGCTTCAGACCAATTTGAATGGGTGACCTTAGTGTCTCCTCCAAATTTTTTGGCCGGCTATTCCGACGTGTGATCCTCCCGTCTTCTTTTCCGTAAGGGTTCTTTTTTTTTTTTCTTTTTTTTTTTTATATCATATATTCATTGTTTAAGGTACAAGAACCTGCATGCAGCGCTAGCTATGGCAAAAACAAAACCTGTAAACACGCGCGTCCCTCCTCCGTCTGAGGCAAAAACCAAGAACCCCAAGCTCCTCTGGTATGGAGCCAACCGCACATCTCGCCCGGAATCAAGCCCCCCCTACAACCCAGACGAACTAAGCCCTAAGAGAAACGCAAAACAAGGAAAGTAGGAAGCCCAAGGAAAAATCCCCCCGGAAATCTCGGCCCGAAGGAACAAAAGAAAGCCCAACTCATACCCACCGGGCAGTACCCATAGCACAGCCGGCCGCTAAAAAGCTAACCCTAGATCGGGCCCAAAAGAGGACCAGGTGCACCGATTAATGGCGCGACCCCCACCGTGGGGGAAAGCTTGACGAGGGGAGATCCCGACCGACCGGAGACAGTGTAATACCAGCCGGAGGGAAGGAGGCCAGGGCTGGGGCCCCCCAGAGAGAGGTAGCAGTAAGGTGCAAGCTCAGGGGAGCAGTAGGGTGCTAGCCGAGAGGGGTGGCAGTAAGGTGCCAGCTGGGGGAGCAGTAGGGTGCTAGCCGAGAGGGGTGGCAGTAGGGTGCCGGCCGAGGTGAGTGGTAGTAGGATACCAGCCGAACGGGCCGAGGGAGGGAGAGGGAGGCGTAGACCCAGATGCCGAAACAACTATCGGTAAACGTGTTCGTGTCTTAACTAGGCGGTGTCCATTAATCCCCAGTGCCCACAGTAGACGAAACCACCGTAAAGGGCAGAGAGGTGGAGAGAGGCGAATTCGACTGTAGCCTGTTGAGAAAACCAACCACCAACTCCCGACCGTGGGACTAACCCGTACCCACCAGCGGGATAAAACCCGGACCTAGCAGAGGGACTGACCCGAACCGACCAGAAGAAAGGGGAAGGAATTCATCGTAATCGCGTACCGCAAACCGTATTCCCAGCCGTCTGTTGTAGGGAAAAAGGAGGAACCCGACCGTGCTGATGCTAAGCGAGGCTAGAGCAAAAGCGGGGAAGGAGAGGAACCTAGCGACGAAGACGCCAGGAAGGAGTAAGGAGGGGTCTCATGGGGGTAGACCTTAAGAGAGAAAGCAAGAGAGAAGTTTTGCCGTTGCAAAAAGATAAAAGATGATGGCCTATTCCCCCCCATAGGGGGAGGACCAGATGCGAAAAGTGGTGAGAATTCCTGGGTGTTGAGATTTCAATCACCGGAGGTGTAGCGGAGACGGTCGTTATTTTCCATGAGGGTCCTCCTCCCCCCTTTATATAAGCCTTATTCCTTCGTTGCTTATCAGACTTATCTTCCTTTGAAGATTTGTCCTTTGTTTTCTTAGAGGAGGCGTGTCGGGCATTACCTTCTTTCAGAAACTTTAGTTGGTACTGATGATCTTCTTCTGCCCGGCCGGCTTCTATGACAACATGTTCCCATTCCTTGTCCGTATCGAATTTTTGGAAGGATATGCAGGTGAGGATTGCTTCGGGCAAATTTCTTTCGACTGTCTCCCTCCATCCATCACTTGTCATATTGGCTTTGTTGTTCAGGTTGTGCATGATTCAGAGGTAGGCTTGAATTTTGCCTTTATATTGTACTTCCTTCATATCCCGCAAGGCTTGTTGGTCCTCTTGAAGTGGGGTGAAGGCCTTTCCAACTTCGTATGAGAAACGGGTCCAACTTCGGAAACTCCGGTTTTGGGTTTCGCCTTGTAGTCCGTCCATTTTTCTGCGATACCATATCGTATAGGGGGTTACCAATTTTCCTTTGGTACGGTACAGGATGTATATGACCCGTTCTCGGTTATCTCTCCCAATATGAGGGTCGCGATCGAAGAAGTCAATCTATTGTTGTAGCCAAATGTACACGTCTTGATTCTTTTCTCCCTCGAAGTGTGGCGGTGCCTCTGCGGGTCGCTTCGTGTATATCGCGAGAGCTTCGGCCAGCACATTTGCCACGTCCGATTGTTTGGAAGTTAAACCCCTGCGGCTTCTGACCGGTCCGCCACCCTTTCTTCCCTTTCCTTCAGCATCGTAATTGCTGCCATCATCGTCGTCATCACTAGGATATCCTCCTCCATGTCCTGGTGGTGGAGTTGCATCTAAGGTTCCTTCCTGACTAGACTGGGGCTTTTCGATTTGCTTTCCCTTTTCCTGTCTAGTCCGTCTTGAATAGTATTCATCATCATCTTCCACAGACTCCATCCTTACCCGTTTGCTAGCCTCCGGTTTTTCTTTCGGAGCTTCCTTTTTTCTGGAGGAGAGGAGCAGTTCTTGGACTGCTTCACCGATCTTTTTTAGCTCGCTCTGTTGTGCAGCGAGTGCTTCCCCGGTGGTCTTGGCTTCTTTTTGGAAAAGGACGTCTCTTTCCTTGAAGGCACTGTTTACCTTCTGGTCCCGATCTTTTATCTCCTTCATGATTTCTCCAACTGCTTGTTGCAACAGGAGATCTCTTTCTAGCGTGGACTGGTGTAACTGTGACGTGACTCCTTCGTGATGTATTTGCCTGGCAGCTTATTGTGCCAGGTTCTCTGCAATTTCCCCCACTATTCTTTCCTGTAAGGATTTTACCTCATTCTCTACTCCCTGACATTGCCTTAACAGGACTCCTATGTCTTGGTTATGGAGATGCTTTCCTTCGGCAATTTGTTGTTGAATATCAAACAACCGGAGTGCGTTTTCCTGTTAGGCTCCCGTGAGCTGGGCAAAGACTATGTTTGCAGCGTCGATAGAGGAGGTAAGGACCCTCCGGACGTCTCTTAGCACCACTCCTACTCTTGGGGCTAACTTTGCTAAGTCGGCAGCCTGGTCACGTGGTTGTGGAGTGGAAGAGCGGGATGAACTAGGCACGCTGGATGACCTTGTCCCATCCCTCGGTGGCCTTTTTAGTCCCGAAGGCAGTGATGAGGGCTGGCTTGGTACATTTTCTCATTCGCTTCCGGTATCGATTGCATCTTTATCTTTAATACTCTTGGGAGTTTCTCTCCCTGGTACCGGAGTCCCTGGAGTTCCATGTAACCACGATGGCGGCGGTAATTCTGATATTCCTTCTCAACTTACTTTGTCGCTACAAGGAATAGTTTCCTATAATTGGATTCTGCCTTAGTGAGAGTTCGGGTGATTACCGAGTCTCCACGCAAAGGGAATAGTAGGTGTGAATCTACTATCAAAGATACTATCAAAGGATTCCTCTTCACTGGTGTCCCAGTCGAGAAAGGGTTTCCAGACCAATTCTAGCCCGTACCAGGTTTCGTAAATTCTTTGTATTTGTTACTCCGTAGGAACTAGAGTTGGGTCGGTAAACCATGAGGGAGCTTCTTGTTCCAGGAATTGTATTGCTGGAAGATCTGGCGGACTAGATAACACTAGACTAATGGTAGGGTAGTGTACCTTGGTTGGTGGTTCAAATATTGAATTGGTTCGGGAAAGTTCCCGTAGGGTATCTAAACCGACCCTGTTTTCAATAGTTTCGTCATTAGCGTGACTCAAACCCATGCGCTTGTTTAGTGCAGAGTGGTGATCGACTTGTTTAGTGAGCCTTGGTAACAAGGAGAACTAACAATATAGTGTTAGGTGGAAGCCAACTCTAAATACTTGTCGAGAAGACTTATGCCTGAATCTTTCGTAATAGACGGAGATTTGTCTAGGAAGGCTCGATGTCATTCTTTTCGTTTATGACTACTAAGAACTCGCGTAGATTGGTAGGGAAAATAATTTTTATAAAGATTCGTAGGTAAAACAATGTTATATTGTTAAGGTCTCTTCTCCGTTGCTTGATGATGTCTAAAAGCTTGGGAGGCACTTCGATATTTATATCCCGCGTCTGAGTGTTCGCGGACTACTTCTAATCCTCCTATAACTAAGTACCTTTCCCAAGATTGTACGCTAACGTCTCATAGTCTTAACAAGTGCGAACACCGTTTGACCCTGAATTCTTTCACACCATCTTCGTACTCATAAAATCTTTTCCGTCTTATCGTAGGATGCGCTATTATCCTCGAATGACCGGTCTTCGATTTATAGAGACGAGTAGACTTCTGTTTGAAACTGCAGTCGTCTTGACTATCGTTCCAGTAGTCTCTTCCGATTTCACATAGTGGCCAGCGTATGTGTCGGGTACCTATGCATGATGCAGGCTTTGTAGACGGTCCGCCAGTACACTGATGTCTACCGCCTATTAGGTCTTCTGAGTCTGAGCAGCTTCCCCTCGGTCCGCCTCGCCTCAAAGAGAATCACCTCTCGAGGGATCCTGTTTTCAGGACCAACCAACATACAGCGGCCTTCAGATAGGTATTGGTGTCATATCTATCTCCTATGGCCTCCGGGGCTCTGTAGGAGTAGTTGCGGATTTTCCAACCGAAAACGTCCCGTTACTTTCGGCCCGTAGTCAGGATGCCTAACTTTGAAGCCTAGTAACTCAATGCGCCTCCGACGGATATCTTCCGTTTCACTTCTCAGAGGTACCCAGAGGTGCTCCCTTATATATATCCTGCCAACAGCTTCTGGTCGGACGGACGGCAGCGACGTATATGGTGTTATCACGCGGGCTTTATTGAAATGACATTTTAGTCATGGGATGCAACTCTTCGAAATCTCGCTATGGACGTGCGGGCCCCAGAGCGGGGCCGGAGGCGGGTGTTAGGCTTCGATAAATGAGGGTCTGTGCGCAGTTACCCTACCGAGAGGTCTGTGCATTTTCTTTATACCTAACAGCTTCAAAGGTGTACTGGTAAAACTAAAGAAGTAATTGTT
Organism: Tuber indicum; assembly: GCA_006112555.1. Classification (NCBI taxonomy): domain Eukaryota; kingdom Fungi; phylum Ascomycota; class Pezizomycetes; order Pezizales; family Tuberaceae; genus Tuber; species Tuber indicum. The sequence continues at coordinate 128,471 of VBSK01000060.1, read as the reverse complement.
CAACTAAGTATAGTGAAATACTTTCGGTTGAAGTCTGTCTTTTCTATTGTGGAATAGGATGGTTTTTAAATACACAATATTGTTCATATCTAATAATATTATGAACAAAAATACTCAAAGGTATTAAGTAATACACTTTGGTAAAACAACTTAAGTATCAAATAATACTTAAAACAAAATATAAAATAAACTAAGTATCAAACAATAATTAAAACGTAACATAGAATAAAATCCTTAACTGAGTACCCGTACCAGTTATAGTATAAGTATAGTAAAGCTCAATAGTATAGACTCTTATTGGAGTAGAAGATAAAATGGGCTAGGGATGATTACTTCTAGTAGTAGGCTTCTAGGAAAGGTACATGAAAGAAAAAGTATACAACAGAGACTCAGAGATAGTAAAATTGGAGGCAGGAGCAGAAGAATGGTAGTAGAATATTGAATGAATTCTGCCTATGCAACTTACAGAATAAAATTTACAAAAAAAACACCAAGTTGATCCACCCACAAGGACTAATAACCTCTACTAATATAATAAGAGGGATGGAGTGGTAGATAACTTAGTAGAAGGACCAACACTATTAGGAGGAATAGAGTTATATTATAGGTAAGCCAGTGGAAGGGTAAATATTAAGAGGAGGGATAAAAATATCGGTAAAGGTCTTATATGCCATTAATGTTTTCAAAAATTCCCTCAAATGCCACTGTGCTCTCAGATGTCAGAGGAATATATTATGTAAGTTTTGCTTTTATGTAAATTAAATACAAATTAGGTCTCTCAATATAAATTGTTTACTTAATCTTGGTACTGGTAATAGAGAATTTCCTGGACATAGGAACAAGGTTTTTCTACTTTATTATTCTTTCTTCTCTACTACTCAATACCATTTTTATCACTACCTTGTAAGCAATTTACAAAAACAACTTCCTTCTTTTAAATATTATGAATATTCAAAAAAATGCAGTACCAGCTGACTAAAGGAATAGAATTACTCCTATTATTCTACAGGTGGAACTCCCTATTACAAGCAAGTCCTATAGAAGACCCAGGAAAGATGTAACGTATTTGCTAGGTGCTAATCACATTTCAATAAGTATGTGATAGTTGACAGATAGTGTGCTCTTCCAGAGAACCAGAGGAGGAGAGAGCTGTATGAACTAAAGGAGGCTTCGGAAGTCTACAGTAGAAACTAAAGAGTAACTGTTCAACCAAGTATATTGAAATACTGACTGTTGAAGTCTGTCTTTTCTATCGTGGAATAGGACAGTCTTTAAATACACAATTTCATTCAAGCCTAGTATGAATGAAACTGTTAGGAGTACCCAATTCCGATAGTCTAGGAGTACCCTAAGTAGGGTAACTTTACCCGAGTTCAAGAATCATAGCCTCCAACACCCGCCTCCAGCCCCCTGACGGGGCCAGCATGTCATCATATACATCAACCTGAGTTGCGTCCAGTGACTATATGGTCACAGAATTAAAGGTGTTAGAATAATAGCGTATACGTCGCTGCCGTCCATCCGACGGAAGGCCATTCGCAGCATATATATGTGGGGACCTCTGGCTAGACCTGGGAAGTGGAACAAAGTCAATCCGTCAACTACTCAGGGAGTTACTAGGCTTCAAAGATATAATATCTTTGGTATGGGCCGTAAGTAACGGGACGCTTTTGCACAAGGTCGTGATATGAATGTTAGGAGGTTCAGGGTAAGGAACCAATACATTCAAACCCACCTTCCGACAATCAGAAAGAGTCTAGAGCTCCTGGAAACACTACCAAAGAAGCCAGCGAGCTCCGAGGAGTGTTGCAACTATGTTGTGGGGTGTACCGCAGTTGCCGGATTTACGACCAACATAACACGAAGGTCCACACCCTCTACATAGAACAACCAGGAGTTGCGAACCGAAGACCTATCAGACTATTCAATAAAATGGCCTCTCCTCTACGAGAAGAGAGTCATCGGAACGAATTCTATGGATTAGTTGGTAAGTTAACAGACCTAGAAGTCATCGATTCCGGCATATATGCAGAAGCAACTTCGTATCAAGACTGATCATCTTCGTAACGGAAAGGACTACTGGAGCCAACATAGTTCGACTTGAGAACTCAGCTACAGGTCTATAGCCTCTGAGGATCGGATAATTACTATTGGTGACAAGTACGTCTTCCAGGCAGGAAATAGTAATTACCGAAGATGGTGTGGTAGTTTTCAGGGTCTCTCAGTGTTCGCACCTTACGGAGAACTCAACATTGCGCATTAGACTTAAAGAGGTACATATTTTGTATGTTAGTTAGATGTAGTCCGCGAACACTCAGACGCGGAATATAAATATCGAAGTGTCTCCCCAGCTTTAGACATCATCAAGCAACAGAGAAGAGACCTTAACAATATAATATTGTTCTTAAGATTCTATCCTACTTTTTTGCGCTCATAGTAGTCATAAACGAAACGAGTTGCATATGAGCCTTCCTAGACAAATATCTGTCTATACAAACGAATCTCGATTTGCCTAGACAACCCTAAGTCTATACCAGTTGTCTCCGTCTAACAGTATATTGTTATATCTCCTTGTTACCAAGACTCTCTACCTACGAGTAAACCACGGTTCACAATACCTTCTCACCACACGACACGGCAAGACACCAAGTGTCTAGCCTTCTACCCATAAAACCATTACCTCCAACACTCCAGCTTGGTTAGCTCAGGTACGAGCACAAAGAGAAAGGAAGATATTGCAGTCTCCAAAGCAGAACGGTCCAGGGGAGCCGATGGATACTTCAAGGGACAACCGTTCCAGTGCCTTCAGCAATCCTACCTCTCTTCCTCCAGCTCTTCGAGACCCAAGAAGATGAGGAAGAACCCCTAGTATCGTGCCAACATTAAGAGCAACATCTCCACATTCCAGATCAACTACGCCACGACCAAACACCCATGCCGTCGATCTCGTCAGACTCGCGGCTCTGTTAGGAGTGGTTATTGGACAGATTCGTCAAGACATTTCTATCAGTATCGACACCTCCAACTGAATATTGCGTTCGAAACCCTCTCCGCAGATTCTGAGGAAAATACAAGAGGGTTAATTAAAGTCCAACAGCAATTATTGGACATCGAAGATCTACATGATAACGGCATGATACTCGTACTACAACGGTGTGTCTTGGTGGAAGCCAATATCCGGGATATCCAAGCCCGGTTGACAAAGTAGATTGCTGCTAAGTTAGCATAACAAGATGCTTAACATGAGCACCATGAGGGAGTCACCTCTCAGTTACCGCGAGAAGCCCTAGAAAGAGACCTCACCCTGGAACGAGATTTCCAGGAGTTTAAGGACAACCAATTCCAGCAAAATCTGACACTTCGAGCCATAATATCTAATGGCGCCGAGAGACAAGACCGCGATCCTGGTAGCTACAGCGACTTCACCCGAACAATTCAGAACGACTAAATTCGTATCTTGGATACTCTTGGATTGCTGAAAGATCTGATACCGGAGCTCTCATAAAACTGACCAATGGGTCGACAGGTAGCGTTGGAATCGGTCCCTGAAAGTTGGGTAGAAGAAAGAGCGGAAACTCACCCTCCAGAGGGGCCTTCCCGAGATAAGGGGAACTAATGAGAGGGAGAACCTTCCATTTCTGCGGCACCAGGGGGTGACCCAGATGATGATGGGAGTGATAATAAAGGAGGAAATGGAGGAAGACGTGGGGGAGGCCCATTCAGGTTTAGCCGCGGATTGATACCTGAACAACGTGGAACAGCCGATGTACTGGCAGAAGCCTTTGCATTAACCACCAAATGACCAGCTGATGCACCCACGTTTTTCAAAGCAAAAACTTCACAATGTGTCCCCTATTGGTTACTACAATGTGTGGACTACTTCGAAAGGAATCCTAGAACTTAGGAAAATGACTGAGAAAGGGTCATCTTTGCTCTGGGAAGAACCAAAGGGGAGTTAGTCAACCAGGTAGCAATGTGGTACCGTAGGGCTATGGATAGACTGCATGGAGTGGAGCAAGATGCAGGCCTGGCAACCTGGACACTGTGCAATCACAAGTTCACAGAGTGATTCGCATCAATCGAAGACGGACGAAAGGCGGTTCGTGACATGGAGAAAGTCGAATATAAAGAAAATATTCAGAACTACGTCCAAATCATGACCAACCTTAATACCAAGGGTAAAATAACTGGCCCAGCTTGGCGTTTAGCAGTAGAAAAAAAGTTACCAGCCAGTATACACTTACACCTGTCTCTCAAAACCTTCGATATCGATGCAGCATAGGAAGCAGCACTTTGGAAGGAAGGCCAAAAAGAGGAGGAATTAAAGGAACGGGACCACCTATTATGGGATAGACCAAAACCCGTAAAAACTTCTTCCGATGATAGAAAACCAGACAAACCCAGGTTTAAGAAGGAGAAGCCCCAAATCAAAGGCGGTGGTCCCTCCAAGAAACGAAGACGGGAACCGGAGCCCGACAAACCGGCAAAACGACCCGGCGGGGTCAATAAACAAACGCATACCAACTTCAAAAAGGCCCACGAAGGAATCCCCCAGTCCGTCATCGACGAACGAAATAAAGACGGTCTATGTACTAGATGTGGAAAAAAGAACCACGATTACAAGACATGCTGGGGGCAAATCAAGATGTCTACTGCAAGAGCTGATTATCCTATCGCCCCGAATAGACGAAGGCCTAGGACGGTAGCTACCGTACACCGTCCTCGCAACATCTCCGCTATTAGGCATAAAGAAAATGCACAGACCTCTCGGTAGGGTAACTGCACACAGACCCTCATTTATCGAAGCCTAACACCCCCCTCCGGCCCCGCTCTAGGGCCCGCACATCCTTAGCAAGATTTCGAAGAGTTGCGTCCCATGACTATAATGTCATCACAATGAAGCTTGCTTCATAACACCATGTACCTCGCTGCCGTCCGTCCGACAGGAGGCTGTTCACAGGATATATAAGGAGGCACCACTGGGTACCTCAGAGAAGTGGAACGGAAGAAATCCGTGGGAGGCGCATTGAGTTATTAGGCTTCAAAGTTAGGCATCCTAACTACGGGCCGAAGGTGACTGGACATTATCAGTGCGAAAATCTGCAACTACTCCTACAGTGCCCCAGAGGCCATAGGGGATAGATATGATACCAATACCTATTGGAAGGCCGCTGTATGTTGGTTGGTCCTGGAAACAGGATCCCTAGAGAGGTGATTCTCTTTGAGGCGAGGTGGACCGAGGGGTAGCTGCTCAGACTCAGAAGACCTAATAGGCGGTAGACATAAGTGTGTTGGTGCACCGTCTACGAAGCCTGCATCATGCATAGGTGCCCGACACATACGCTGGCCACTATGTGAAATTGGAAGAGACTACTGGAATGATAGTCAAGAGGACTGCAGTTTCGGACAAAATTCTATTCGGCTCTATAAATCGAATACCAGTCGTTCGAGGATAATAGCGCATCCTACGATAAGACGGAAAAGATTTTATGAGTACGAAGATGGTGTGAAAGAATTCAGGGTCAAACGGTGTTCGCACTTGTTAAGACTATGAGACGTTAGCGTACAATCTTGGGAAAGGTACTTAGTTATAGGAGGATTAGAAGTAGTCCGCGAACACTCAGACGCGGGATATAAATATCGAAGTGCCTCCCAAGCTTTTAGACATCATCAAGCAACGGAGAAGAGACCTTAACAATATAACCTTGTTTTACCTACGAATCTTTATAAAATATTTCTTCAATCAAATCTACGCGAGTTCTTAGTAGTCATAAACGAAAAGAATGACACCGAGCCTTCCTAGACAAATCTCCGTCTATTACGAAAGATTCAGGCATAAGTCTTCTCAACAAGCATTTAGAGTCGGCTTCCTCCTAACATCCGCCGCCCAATCATCTAAAGGAAATAAACTTTGGGAATTAGGCGAAGATGAGGAGATGACTTAGATCATCCCAGTTGGCACTAACAGCGACGGCGGTTGGGTAGTCGGGATTCATTGTGATATGAAACTGGAATCGAAATTGGGAACCCCCGGGGGCTGTGGTTTCATGAGTCAACGGAACCACTTACCAGCAGTATTATCATCAGGGTAGTCCGCCATCGTCAGCGGGAATCAAAAATAATCCCTTGTCCAGGCATCCCATCTAATCCAGCAGGCAGGCATATTAAGTAGCCTTGTGGGGAAGAGACCTCTAGTCAGAAGGGTTGCTGAATTCATGACGATGAAATCGGCCTGAAAGATAGCGCAGGCCCATATTATCGAACCTATCAGTCCTGAAGCTGAGACTATGTCGGAAAGAGGGGATGGTTCAAGCGCCGGGACAAGAGTAGCGAATAAGCTAGTTAGTCTCTCCAGTACTCTAGTTATTGCGCAGACCTTACCTACAAGCGTTTTACACTCCCAGTTAGCTACTAGGGTTGGTGACGGATGATAAGGACGACCATATCACGTGTTGGGATCTTAACCCCAGAAAACATATATGGAGTTTCAGGACACGTATCCGGGAAGTTGTAGCAGCTGGACAGCACCGAGGATACCTATATGTTGCATACACAGCTGTTTCTAGTTGGAAGATCAAACCAATCCTCAAGGGAAAAGGAATTGGAGAGGAACAAAAGGTTTCGCAAAAACCGACCTGGTTACCACCAAGGCCCAAAGTATGAGAGAAAGGAGAGGTATCCAGCCTTAGAACTGGTCGCGCACTATTTAGTGTATCGGTGAAACGCCGAGTAGGGATTTAGGATTTTCTTTATCAATAAGAAATCAGTTTGTCTGAGGAGACCTGAATGGTCAAAACTGCGCGGGCGCGGTAACAAAGACCCTAGTTGTTATCAAACCTCAGACATGTCGAAACGAAAAGATGACTGTCCGACCCCTCATCCAAAGAGACGCACGTTTGACGCGCCAAAACCTACGAGATATGGCTGTCCCAGGGGATACGCCCACATCCATATTCGAAACCCAAACAGACAAAGGACCAGAATCCGTGATCGGTTAGACTCAGGGTCTAACGTGTTCCTAATCAACAAAGACCTCGTTAAGGAATTAAAAATTCCGTTTACAGAGAGACCGAATCTGGTCACAATTCAAGGCTTTGATGGAGTACCATCTCCATCGGGAGGAAAGTTTTATACGCGTCCATTATGGCTTGAGATCGGACGAAATAAACACTTTCCCGAAGTTCCGTGCGAAATTGCAGCAGCCGGAGACTATGGGATGATTATCCCCTTTAGGCGGTGGCATTCAGAACACCCCCTATCGAATATTGGGGATCCCAATAACTGGGAATTCACAGACTCCAAATGTAAAACTACTTGTGTGGAAGAAGAAGAAGAAGGAATTGCAGATATGTTCAAATACGACGAATCGGTAGCTTGGGATGAGAATGCGATTCAAATTGGAAGAATCGGAACCGTCAAAGACCCAAATGCAGTCAACTTTGACTCTCCCCAAACACTACTGGGGTTTCATGAAGCTTTTCCTAACGCAAACTACGGCAAAGTTAGCACCAAGAAGAACGTTCGATCATGAAATTAAATTAGTTGACGGAGCAAAACCCTCCTGGGGACCCATATATTCCTTATCTGAAAAGCAACTCAAACTCCTACGTGAATATCTTAATGATATGATCCAACAAGGAAAAATGAAACGAAGTCAATTGCCATTCGGTGCACCAATCCTTCTCACACCGAAGGCTGACGGTCGACTACGTTTAGTGGTGGATTACCGTGACTTAAACAAGATTACTATCTTAAATAAGTACCCACTACCTTTAACGTCAGAACTACGCAATAGTGTGGCCAGCGCAAGCATCTTTTCAAAAATTAACTTGAAAGATGGTTACAACCTGATACAGATAAAAGAAGTGAACAAATGGAAAACGGCCTTTCGAACAAGATACGGGCACTACGACTATAAGGTAATGCCATTCGGACTGGCCAATGTCCCGGCAACGTTTCAAGATATGATGAACGAAGTTCTTCGGGAACATCTCGACCAAGGAGTTATTTGCTACCTTGATGACATTCTCATCTACTCCAAGACTGAGAAAGAAGATATCAAGTTGGTAAAAAAGATTCTGTAGAAACTGGCAGATTTCCAACTCGCAATTTCAATAAAGAAATCTTTTTTCCACGTAAAAGAGGTGAAATTTTTAGGCTACATAGTAGCCGTCGACGGGGTGTCTATGAGCACCCGAAAGGTGAACTCTGTTTTAGACTGGAAGCCACCCAAGTCTGTTAAGAAAGTCCAAATATTCCAATGATTTGCGAGTTTTTACCGACACTTTATAGAAAACTTCTCTAAAATCTGTGCTTCAATCACGGAAACATTGAAAGGCCATTCAAAAACGTTCCCCTGGGGCCCAGAACAAGAGACAGCCTTTCAAGAACTTAAGAGAAGATTTACTTGGGCTCCTATTCTACACCATTTCTTTCCCGAAAGAGAAAGGGTCGTAGAAACAGACGCTAGCGATTTCACTTTAGGATGCGTCTGATCTCAGTTTGTAGAAAAACGACTACACCCAGTGGCGTTTCATTCCCGCAAACTGAACTCAGCGGAACGAAATTACGAGATTCACGATAAAGAACTATTGGTGATCCTAGAAGCATTCAAGGATTAGCGCCAATATATGGTTGGAACCGAAAAACCAATTACTGTCTATACCGATCACCAAAACCTCCAATATTTCCTCACCTCAAAGGTTTGGAGCGGTCGCCAGATCTGCTGGGCAAAGAAGCTCGCGGATTACAATTTCAACATTGTTTACCGCCTGGGCACCAGAGGAGGAAAACCGGATGCACTCAGTAGACGGCCGAAGTACCGTCCTGAGGAGGGAGCTGCACATCGTGAACAAGCAATCTTGAAGCCCGAACACTTCCAAATCAGTTCAGTTACGAGAGCTAAGATGGGGGAAATTTGAGTCTACTTAGTTGCAGGAAACCCAGAAGGCGAGATATGTGCCAATGACATCCAAGAGGAGGCCAAATGGAATGATCCCAATTCCGTTATCCGGGTCAAAAGGTTAGACAAAAGGGTAAGACTACCAACCAAAGGTTCACGAATAGCAGCAGGCCATGATCTCTATGCTCTACAGGAAGACATAGTCCCAGTAAGGGGACAGTTAATAGTCGGAACCGGTATCACAGTAGGATTACCGGTTGGGACATATGGAAGAATTGCTCCCAGAAGTGGGTTAGCCGTTAAAAGCGGGATTTCAACAGGTGTTGGAGTAATTGATGCAGATTACACCGGAGAACTCAAAGTTCTACTATTCAACCACCGAGACGCAGACTGTCACATCAAAGAAGGGGATCATATTGCCTAACTAGTGATAGAAAAGATTAATACCGCTGATATGATGGAAATAGATAGCCTGGATGAAACAGAAAGAGGAACGGCAGGATTCGGTAGCACAGATATTGCGACAAGAACTATGACTATTCAAGAAATTGAACCAGTAGTCAGCCAGCTCCATGCGTTAAAAGATCAGAATAAACATTGGTATGACGTATCCGAAATACCCGAATGAACCCTCCTGACTAGTACTATACTATTCCACAAGGAATTAAAGAAGTTCAATCCTGAATTTCTCGAGCAGATTCAGAAGGCCATTCCAGGTGATAAGGAATGGCTGAAGTGAAGAAAAGAGTTAGAAAAACTCCAAGACAACAACAAACCTTTCCCAAAAGATTGGACCCTAACCGATGATTTGCTTTACTATAAGCGAAGACTATTCGTACCAAACAACCAGGGCGTTTATGCCACAATAGCCGAAGGTTGTCACGACACGAAAATTGCAGGACATTTCGGGGAAGAGAAAACTCTCGAAATCATTATGCGAGATTTCTATTGGAAAGGCCTCGCTGATTGGGTAAATGATTATGTACGGTCATGTGACGATTGTCAATACAACAAGTCACCACGCCACGCTAAGTACGGTCTACTCCAACCATTATCGATACCATACGCAGCATGGGCATCTATATCTGTGGACTTCATAACGCAATTACCGCAGAGTCAAGGATGCACCCAAATAATGGTAGTGGTTGATAGGTTCACTAAGATGGCCCACTTCATCAGATTAGAGGGGACAGCGACCGCGAAAGATGTCGCTACCGCCATCATGAGAGAAATATGAAAGCTACTCGCCTTACCATCAGAGATTGTCTCAGATATGGACTCGAAGTTTGCAGGAGAATTCTGGGAGTCGTTATGCAAAGCATGGAATATAAAAGGGAGGATGTCAACAGCATACCATCAACAGACCGATGGAAAAACTGAACGTACCAACTAAGTGCTGGAAGGTTACTTACGAAGTTTTGTCAATTACGATCACAACGATTGGTATCAGCTTCTACCTTTAGCCGAACATGCCTATAACAACTCGGCTACCAACGCACATGCGATGACCCCATTCTACGCAAGCTATGGATTTCATCCTCAAACAGAATAGATGAAAGAGCACGAGGCGCATAATTCAGGAGCAACCCTTTACGCAAACTGGATAAAGACGATTCTTGAGTAAGCGCGGCAATCACTCCAGCAGACACGAGAAGCTATGGCCAAATATTACGATAGGAAGGCCAAGCAACAACCAGACTTCAAACCCGGCGATAAAGTAATGTTAAATGCAAAAAACATTCACACACACCGGAAGTCTAAAAAGCTAAGTCCAAAACTTTATGGACCCTTCGTGATTGTAACGTGTTCGCTAGGTGCTAATCACGTTTCGATAGGTATACGATAGTTGCCAGGTGGCCTGCTCTTCCAGAGAGGAGACGAGAGCTGTAAGAACTAAAGGAGGCTTCGGAGGTGTACTGGGAAAACTAAAGAGTAACCGTTCAACCAAGTATATTGAAATACTGTCTGTCGAAGTCTGTCCTTTCCATCGTGGAATAGGACGGTCTTTTAAATACACAAATTCGTTCATGTCTAGCATGAGCGAAACTAAACAAAGGTATCAATCGATACACTTTGGTGAAACAACATAAGTATCAAAGCGATACTTAAAACAACAAACTAAGTATCAAAACGATACTTCAAACAAACCAAGTATCAAAGCGATACTTAAAACAAAACATAAAACAAACTAAGTATCAAAACGATACTTCAAACAAACCCAGTATCAAAGCGATACTTAAAACAAAACATAAAACAAACTAAGTATCAAAACGATACTTCAAACAAACCAAGTATCAAAGCGATACTTAAAACAAAACATAAAACAAAATCCTAACCAAGTACCAGTACCGGTTACATTCCCCAAAACAAAACAACTGTTTAAACAAAATCAAGCCTAATAGTCCTGAAAATTAGAGTCCTCAGAAGGCTCGAAAAACTCGCTTTCTGCTAACATCCAATTATCGGCATTGAGACACCAAACACAAGTAGAAACCTTAACATAACAGCGGGATTCAAAGAAAGATAAATCACAATAGTCACGAATGCCAGATTCGCAGTCAGCTTCCACCCATTCTTCATTGCAGTCAGGACAGTAGTCTACCCAAAGGATAGCGAAATAGTCTTCAGGTTGGATAATATCGCGGTTCAACAACAGTCCAACAAGCTGTTGTCGCTGCCTCACATTGATCTCCTCATAGTTTGACATCGTTAAGGTATTCGGATGGTGGTGATTTTTAGATGAAATTCTCGAGGGCCTGCTCCATGGTTTGGTTCTCTTCTTCGCTGCTTTCAAATTCCGATTCAAAGTGTGGGGCCCAGAAACCATCTCTTGCCTCGAGCTCTATGTGCCATCGCTGGGTTTCTGGTACAGTCGGTGACCAGCACATGGTGATATAGTTGATGGTTGGTGGTAGGGAGTCGTCGAGCATGTTAGCTTCCCACCATTCATTCACCATGTCCATAGCGTGTTCCAATCCTTCTAGTGGTTCCCAACTGTTCTCACTGGATGGATATCCTTTCCATTTGACGAGGAACTGATCATTTCCATGCCAAAGGCGGTGGTCTCGGATGTCTTCAACTTCCCATTCTTCTTTCTTGTCGATAGTGATAGGAGTCGGGCGAGAGTGGATTCGTCCAGGGAATTTAGAGTCGTCATTAGGGTAGAATCGTTTAACAGAAGAGGCATGGAAGGTGGCAGTAGGGCGGCGGTACAAGGGTCCATCCATCTGGACAGTATAGTTTTCGGTGTGCTCATCGAAGGCTAAGACCTTAAATGGTCCTCTCCAGCGTGGCTGAAGCTTCTTGCTTCGTCCAGAGGTGGTGATGAACATATTTCCTTTAACCATAAGCGTCTCTCCAACAGGAATAGGCACACGTTTGCGTCTTCGCTTCTCGGCAGTGGTAGTGCTGCAGAATCGCGCAGCTTTGATAGCTTGGAAAGCATCATTGCGTATTGCCTGGTGCCAGTGGAGGTGATCATCTGAGTCAGGAATTGAGGAGTTCTTGAAAAGAGTGGTAGGTAGGAGGGGGTATTGTTGGCCGAAGACTGCTTTGTATGGTGACATACCAAGGGTATCGGAATATCCAGCATTGAGGTATGCTGCAAGCTTGACAAGAGCGGGTTCCCAATTGGTCTGTCGTTCATTGATAAGGTTCCAGATTCCGGTTTTCACTGCCCTGATCTTGCGTTCAGCTTGGCCATTGGTTTCATGGTGTCCAGGAGCGGCCATGATGTGGTTGATTCCAAGAGAGGTGAGGGTTTGTTTCCAGAATCAGGAGGTAAAACGGGAGTCGGCATCGCTGACAATAGAAAGAGGGTATCCATGGGGTGTAAAGAGGTTGCGCTGGAGAATATTCCATGTATCCTTAGAGCTGTTGGTAGTCTTCATAGGCTGTAGCCATGTATATCCAGAGAATCGGTCAACAGCTACCAGAATGGTATCATATCCAGCAGATTTGTTGAATGGTCCTGCAAAATCAATAGCAAAGGACTCAAAAACATCAGAGGGTAGTTGGAGGGTTTGGGCTCTTCCTTCAGGCAACTGAGTACTCTCTTTGTTCACTTGGCAGAGTTCACATTGCTTAACAAAATCACGGAAGTCTTGTCGCATTTCTGGCCAATAAACATATTCACAAGCGTAGCGGACGTTTCGATCTGCACTGTGGTGTCCTTTGTTATGGATTTCGGAAATGACATATTCTCTGATTGTCGTGCCATTGAACATGTGGCCCTTTGGTATGTATAGGCATCGGTAGCCATATCGAGTAGCGGTATAGACCATTCCATCAGATACCTGGTAGGTTGCGAGATCTCCATGCTTGTTGCTGTCCAGGGCTTTGAAGTAGATAGGGTCATGCCGGTATCCTTTGATCATTTGGCTTCGAAAGGCGGTGGTGAGTTCATCTGTAGTGGTTCTGACATCGCGTTCTTCCTCAATAAGGGATCCTCTGGTTGGCTCGACGGGTTCTTCTTCCTCTTCAAAGGTTTCATATAGTTGTCGGCGGTGTTCAGGAATTGTAGGAGGCATGATAGAGACAATAGTTTCGTTATTGAAAACTCGGAGTGGTCCACCATAGAGGGGGCGTGAATCTATCGGAGGTGTGGAAGGGGGTGGTGCAAAGGATGGTGCATTCTGGAAGGCTGCTGCTTCCTCGAGTTGTGCTGCTCTTTCCAATTGTTCTAAGTCTTGGTGTCTTCTTGGAGCTGGATTACCCACAGGGGTAGATGATCGAATTGCTGGGGGTTTCCATGGTCCAGCAGGTCTCTTGCCGAACTTAATCTCAGTTTGGTGAAAGGAGCATGTATCTTCGTAACAGTGGGACCAATGGAGCGTGCTTTGTTCAAGGTCTTGAGGCGGCGTACTGCGGAGGGTGCAATCATCTTTCCATTCGTCCACAAGGTGTTGGCCTCGATCTGTTCCTGCCGCAGCGTACATAGTGTAGGAGAAAGGAGGGGATGTAGAGGTTGTGTTGACGGAAGCCATGACTGGTTCTTCCTCGTAGGTAGTGCTATCGGAGCTGTCGTCGCTTTGTCTGGTATGGTCATGCACGAGAGGGGGATTCTGGAGTGATTGGTTCTCATAGATGCGGGAGAGGGCATCAGCTAAATAGTTGGTTCTTCCAGGAGTGTAGACTATTTTGGCGTCGTATTTGCTGATTTCTCCTATCTATCGGGTTCTTCTTCGTCCAGGAACTTTCTCGGTTTTCAGATTTGTAAGGGGTTGGTAGTCGGTAACAATGGTGAAGGTAGTTCCCATCAGGAGGTGGTTGAAGGCGGCAAGGGCATCGATCACTGCAAGTGCTTCCTTGTCTGCGGTTCCATAGTTCATTTGTGAATTGGTAAATTTCCTGCTTTGTAATGCTGCCGGTCTCGCTTGCTCATGAGAGGGTCCTTGTCCAACCCAAGCTCCAACACCAACATCAGAGGCATCAGTTATCAACCATATGGGTTCTTCCTTGGACAGGTCAATAGGCCGTATAACATTTGCGTCTTTGATTAGCTCCTTAATGTTATTAAAGGCTCGATCATGGGTAGGGGTCCAAACGAATTCAGCATTGCCGGTGAGGTCTGTGAGTGGTGCAGTGACAGTGGCGTGGTGTGGGAGGAACTGGGAGATGTAATTGACAAGCCCAAGGAACTGCATAAGTTCCTTTTGATTCTGGCGTGTAGTCCATGCCGTCAGGCAGGATATCTTTCCAGGAGATGCATGTATCCTTTGATCATCAATTACATGCCCGAGTATTTCCAGACTATCGGCAAACAGGGTGGATTTGTTTCTGCTGGCATAGAATTTGTTTTCTCTTAGCTTGTCGCAAACTAGGCTGATATGGTGCTTGTATTCTTCTTCAGTGTTGGAGAAGATGAGGATATCGTCAATGTAAATCCATACAAAGTGATGGAGGTACTCGCTAAGCATATTTTCCATAATTCGCAAGAAGGTGGCAGGCGCATTCATGTCTCCTTGCAGCATGACTCGGCTAACGAAACTTCCGAAGGGTATCTTGAAACTGTTAAATCGCTCGCTTTTCGGGTCTAACCGGGTTTGGAAATAGGCATCACTTAGATCTATCTTGCTTCGGAATCTAGCCCGTCCAACTGCATTCAGGATCTGAGTTTGATTGGGGATCGCAGAACTGTCCTCAACTGTATTGTCATTCCGTAGTTTGAGATCAACAAGGGGGCGGATTCGCTTTCCATCTGCCTTAAGTTGGACAAACATAGGTGCGGCACCTGGTGCTTCTGATCGGTAGATGACTCCTCGTCTGAGGTTCTCATTCACCCAGGTATTGAGCTGGTCCTTGTATGCTTCCGGAATGGTGTATGTCGGTTGATTTTTGAGATTAGTGGGGTCTTTCAGGCAGATATGGTGGTTTATTTCCCTCATAGGGGGTAATTCTTCTGGGATTCGTTCAGGGAAGACATCGGAATACTCATCCAACAGACTTAGTGCTGTTCGCAATTGTGACTTTAGAGGCGCGATCGTATCTATCTTGAATAAACTACGCGATATTAAGAGGATATCGCGGGCACGTTTTGTGAGAAGTGGTATGGTTTGAAGGTAGATTGGTAGCAGTTCTGTTCCTTGTTTCTTCTAAGCGAGGTATGTGGGCGGTAGCCCCTATATATACAGGAATGCGCCAACTCGTAGTAAAAGAAATATAATAGGGAAAAACATAAGTAAGAACATGTTTCTCAGTAGAGAAACGTATGTGCGAACGTGTTTGACCCTGAAAACCTGCCAAGAAAAATCCCAAAAATACGCATAAATCTAAGATGGTGTGCGAGAAATATTAAGGAAATATCACAAATCTAGTATGTAATCACCATGCATAAACGTGCATAAAAGATAAAGAAAATCCCCATTTATCCCGTAACCAGATAAGAAAATAACGCATAAGTTTCCTGCCCGTATACAATGAAATATCTATGAGATTAACGTAAATATGACCCAGCTGTTGTAATGTCCGCAGTGTACAGGTATTAACTGAAACGTAACCAAGTGAGTGAAAATACAATGTTTATCATTAAATATATTGAAACTTATCTTAGGAAGGAAATTTCAACAAGTGCTGTAGTCTCACAGACAGCGGCTCGGAGTTCTCCACTTGTTGGTTTGCAAATGACTCTAACCTTGTGTTCTGGGAACTCGATAATTGAGTCTCCACACTTAATGGTATCATTATGGCGTTTGAGGAAAGGCATCCCAATGAGGGCATTGTATTTTGCTAGGTTCCCAACAAGCATCATTTGAGGAGGTAGTGAGACTGATCCTAGTTGGATAGTAGCATCGCATGTCTTATGGCTAGTGGACCGAGATCCTTTAACTGCCATATTGACGGCTAATGGTTGTTTAAGGTTTTCAGTAGGTAGTCCATAGGCAGAGACGAAGGTATTGCTGATTATATCTCTTCCAATAGTGCCGGTATCGAATAGGACTCGTGCCTTCCTTCCATTGATTAATATGGTCCCTTCCAAGGCAGGGTGGGGCTTCGCTGTCACTGGTGAGCGAGTGCTGTTGCATTCTATTTCGATATAGCCAATGTGTATTTCCTCAAATTCACTGGATTGCTTGCCATCATCGTCGCTTTCAATGTGGTTTACTGAGGGTTCTTGCTTGACTTTAGCTGCTTTTGCTTTGCCCTTCTTGGTAGGACAATTTCTCGCCATATGTCCGGTTTTCCCACATTCAAAGCATTCACCTTTTTGCCTTCTCGATTCCTTGGTGGATTTACTTTTCTTTTTGTAGGATCGTGGGGTTTCTTCCTCTTCTGGGTTGTTGGTGGCGTTTCGCCTAGGTTGTCTGTTGCTGCTAGAGGAAGAGTGGGTCTTGTAGGCCTTGGTCTCATGAAGGATGGCGTCCTTCCGTTCAGCTCTAGCTATGATAGTAGCTATATCATCGTCTTCATCCTGGAGTGGCTCCACTTCTCGTCGAACTGTAGGGTGCATACAATCGTAGAATCTTCGTTTGAGGATATAATCTGAGATGCTGTCTTCCGCCATTCTGTTCTTAAGCATCACAAGATCAGTCACCACATCTGTTATCCTTTTGACATGGGATCCCTTGACTTGGTGGAGTTCATTGAACCGTTTGAACAAGAGGTCGTTTGTAATTGAAGATTGGAAGCGTGCTCTGAGGTAGTCGATTGCTGTTGATCCTTTCAACTTCGCATTTCCTCCATTTTCCTTGTAGCATTAGTGGTATGCATCGACAGCCTTTCCTTCGCAGAATGATCCTATCCACAGGCCGGTAGTGGGCTTGTCAACATCTACCTTCTTCAAGAGGAGATAGTGAGTGACTTCGGTTGCACATCGTTCAAAGGCTTCTGGTTTGAGGTCCTTTCCTTCTCCTGTAAATTTCGAAGGTAGATGGATCTTAATATCGGGTAATTGAAAGTCGTCTTCTGGAGTTTCAGCAGGACGGGACCTTGAGGGTCCACCGCCAGTACTCGCCATATCAGATTCACTGCTTGAGTCGGGATCTTGGAGAGGTTCAACTGCATGTGTCTTTCGCGGGGTAGGAGGGACTTCTTCTGGAGATTGTGGGGGTTCCGTTGTGTCGTCCTGTGAGTCCTTCACAGGACGCTTGGATTGCTGCCTTTTTTTAAGGTCTTCTCGTGGGATTTGCTTCCCACTTTGTGTAGTCAATAACTCTATGTTGAGGTTGAGCCGAAGCCGAATGTACTGTGATTCTGCCGCTCCACTCCACTAGTGTTCCAGGGTGGACGTCGATAGGTTGATCAGGCCTAAGTCCGATGACAGGTTCTTAACCACTTGCTGAGGTTAAAAAAATGTAACGTGTTCGCAAGGTGCTAATCACGTTTCGATAGGTATACGATAGCTGACAGGTGGCCTGCTCTACCAGAGAGGAGGCGAGAGCTGTGTGAACTAAAGGAGGCTTCGGAGGTGTACTGGAGAAACTAAAGAGTAACCGTTCAACCAAGTATATTGAAATACTGTCTGTCGAAGTCTGTCCTTTCCATCGTGGAATAGGACGGTCTTTTAAATACACAAATTCGTTCATGTCTAGCAAGAGCGAAACTAAACAAAGGTATCAATCGATACACTTTGGTGAAACAACATCATAAGTATCAAAGCGATACTTAAAACAACAAACTAAGTATCAAAACGATACTTCAAACAAACCAAGTATCAAAGCGATACTTAAAACAAAACATAAAACAAACTAAGTATCAAAACGATACTTCAAACAAACCCAGTATCAAAGCGATACTTATAACAAAACATAAAACAAACTAAGTATCAAAACGATACTTCAAACAAACCAAGTATCAAAGCGATACTTAAAACAAAACATAAAACAAAATCCTAACCAAGTACCAGTACCAGTTACAGTGATCTTGGAAAAACGAGGAAGTCGCACATTTAAGCTCAACATATCGGATCGTTAGAATATTCACACAGTATTCTATATTTCTCTGTTGGAACCCTACAGAGAACCGGTACGAGCAGACCGACAACAGCCTTCTAGGGAACCTGAAGATATTGAGGGCGACCTACAATGGGAGATATAAAAGATTTTAAGGAGCGAGATACACTCTTACAGGAAAAGTGTCCATGGCCGCTATCAGCAGATACGCGAGCTATGGTACTTCGTTAAATAGCAGAGCTGTTCCGAAGATGAGAACACTTGGGAACCTGCGACGGGAATGGATAATGCGAGGGAATTGGTGGAAGAATTTCATCGCGATAATCTGGAAATGCCACGGCGGGCAGAAGAAGGACGATGAAGATAAGGTTTTCCTGCTGTGGACAAGTAAACGCGGAAGGTTTTTTACCCTGCTTTCATCGGGTCCTTAAATGATTAATGTTTAAGGTTTATTATTTAATATTTAAAATTTAATGTTTAATTTTTATTTTGTACCGAAGGGGCATTCGAGGCGAAGCCCTAGAGGAGGGAGCTCATGTTAGGAGTACCCAATTCCGATAGTCTAGGAGTACCCTAAGTAAGGTAACTTTATCCGAGTTCGAGAATCCTAGCCTCCAACACCCCCCTGCGGCCCCCTCACGGGGCCCGCGCGTCATCATACACATCAATCTTAGTTGCGTCCTGTGACTATATGGTCACAGAATTAAAGGTGTCAGAATAACACCGTATAGGTCGCTGCCGTCCATCTGACCGCAAGCCGTTCGAGGGATATATAAGAGGGGAGCTCTGGCTAGACCTGGGACACGCTTCGTCGCCCCTATTTTTCTCCCACATAGTTTTACAACACCACGTCAAACTATCGTGGCCATCCTCTTCCCTCTGCCCCCGTGATGTCTTTTTGCCTAGGGGTACGGTTAACACCTCCATCCTCTCCCGCCATCGTTTCGCTTGTCTCTTGTCTGCTTGATGGGGGAGTTATCTGGGTTCGCCCAGTAGTCCTGTCTTGCTAATAGGGGCTCGCTTAACTTTGGCACGGTCGGCTTCTCCTTTTCGCTTCCGGTCGGCGCTGGCAGTGGTGGACGTTTTTCTCCCCACTTGCACGATCCCCGCTGGGGAACGCTACGGCTAGTAACTTCGGGGTCTGTCTCACGGTGAGCTATGACCATACCCTCCTAGTCGCTCGGTTCAAATTGATGTCGCCTTCCCACCCTCCCCCCTCCTGCTCCTCACGACCGCCGGTGGGATCCTCTCCACTTAGTGACGCTATCTCTCGGAGAACAAGGGACTACATGAGAGACGCGGTAATATGGCAACAGTTTGGTTTTTTCGGTCGGGCTTTCCGGGGACCAGGTCCCCACCTCCATTTTCCACTTCGAATGCGTCGGCTCGCACCCTACTGCCCTCCTTCCTTAGGCTGGTACCCTACTACCCAACTCCACTCCTTGGGCCCCGCACTGAGGCCTCGAATCTCGATTGGCGTGTCATGGTATTGCACTACATCCGTGGCTCAGCTGGTTGGGGGCATTCAGCTTTCGGGCTCTTTGCCGGCCTCCTACTTCGGCTGCTTTTTTCCGTCGCTGTTGGGGGGTTTTGTTATTTACATTCGGCACTCTGGCGGTTCGGTGGGTAGGCGTTACTTTCGTTTTGTTTGTAGTTTACGGGAGGAGTTTTTCCTTATGCTTTCCTGCCTAGCTTGTTGGGCTTTCTTTCTGTTGGCTACGTGTAGTTAGTAGGAGGGGGGTTTTTCGGGCGAGGAATCCCGGGTTGGACTGGCTTCTAGGAGAGACCCCTATCGCGTTCAAGTCGCGGAGTCTGAGGACTGGGCACCTGAGTTGGCTTGCCTTAGGGTGTGTGCGGTTGGGCCCATACCAGAGGGTCTTGGGGGTACGGGTTTTCTCTTGGTCCGGGTTGGGATGCGTGGATTTTGGTTTTGTTTCCGCCATAGCTAGCGCTGCATGCGAGTTCTTGTACCTTAACAATGAATATATGATATAAAAAAAAAAAAAAAAAAAAAAAATGGCTAGACCTGGGAACACGCTCCGCGCCCCCTATTTTCCTGACCATAACTTTCTCAAGCATTCTCAACACCATCGCGTCTGGTGTGACCCCTCACTTTTGCACGACCACCTCCCTCTCGCTTAGGCTTCAAGTCTCTGCTTCGCGTTCTGATGTCTGACATTGGTTCCGCCCACCCCTCCAGGGCTAGCTCAGCTATGCCCCTCCACCCCGCGGTCTTCGCGATCCCGACTCTCCTACAGTCCTTACAACCTGTTCTGGGAAATGCTTTTCCCTCCATCCCCCCTCTCATCTCGTCGGACCTCCGCAATCTTAGTGATGGAGAGACAGTCCTCATCCCTCTCCTGGTAGCTACCCTCAACGGTCTCGTCACCGTTAACGAGCGAATCGACCTCCTCACCTCTAAAGTCCAAGGGCTGTCCGAAGGTGTTTCTGCCGCTCAGGCTCCCTCTCTTTCCTCTCTCGCCCCCATCGAGTCAGCCCTACGTGACCTGTCACAAAGGCTT
This sequence comes from Tuber indicum, assembly GCA_006112555.1. Classification (NCBI taxonomy): domain Eukaryota; kingdom Fungi; phylum Ascomycota; class Pezizomycetes; order Pezizales; family Tuberaceae; genus Tuber; species Tuber indicum. The sequence goes on along the minus strand of VBSK01000060.1, from coordinate 107,658 downwards.
TCCCAGCCACCGCCCCCACGTCAGCAAGCCCTGGCGCCAACAGCCCCGCCTCCCACCCGTAAGGGGAAGGAGGTTGTCCCCGCAGCCCCACCCCCCCAGTCCAACACGGCACAACTTCCTGCCGTCCCACACCCCCAACAAGCCCCTCCCCGCGCGCCCCTTTATCAGGTTGGAGCGATAGTGGACGGGTACGACCTAGACACACCCCGTTACGACACCGTTACTGGTAAGAATTACGGCAACCCCGAAGCCTACGCGGTCAAATATCCCAACTCCTGGGAGGCCCGGACCTTCCGTGACGGCAAATACCCCCCCCTTTCCGAATGGACCCCAGGCAACATGGATCCAACCTACCTGCGTCCTCCTCGCTCCTTCACCCTGGCTGCCGCTGCCGGAGGCCAAAAGAAGACCAAGGGGCCCAAGCCGAAACCTCCTTCTGCTGCGCAAGTCGCATCAGGCATGACGGCTCCTCCTGTTAAAGAGGCTCCCATCCTGCCAGCAGCACAACGTCGTTTCTTCGCCCCTCGCTCCTCTCCTGCCCTCCACCCTGAAGCCGAAAGAATTTCCGCGCCCTTCCCCGACACTGCTGCTTCTGTTCTTCGTGAAGCCAACTGCCCACCGCCTCTCTCCCTCTCTGCCCGCGTCAACGACAGGGGTTCCGTCACCCTCACTGTCCTCGACCCTCACACCCCCGCCACCTCCTACGCCCCCTACTACCAAGCCCTCACCAACCGCCTCAACCAGCTGTCCCCGGTAGGCGACAATGCCTACCTCCCCTTCCGGCCTGCCCCCAACGAGACCCAACTCGCCATCCACTCCCTCCCCCTCGCCTACCTCCCAGAAGACCAAGACGCCCTCCTCCCCCTCCTCCAGGAGTCCATCCTCAACGCCAAGGGCGTTACGATCTTCTCCGCCCGTTACCTCAACCGCGACCTGGAGTCCAGGATGTCCAAGTCCGCTACCTCCGTCGTTGTCACGGTCGCTCCCGAGGACCTCAATGCCATGGGAACCGCAATCCACCTCTTCTCTCGAAGGCGCCGTGTTGAACGTGCCTTCTCCTCCAACCGCTTCACCCAATGCCGGAACTGCTGGAAGTTCGGACATCAGGCCCCTAGATGTAAGCTGGATCACCCGGTATGTCCAATCTGCTCCCTCTCGCACACACGTTCGGCGCACCGCTGCCAGAACCCCACCTGCTCCAAGGCGGGCAACATCAAAGCAGTCCTCAACTGCTGCCCCTCCTCGACTGCTTCCTGCCCCAATTGTAAGGAGCCACATGCGGCCACTGACCGGGACTGCCCGGAGAGACCCATCCCAACCCCCAGAGAGCCCCCCTCCACCTTACGACCAGTAGACCCCCAGGACGAGGATGGCATGGACGTCGGCCCTGATGGTGCCGACCCTGGTGCCGGCCCCTCCACCCCGAGACAAACCCTTGCCCCACCCTTTGCAACCCCCCGCCGCCCCCGTCCTCGCGTCCCGACTGAAACCCCCCAAACAGCAACTCGCTCCTCTTCCAGGGCCAGCCTCCCCCCTGCCCAGGGGGAAGCCAACCCCGCTTTCTCTGCAGATAACCCGTCCGGCTTGTCCGGGTAAATGCCTCCACTGACTATTCCTCCTCCCAGGCCCTCCGGCAGGGATCCTGGCCTTTGGAACCTCTCCTTTGTCCAACATAACAGCTTGGGTAGCTGGGATGTTTTTCTTTCATTGTTTCAGAGTTTTTCTGCTTTGTCTTCCTTACCTGCGATTGTGGCTATTCAGGATCCCCCTGTGTGGCGTGCACGTTTGCCTTCCTACCCCGGTTATAAATATTTTTCCCCACCCTCCTCTTTTGGCAAGCCGCGTGTGGCTTGCTACGCTCTTTTGTCTTTTCTTGAAGTTGTTTCCCTTTTGCCTGTATGGGTGGGCCAGTCTGCCAACATTATGGCGGTCGACTTGTTCTCCGATGTGGGTTTTTGCTCCTCCTCACAAACTCGCCTTAGAGTTTACAATGTGTACAACACTCAAGGTGTTTCTACCCATACACGCATAGTTTCTCCTGAGTTATGTTTTCCTGATTTGAGTTTTCCCGTTTTTGTTGTGGGAGACTTTAACCTCCACCACCCTCTTTCCGACCCACTAAGGGTCATTTCGTCCAACGAGCTGAGGACGTCAGTTCCTTATTTTCAGATGGCTTCCCTGCATGGTTTTTCCCTCCTTAACACCCCTGGTGTGTTTACTTACTTTCCGTTTGCCTCCGTGGGCAGGTCATCTGTTCTTGATCTTTCCTTTGCCAATGGAGCGGCAGCCCAGCTCTTTGCAGAATGGGCTACCCCGCTTCCATCCACGGGCTCTGATCATGTTCCAATATGTATTTTATTATCCACCCCCTTGTTGCGCCCCCCTGCCCCCACTCCTGCCTGGGCCAAGACCGATTGGACTGCCCTTGGCGACGCCCTCAAGTTATTTGTGGTTTCCCCACCCCCTGCACTCCCGACCCTTGCTTCTGCCACGGCCTGGTTCGACAGGAATGTCAACCGCCTCCGTACTACTCTCCTTCTCCACACGCCTCTCAATCGCATGTCTATCCGGTCCAAACCTTGGTGGTCACCTCTCCTCTCCTCTCTCAGGATCTCATTCCACGCCGCTACACGCCGGGCCCGGAATACCCCCAGTGTGGACTCCCGGGCTGAGGCCCGCGCGGCCCGCAATGCTTACTTCAAGGCCATCAAGGAGGCTAAGCGTAAGTACTGGGACGACTTCCTCTCCTCAGCAACCCCAAAGACTGTATGGACAGCCAAACGTTTCGCGATGGGACGCCCCCCTGACCGGTTTCCAGCCTTCCCGGAAGCAGACACTCCGTCTGCTGTTAACACCGCCCTCCTGTCCCACTTTTTCCCCCGCGGGAATCCTCCTCCCCCCCCACGATCCTACGCCCCTTTAAGGACCTCAACGAACTCACCAAGGAAGAGGTCTCTAAGGGCCTAGCCTCCAGTTCAAGCTCGTCTGCCCCTGGCCCTGATCACGTCCCGTACTCGGTCTGGAAAAGGGTTCATGGCACCAACCCAAAAATACTCACTTCCCTCCTCGGTCCCCTCCTCCTATATGGCTTTCATCCCTCCTCCCTCAAACAGGCAAACGGCATTGTTCTCGACAAACCCGGCAAGGCCTCCTACGACACACCGGCCTCCTTCCGCATAATCGTCCTCCTCCAAACCCTATCCAAGATCCTGGAGCGTGTGGTAGCTGTAAGGCTAGCCGCAGTTGCTCGGGCATTGGGCCTCGTCCACCCTAACCAATGTGGTTCACTCTCCGGCATGGGCACTTTTGACGCCCTGGCTACTCTATCGCACGAGGTCCGGCTCTCACACAGCATGGGCCTATGTTCCTCCACACTTTTCCTTGACGTCAAAGGAGGCTTTGACAACGTTGACTCGATTGCCCTGTGCGGCAAACTCCGAGAAAAAGGCGTCCAGCCCTACCTTGTTTCATGGGTCCGATCCTTCCTGCACGGACGGCACTGCCGCCTTCTCTACCAAGGGTCCCCGAAATTCCTCTCACCAGTTCAAGTCGGCACCCCTCAGGGGTCGCATGTCTCCCCTCTCCTCTTCCTTATCTACGTCTCCTGCCTCCATTTCCCCGTCCCCAATGGCATAATCCTCTCCTACGTTGACGACTTTGCCATAACAGTAGCCTCTCCCTCCTATCGACGCAACGTTCAGAAATTACAAGCCGTTGCGTCCTCACTCACTTCGAAAGGAAGGCGCATAGGTGTCGCTTTCTCCCTCCCCAAAACAGAACTTAAGCACTGGAGGACGCCTCAACAAAGAGGTCCTCCCTCGCCCCTCCCTGTCTCTGTGGACTCTGTCCCCTACAAGCCCGCCCAAGTACTTCAGTGGTTAGGCTACTGGCTTGAACCTGCGACCCCCGCGTTGGATCGTGCCACCTCCTCCCACTTCACCAGACGCCTCGCCCTGGCTGAAGCCGCTCTCACCACAATAGACCACCTTTCACGGCCAGGAAAAGGCCTTGCACCTCACCTATGCCATCGGCTTGCCTCCTCACTGGTCCGCCCCATCCTCCTCTACGGCTGTGACCTGCTTAGCCCCAATTCCAAGATGCTCGACAAGATGAGGGCTTTTTGGCACAGGGTTCAGAGGTGGGTTACCAACTGCTTCTTCTCCACCAACATGGCCATTCTCCCTTGCGAGGCCTCCCTCCCCCCTATCGACCTCCTAATAAAACACCTCCAGCGTCTGGCGGCAATCCGCCTTGTCTGCCTTCCACCTGAAATCAACTCAGCAACCGCTCGCCTCGACTACTCCGTCCCGACCACATCGCCGTTCCGGGCCCCCGACTCCCTCCGCCTCCCAGGCTCTGTCCGAGGCCGCCACCCCTGGGCTGGCCCAAACTACACCCCCCTCAGATGGTTCACCAAGCAACCCTCCCCACCCAACCGTCGTCACCTCCCTGTTGACGCAGTTGCCCACCGTGTCCACTTCATAATCGGTAACCGAAGTGACCCCCTCCCGCCAGCGAACCCCCTCCTCCTCCCTCCCGTGCAGATAGCCCCCCTGGGGGCCCCTGCCCTGTACGCCTCCCTTAAGGCCAGATGCCGAGAGGAACTCCTCACCTCTTGGCGACTGCTCTCGCCACCACCGCCTTACTACCTCTTCGGTCCTACTCTACGCCCGCACCCGTTCATGGGACTTGGGCGTTTCCTTTCTGGACGGCTCCACCAGATGCGTGCCGGCAAGAGCTACCTAGCTGCCCACCCCTCCTGGCATGACGACAATCCCTCTCCCCTCTGCCCCTGGTGTGAGGATGGAAATGAGACGTTTGACCACGCCCTCCTACTCTGCACAGCCAAGTCTGCTGCCCGAAGTCGCCACCTCCAGGGGATAACGGATATTGGACCTGACTCGTCACTCTGGACCTCGATCCCGGCCCTCATAGGCCTTGGTCGTTACCTTACTGCTACCCGAACTGGTTTACCCCCCGACATGTATGCACAATATGCCCCCCGCCAGCCCCCTCTCTCCCCCTCCCCTTCCCTTCCTGCCTCGCCTCGGTTATCGTTGGCTGGGTCGCCAAATGGTCTAAGTGGTGGAAGGTTTCTTGTTTGATTTGATTTCTTTTACTTGTTTATGCGAGTTTAGGTTTTTGTTTCCACTATGATGCTATTTGGTTAGTAGGTTTCCTTTATAAGTCCTGGGTAGGCATTGCGTCGGTTATTGGACGCCACCGGAGGAACTGGTTTCGGATGTTTCGTTTGTTAGTTGTTTGATTTTGGGTTTTATTTCTGCCATAGCTAGCGCTGCATGCACGTTCTTGTACCTTAACCAAACAATGAATACATGATATAAAAAAAAAAAAAAAAAGAAAAAAATGGCTAGACCTGGGAAGTGGAACGAAGTCAATCCATCAACTACTCAGGGAGTTAGTAGGCTTCAAAGATATAACATCTTTGGCATAAGCCGTAAGTAACAGGACGTTTTTGCACAAGGTCGTGATCTGAATGTTAGGAGGCTCGGGATAACGAACCAATACATTCACACCCACCTTCCGACAATCAGAAAGAGTCTAGAGCTCCTGGAAACACTACTAAAGAAGCTAGCAAGCACCGAGGAGTGTTGCAACTATGTTATGGGGTGTACCACAGTTGCGGGATTTTTGACCAACAAACACGAAAGTCCACCCCCTCTACATAGAACAACCAGGAGTTGCCAACCGAAGAATTATGAGACTATTCAATAGAATTACCTCTCCTCTACGAGAAGAGAGTTATCGGAACGAATTCTATGGATTAGTTGTTAAGTTAACGCAATTAGAAGTCATCGACTCCGGCATATATGCAGAAGCAACTTCGTATCAAGACTGATCCTCTTGGTAATGGAAAGGACTATTGGAGCCAACATAGTTCGACTTGAAAACTCGGCTACAGGTCTATAGACTATGAGTATCGGATAATTACTATTGGTGACAAGTATGTCTTCCAGGCAGGAAATAGTAATTACCGAAGATGGTGTGGTAGTTTTCAGGGTCTCCTGGTGTTCACACCTTAAGGAGAACTCAACGTTGCGAGTTAAAATTAAAGAGGTACATATTTTGTATGTTAGATAGATGTAGTCCGCGAACACTCACACGCGGAATATAAATATCGAAGTGCCTCCCAAGCTTAAGACATCATCAAGCAACGGAGAAGAGACCTTAACAATATAATATTGTTTTTACGATTCTATTTTACTTTTTTGCACTCTTAGTAGTCATAAACAAAACGAGTTGCATACGAGCCTTCCTAGACAAATCTCCGTCTATACAAATGAATCTCGATTGGCCTAGACAACCCTAAGTCTAAGTTGGTAAGGTTCAATAAAGGTAATTAATTACCAATCAACTGAGTATCCTACTTAATAAACCTGTATATTCAAGTTAAAAATGCTCAACATGTGAGGGAATTGGACATAATTTGGCTACTTGTCACTACTAATATGGCTAGGAAATTTCTTATTTATAGTTTAATTCTCCATAATGTATGTATTTACATTTTTCTTTCTCTGAATTTTATATTCCGTAAAAGATTTCTTTTTATGATAATCAAAATTTTAAAATTAATTATTAAAAAAACTTACATAATCAAATTCTGTAGCATGTGAGGGTACTGTGGCATTTGAGGGGATTTTTGAAAACATCAATGACATATGAGACCTTTATCATAAAAATATAGGTAGAATAGTAGAACAATATTTACGAATTTAAATAGGAGAAAAATATAAAAGAATTGATAGGATGAAAATACATATACCAGTGAGTAGGTAGGAGCACAAATTCTAGTATAGATAGGAGAAAGCTACTTGCTTTCATGTATTACCTTTTGGTAATTTGCAATGATTGTATAGTGATATAAATCTCAAAAGAGAAGTCATAGTACTGTAAATCTATGTTGTTTTCTACAATATATATTTACTTTACAAATACTATATTTATCCTAGTTATTTATTTTCAGGAATAGGAAGTAATATTAGAGTACTGATTTGGAAACCTAAGATGTAGAATAGGTCTAATAATGGATGTCATGTTCTAATAATAATATTGTAATAATATTATTATTTACTTTTCTCACTGCTTGCTCCGTCACTCACTTGTTCATCATTGCAAATACACATACAAGATAAAGGTGTCAAGCAAGTTCACTTCTGGTATCATATAAAGTCCAAATTCCTTCTCCTTTTGAAAACAAGCAAAAGAAAACACGCAAAAAAATACTCACGAAAAAACCATTGCACCCTGCTAGGAGAGGTAACTCTAACGTCCTAGCACAAGACCTGATTATTTGAGTTCTTACAGTAAGCGATAGCGATACTGGGGTTAGGCAATGTTAATTATTATATCACCAACTCACCTTCTAATGAAAGGAGTGGTAGGGGTAGCAGGCTGTCAAACTGTGTCTGCGTTTGCGGGTATGTGTCATATCGGATAGTTGGAGTACCGCATCACTATGCAGATATGTGTTTCAGGTCGTTTATCGTTCGGTGCGCTGTTACCTTCTACGAGAGCTGGTGAGGTTGGAACGGAGCCCTACAGCGTTGTACGAGGTACTGTACCGAATGCGGGAGAGAGAAGTAAAAAACCAGAGCGAGCAGAGCAGAGCAACAAAACCCGATCCCTCTTTCTGGCTGGCCAGAGAGTGGTCATGCGATCCCAATTGGCACTGGGAGTGATGCTAAACCGGTATTCTTGAGAGCTGCCCCTTTGGAAACAGCCTCCAGCTAATCAGTGGTTGCTATAGGAAGGCGGATCTGAAATCGCCGTTACCGTACTACGACAGCGAGTTTAGGATTCCCCGTTTGATTGGGCTGATGTGATGCATCTAGCTTAGTAGCGGGTAAAGCAAGGATGCTTGAGCCTGGTGTCACCCCAATTTGGCTTAAGGTTGTGGGATAGATAGCATAGGTTACTGTACTGTACTGTACTAGTACAAGCGCCTTTTCTCTCTGGGGAAACCGCCGGGCAATACAGATCTCCAACCAATAACTCTAGAGAGCTCTGTTTTCTAGGAAAGAATCCCGATACATACTCACAATTGTACTAGAGACTGGAGTACACTCCGCTTACCTCCCCTCCTTCCCCTCCTCCCACTTTCCTTATTTGCGCACCATTAATTTTTGTTAGTGGGATGGATAAGTGGATGGACGGGTTAATGTCGAGGGTGGAGCCGGTCACCTACCAACACACCCTAACCATTCGATGGTTTTGTTGTATATAAGTCTGTGAAGTCCCAAGTCTCCCTTTACTCCTAAGGCTATTTTCTCTAATGTGAAAAGGAGCGAAATATTTTCAACTTTGCATGTGGCTGCATTTTTTTCTCTCCTTCCTCCGTTCTCCTCTTACGTCCCGGCTCACGAACCACTACTGAACGGGCGATACCCGACAACTAGACCATTAACGAACAAACAAAGGAAGCTTGAGGAAAAATCAGGGGGATCAATCATGTCTAACGAAAAGGTTGAATACGATGGTGTCGACAGTCCGGAAGTCGTTACTCCCCCTCATGCTTCGTCAGTTGCAGAATCTGGGATCGATCCAATTTACGAGAAAAAAATCATGTATTTTTTTCTTCCAATCTTTGCACCTTTTTTATCCGCGTGTCTAATCGATTAAATGATAATTTAGCCGCAAAGTTGACATTCGCCTCATTCCGATGCTTGCAGCCATCTATTCTGTTGCCATGATTGACCGTACAAACATGTCTAATGCTGCGATAGCTGGTATGATGAAAGACCTGAAACTTTATATCGGAGATCGGTATTCAATTGCTCTGCTGGTGTTTTTCATCCCGGTGGGTAAATTTTTATCTATTTTTCTATGGGGTTTCAGGACGTGAATTGGCTAACCGGTATGCTGGACGGGTAGTATTTCCTCTTCGAACTTCCTAGCAACATTGTTCTCAGGAGGGTTGGCTCTGCAGTTTGGTTAGGCTCGATTGCGCTTGCCTGGGGGTCGGTGACTATTGGGATGGGGTTCATTGAAGATTGGAGGATATTAGTCTTCTCTCGTGTTCTGTTGGGGTTCTTTGAGGCAGGTAAGTTTCGCCTCTTCTAGCCAGATGAAGGGAAGGAAGGAACGTGGCTGATTTTTATTTACCTTTATTTCGTTATGTAGGATTCTTTCCTGGATGTATCTACTTGATCTCCTCATGGTATACCAGATATGAAGTGCAAAAACGGTATGAAATTCACCCCATCGCTTTCGTAAATCAATTTCTATAATAATATTAATAATATTATGATATAAGAAGTTAATTGCGTCATGATAGGCTTGCCGGATTCTACCTTCTCTCTACCTTTATTGGAGGACTCTCGCCAATTCTCGCTTATGGACTTATGCAGATGAACGGGGTCCAAGGACTTTCCGGGTGGCGGTGGATCCTTATAATTGCAAGTTCTAAGAAAGAGCAGTGCGTTTTTGACGAATTGCGGTGTTAACAGATACCATAGGAAGGTGTTATTACCGTTGCCGTTGCCCTACTGGCATACCTAGTCCTTATCGACTTCCCAGACAAGCTCCTCCAACGCCGCAGGCCATTCCTGACCGACTTTGACGTCGAAATTATCAAATCTCGTATCGACAGGGACCGTGACGATTCCCAGGCAGACCCCTTAACCTGGGGCGTAATAGGTGTCCATCTCATGGATTGGAAACTCTGGGCGTAGTCAGTTCCTTCCCCCTACTTACTTAATGCTTCACCTAAGCCGCACAAAGCTTATATTTTCCCAAAACAGCGCCTTACTGTTTATGAACGCCGCCGTCCCAGGGTATGCACTAGCTTACTTCCTACCCATCATCCTCAAGGGGATGGGATACTCAACGGGCATGTCCCAGATCCTGTCCTCTCTCCCGTACATTCCAGCGATAGTGGTCGCCTTCTTCCTCGCCTGGTGTGCTGATAGGACTCGTCTCCGAGCCCCGTTTATCGTATTTGGCTGTCTTCTCGTTATCGCTGGGCTGAGCGTCACAGCGTACGCAACCAGCAATTCCGCCCGCTACTTCGGTGTCTTCCTCGGCTTGGCTGGTGCGCAGAACAACATCCCGGCAGTGCTCGCCTACCAATCCAACAACATCCGCATGAACTCTAAGCGCAGTGTCGGCTCGGCATTACAAGTTGGCTTTGGCGCCATCGGAGGAGTCTTTGCCAGCACGGTGTATAGGCAGGAGGATAGCCCGAAATACCGCAATGGACTCTGGGCCACTATAGGGTGTCAATTCCTGACGTTGCTGTTATTGGCTTGCATGACGGTTTACTTTAAGAAAAAGAACAGACAGCATAAGGAGGAGACTTTGGACAAACCCATTGAGAACCACCCAGGGTTCACCTATACTATTTAGTTTACCTATTTCTTGGCTATTATGTTTTTCGGGGTTCGCGGGTGTTTACTTTTTGTATTTTTTTTTATATCCGACTACTAGTTTTGTGGTCTAGAGGGGTCCTGCTAAAAGAGAGGGCTACGCGTGCGGGTTTAGCCGGCTCACGATCCTGCAAGATGGCTGCTGGAAAGGTTTTCCTTGGGCTTTGGTGTGGTAACTTATTGGTTGGAGTTGCGGGGATGATGAAGCCTTCCCTGTTATCATGCATAGTAAATTTAGCGTTTCGAGATATAGAGCTGTCCACGGGACATTGGGTGGCATGCAGGAGTACCGTACTTGAGTACAGTACTACAGTACTTGTACACAGTACGAGTAGATGGGCGCTCAGTGCGGGGTGACTTGTAGTGTAGGGTGCCAGGGGTTCTGGATATTATCTGCTTCTGCGCGCTTGTGTTCGAGTATTGACAGTTTGCGCCTTTCCTCTACCGTGTGGAACGGACATGTTCCCGGGAACCATGCACGACATCACAGATCTTCCGTGCGGTATAAATTCGTCGTTCACCGGTGTTCCTTCCTCCCTCCGTCCGCACACCATTGGTGTCAACCACCGCGCCAAGAATCACAAAAAATGACTCGCCTGGCTGTTCATCAGGAGCAGGGTGTGAAACGGTACATTAGAATACTCACCCGTCGACACGGGAGAGTATATGATACCCGAGTATCATAGGTGGAAAGTTAGTGCTTAGTCACCCAACTGGACTAGTTGTGAAGGCGAGACGGGTTTCTCATGCGTTTCGAGGGAGAAAATTCTCTTTTTTTTAACCCTTTCAGACCCTAGAAGAGGAAATGATCGTCTCTTCATCTTTGAACCAAATAATCAATAACTGTCACTTTCAGCTCTCTACCTCTTACCTCTCCCCCTCACGGTGGCTGGGGGTACCTCCGTCTTTCCTGCTACTCGTACACAAGCTCCCATTTCCACTCGCTTTGTTTTCACTCTGACAAACTCCTCGAAAACATTGGATTCCTGACACCGCGGTCCCCACCTTTCTGACATGCTCGAAGTCTATGATACTCTTCTTCCTCTGGGGTTTTGGGGGAATTGGTCTGGTGCGGGGTCATCAGTGCGATGTGATTTGGGGTTTGGACCTGGGGACCTTTTGGTGGTGGGGATTGGAAATTCGGGGTTTCTTTCCCCAGCTGTTGGGGTATTGGTGGGCGGGTGGGGTGGGGGCACTGATGATCTGCGGGGATATCGTAGGATGGAGAATTTTCCTTTGTAAATCCGCCAAACTCGCTATGGAGTCAAGGAGGTCACTCACACGGCACACTCTTCTCCCCCGGTCTGCCTTATCTCTGGGCCTTCTCTGGGGTGGACGGTATGATAAGGGTGCCTTTTGGAATAGGGCTGGACGGTTGCTGTGCCCCGGCTGGCCACTGCTGCATGTATCCTACGGTAGCGGGGAGGGCTTTGGCTACATACTAGGTTTAGCGAGTTCATGTGGTCTACTGATTTGGTTGTTCGGGGTTAGGAGTCTTGGTTGACCTGCGGGTGGGGTATTACGGTGGTTTTGTCAACTATGATAATAATATTATTATTATGTGAGAAGAGAATAGGAGGCTATCGCTCTGGGTAGTGGAGGTAGGGCAGGTTCTGCAGATGGTGGTAGGGTAGGGGTTGACTTTTCTCTGGTGGAGTCCTACGCCGGGACCGGGCGGGGCGCGATAAACGTGGGCAGATGACGACTCGCGATAATAATAAAATTATCCCTGGGGCGGTCTATAGTAAAGTATTATTCGAATTCGTAGCGATCCCGCTTTGAGTGCATTCGAGTAGATATTGTGATTCGTTAGCATTTGATGGTTGCTGATTAATATCATAAAGTGTCGAGTCATGTGAGCGTCGAAAAGCTAAAATTTAGAACCTAAAATAACACCAGTATGATACAAGTAACTTACTCGAGTATCATACTTGTACCCCAGAGTCCATCTTTCCAAGCAGATCAACAGAGACCCTGACCTGCCCACCCCTCATCGTCAGAGCTGACTCCCGGCGAGATGAAGAACCCGGGCGACTGAGGGTGATGATGCAACCATAGACAAGGAAAAAATGTGACTTTTTTTTTTTTTTTCCAACGGAGTTCATCCCATTCCGGGAGGGGTTCCTGGACGTTCGACAAATAAATTCTTGAGCAATTAACTCGCTTCAGACCGATCCACTTGTATCCCCCCGGGTTCTTGATAAATTCGCTCGCTTCTTTGACATCTCGAACCTCCCGGCCTTCTGGGAGCGTCGGGGAAGTTACGATAACCTCCCCGAGGAATATCACGCCGCAACAATGGCACCGTTAGTTGCTTGGATAGTCGCCTCTCCTGCTGGGTCTCGCCTCTCAGAGAGCACTGTAGTTTTTTTTCGCCACTTATAGCCTTCCCGGATAAACTTCCCATTTACAATATACTATCCCTGCAGTTTAGTTTATCCGGGGGCTTCGGGTATGCTCGGGGAGGAGGAAGGTTCCAAGGACTTTGCCCAGCGAGGAACAACAGGCGTGGAGAAGGGGATGACCGCCGCGTCTTTAACTGTCTTTGAGTCGTTATTCATGCCGCCTCTTGTGCATGAGTCATGGTTTATCATTCTATTGAAGTCAATGCTCAGTACGGTGGATGCTATTTTGGAACCAAACGGAGTTTGAGCCAAGCTCTAGCTGTTGTGTTCTACTTGTACGGGTACTTTTTCTTACCCTCGGGGTATCTGATATCTAGTATATGGTGCATTTGCAAGCACTGCAGTTCTATCTTGCCTGCGCACGCACTTATCGGGTGTTCGTTCTTGGTATCTGATGTCGTCCGTTGACAAGCGATCCCGGTAATAAAGCCATCCACACCACCCACACTCCATTGCGCAGTCGCGATCAAACGGGTTTCTGATGGCGAACACTTCTGTCGGGGTTTCACAAAATAATCTATAAAGAAGGAGGAATATCCATGTCGAGGATAGCGGGGGCGGTGAATATTTCACGGGATGAAGGGACAAAATGGGACCATACACGAAACTCCCAACCATGTTATTCTGGATTTTGCGAATAGAGCTCCCCCCTCCGCTGGGATACTTTGGTATGCTTGGAGAGTACAGTAGTAGGATTTTATAGGATAAATGTGCCTGATTCCCAGTCGATTTGGTTTCCGCCATTCATTCCTGGGAACGATTACATGATGAAAGTGGTTTCTGGGTGGGCGCGGGCTCCCCTGGGATTGAAAGGAACGGGGGAAGTGCCTACGGGGGGACTAACCTCATGTTTCCCGCAATTGAGATGGCTAGAAGGGACACTCCTCGTTGCGGATCCTCTGGCCGGGAATATTCCCTGCCATTCGGTAGCTCCCTGGAAAGATCTGAAAAGCTTGCCATCAAGTCTCACTCCAAGGCCTACTGAGGGCCGGCGAATCCCGCTGTCAGAGTCGCCCTTTTGGTTGTTTTGGTTGGGCCCCCTTCTGATTTTCCTTTTAATCTCCCGGGAGTGCAGTACCGGTATGTCCCTTTTTTCCCTACTCTTCCGTCTTTCGGAGGGTCTTAAGAGCTGTGCTTTTCGCCCCCTTTCCGGAAGAAACTTTGGAATACCCGGACATGGTTCAACTATCTTGGTGTTGATTCTTTAACGGAGCTTTGTAACATCGGCTTTAAATCACCGATTTTGCCTTCATCACCATCACATGCCTGTCAATGCGGTGGATTGAAAGGCGAGTCACCCAATGACTCGCTCTTAGAATGGTTTTGCCCATATGTAGTCATCACATTGGTCCAAAGTTTCAGCGACTGTCGAGGGGCGCTGCTCGGGAGCTCCCCAAAAATCCGAAAACCCAGGAAACCATCCAGGAATTCAAGAGTTCTATGATATTCGGTAGCTTCCCCGGCTAAATCTCACACAACCCACCAAGGCAAGCCCTTTAAAAAACTCCTGCGGGCTTTCTTTCTTTCATTCTGAAAGGGGTACTTGTATTTCATGCTCTCGCGGGCCCTAGGGGAGGTGCCTTGGGAGAATGTGCAGAGACTTGGTTGTTTTTACAAATGTCGAGGAATTATGATACGAGTCGAAGGGTGGGTGAGTATTTCCCAAGGGTTAAACGGGCCCATCGGCCCTCGCAGCAGGCAGCAAGAATATTTTTGAGTGCAAGTGGGTAAACTCCCTCACCGCGAATTTTCCGGACGCTCTAGCACTTTGAAATTGCTTTGAAACCTCTACTTCTCCGTTCAACACTTATTTTCGCCGCATTCACACACCCTCCCCCCAATTTTCTTGCACTATCGGTATCCGGGCGGGGGGGACATTTTCGGCATTCAATCCGGTCATCTTGTTTCTACCACTAGGACATGCCAGAGCTAATCTGGCTGTAGCAGCAGTCCGGTATGCGAGATCCACATCAAAGCGGCCATCCTTTGATCTCGATTTCTCACTACCACGTGCACATACCGGGCCCAGGTTTTTCAAGGTACGCATTCCCTAGTCCTGAGCCATCCGGCATTGTCTTGGTCCCAAGATTTTGCCGGATACATTGGACGATCAGCCCTTGCGAAATATCCTCCACATTAAGGGACACCTGCGGGAATCTGGGATCTACAGTATGTCTGCGGATAGCTTGAGGTACAGTACGGTACGTTTTGCCACCCTAACACCCCCACGTACCGTACATCCGATGCATGTTGGCGGAACCCTTTCCGTGATACCTGCCAAATACCAGGGCGCTAGTGGACGTCCGGAGCATTCCTCTTGGTGAACTGAAAATCTTGGGTGCTTGCGGTACAGTACTCGGCTATGTATTCGTCCAGGGCCTCAGCGCATGTGAGTATGGGCTGCAAGTATATGGAGAGCTGCATCACTTCCACGATTTGGTCCCACACCTCGTTACCCCCGAGACCATGGGAGGCTTGCCTTTCACCATTAAAAGCATTGGTCAGCCCCCATCACGATTTCCAATCTGCAGTCTTCACCGCTCTCACCATGAAACCGGGCAGCCGATGAACAGGGATCAATAACGGGTAATGCTTTGTTACCCTTCTCTGAAACTTTCCCACTTTGCTGACCAAACACCCTTGTTTGTCACTAGTCTAGTTTCGTTGTGGGTACGGTGAAGACCTATACTCGCGACAAGTTCCGACGGGGAGCCGATAGTGCCCCAGAGTCTGCACTTCTCGGGAAGCCGAATAATGTGTGACGACACCGTTTTTTCTTCTGTCTTGTCACACAATGTGCGTACCGCTACTGAACCAATGTAGAGTCTATGATGGCTTGTCTGCAATATCGTCCCTTAGTTTTCACCTTTCTCCTGGAGGATTGTATATCGTACTTGGCGTTTGTTCCGCCCACCCCTGGGTCAATGTGTCCGGAGGTGCTGATGCGACATTCGGGGCAATGGGGAGACAACTGGGTGGGGATTTTGTGCCGATTATTGGCAATTGCACCATGTCCCAGCACCTTTTTGCTGAAAGAGTCTGCATTTCCTGAGGAGCGGCTATTATTAAAGGAACTGTGATTGTTAAAAGAGTTTGAGTTATTGTTACGGGAATTGAGATGGATTACTTTTTTTTTATCAATTTTTTATCGTTCCCAGTATTATAGACGATTGCCTGAATGGCGTCACCAACCTACCCCAACCGATATCGCACTAGCGACTACTATAACCAAGACATGACACAAGCTCTGCACTCCGCCGTACAAACGATCCAGGGATCAGCCGTCAGACCCGCCATCTAGATATAGACAGCCCGATACCCTTCCACCAGAATTTGACCCGCCACTTAGGGCGGTCCTTTGGTAAGATAAGATACTCAATGTAAAAGAGAATAGTACAACCGGGCAGTGCAAGCTCAATCTCCCCTAATCCTTGGCATTAACTCCAATGCCATACCCATAGGCAACACTCTAGCAGAAAAATAGATATCATAACAAAAACCCATGACAGGTTTTTGTGCGATAGCCTACTTCCCATGCTTTCTCTCCACAGAATTTTATACTCGTGAACTTTACCACCCTACACTGATTCCGAAAGTGGTTGTCAGCAGGCCCAATCGCCCTCTCATCACGGATGATCACTCGTAGGACGATCGTGCTGCGAGGGTACCTTTTGCATACGGGCAGTCCGCATCTGGGGGTTGGGGGTTGGCTGCGTATCCGGGTTTTTGAGTTTGTACGGTGGAGTTAGTTTCGGGTCCCTGGTGAACTATCATAATTTTTTATCTTGCTTTAGTTGGCGAGAGTGAAAGTTTATATACGGCCCTCCCAATCTCACCTGTTGAGCTCACTTATGATAGTGGAGTTTAAGCGTGATCTGCAGTAGGCAGTGGTTATTTTACAAAACCAGTCGTCAGCACGCTCTAGTCGGATATTCTTGTGCTTCATATTATTTTCTATCCCTATCTAGGCAGCAACTCAAGAAGCGGGGGGGGGGGAGGGAGGCAAAGATGGAATTTTAGAAGGAAAAAAAAAGCTGACAAAATAATTTACAGGGCAAAAAAAAAAACCGGATTATCCCAATACCGGTAGAAATACTCCCCCCGCTAACGCGAAACTCTAGATCGTGAACAAATCCTCATGGGAAATCCGGTAAGACTTTCGGACGGGCACCCCCACCGCATATGATTGCCTAGAGCTGAAACAAAATATTCAACTCGAGCGCAGGTCCAAAACCGCAGGAGGAGGAGGCCAGAGGGAGGGAGCAGCGGCGAAGGACATGTTGGTGGTGGTCCCGTTGCGGTCCTGGTGGGAAGCCGCACCGGGTTATCCGTATTGGAAGTCGGCCCTATGCTGCGCCGGGGGTGGCGGAAGATGGGGGCTGTGATAGCGCTATTACTCCCACCAGGCCATGCCTGGCAGCCCACCAGAGTAGCGTTTGGCCGAATTTTCCGGCTTTTTGGAGTTGACGTTGTCCCGTCCCGGTAGTATGTTCACCACTCTCTCATACCTATTCCGGAAAGTACAGAAGAGTGGTGTTCGGCAGTCGTTACCTAGTGCGTTGAGGTCAATGCTTTCAGGTCCGGGGAGTATTCTCACCGCTCCCTAGCGCCCATTCCAAGCACCACAATGGAGTGGTGTTTGGTACTTATCTGGGCTGTCAAGGTCGACGTCTTCCCGTCCTAGAAGTACTTTTACTCGAGTAGACCAAATATCACCTCCAAAAGAGCATTCCCGGCGAGTGATAATACATGATCTATCGGGGGGGTCAGGGGGCGAAAAGGGTGATCACCCAAATGGAATAAGAGCAAAAAAAAAAGGAAAAGACTTAATAATACAATTCCCCCAGAATCAATTTCCCCATAAAAACGAGCTCTGAAAAACCACTCGGTCAGAAGGGACACTATCCTTTTCTCACCCAGCGACTAACCAACTCTTCCGCAACCTCCTTCACTTTTTTCTACCCTCACTCTTTCATGTCAAGCAGCAAATCTTCCCATCGACCAACTCCCATACACCTCTGAGATGAGCATACCCCATTTACGAGAACACTACGGGAGGCAATGCGGCCTAAATAACCTTATCCCCACCGCACTACCCGGGAACCAAATCCCTTAGAGAACCTCGCGGTTGAACAAGTACAGTACAGTACTCGGGTGTAAGGGTATTTGTTGTCCGGTTACACAGGCCCTTATCCAGCGTGTTTGCTCGAGCAGGCGCCACTTCTCTTTGTGGAAGTGGCCAGGACTTTTTGCCGACACCAAAAAATACTCACCTGCTATCACTCGAATTTCCTAACTTGGTTTAGTCCTCATACAAATTCCGCGCCTACTGGGGGGGGTGGCCACTCCACTATTAATCACTCGAACCTCTCTAATGATGCCCCACGACACCTCAGAACCTATTTTTGGCAGGACGGGAATACCGGTACTGAGTCACAGAAACAATTGGCAGCATAAGGTGGGAACCATGGTGCAAATATTCAAATCAATTCAAGACAACAACCAAAACACAAAAACTCACGAACGCAAGCCGTGCGCACAATTTAACCCCATACTACCCGAGTACAGTACAGTGCGCCAAAATCACAAAACGACAAAAACCACTACAGAACCACCTCACAAGCCGCGCCCTCCAACCGAATGTCCCACAATGGCTCTAGGAACCAACCAATTCCCGCACAACCCACCGGCCGGCAGTGCCCCATGCCTGTTCTTCAAATGGGCAACCAGATTATCAAGTCTCTTGATCCCGTTTTCACCAACATTCTTGCATCCGGGAACTGGGCACCCAATCCGTTCGCCAAGGTGTGCCTCCTCGTAGTGCCTATTGAGCGCATGTTTCGTCTTGAACGGGGCTCGCGGGGCGCAACCGGGCGCGTCACAAGTGTAGGAGCGACGGGAGCAAGTGTGCGGACCACTCCTCCGGGTTAGTCTGCGAGAAAGGTATTATACATGCAATGGTCGGGGTGCGGACCTGCTTCCAGAACATTTGGATTCGGATGATCCACAAAAAACCTTTTCCCGGCGGGGCCTCAGGGTGGTAGAGATGTTGATAAGGTCGAACTCGGGAGTAGGGGTGTTACCCGTATTGGTACCAGCAGATTCGTTGGTTTGGCCATCACGTGGGGCAGTGTGGCTGAGGGGTGGGCCAAGAACTGAGTAGTAACCGTCAACAAACCTGAATAGTGGGAGTGGACCAAGCTCTGTAGGAAGCGGTAGGGCGATTCCTGTGGCAGGATCTACCGAAACCAGTTTGAAGGTGATTGGAGAATTCGAGCATTCAGCATACCTTATACTATTTCTCGTTTTTTCTTTTGTTAATAAAAAAAAAAAAACTCACGGAAAATTCATATTGGGGGTGTGAAGTGCGGCCAGCGGGATTTGGAGGGATGGAGCAAGTCAGCCGTATTTGAAATCTTCAAGAGCGTTTGAAAGGTGCAGCTCACCAACTTCTTAAAGCTTTCCTACGGCACTAACCCATCCCGACAAAACCGAGCCTGTTGCAAGGATCCTTTGAGCCTGTCGCACCATACAATTGATGTTCGATCATTGATATTACTGAAAACTAGTCTGGCGCGGTGATTGGGTAGCCGACATCGTTTTTTTGTTTTTCCAGACAGAGCCTGCAGTCGAATTGGAATATCAAGCGGGTCCGTGCACAATGGATCTTAGCATGATATCTAATATCTTAACCTGTATTCTCGTTTCACGCACTTTTAGCCTTGCACTAATTTAGGGATCATCGATCACATCTACAAAACAAGTAGTGATCAGGGTCGGGATTCAACACAAAAAGAGTAACGATCGGTGACAAGATAAGTGCGACACATAAGAAAATAAATGAAGAGGTTAGGAAGAAGAGGATTGCAGAGAGGAGAAGAAGCAGAAGGAGCAGAAGGAGCAGAAGGAGCGGAGGAAGAAGCGGAGAAAGGAGTGAAAGAAGCTGAAAAAGAAGAGAAAGCGAAAGAGAAAGCCTAATCAAGAGAATGAAATAGATTAAACTTGAAGTAGTAGTTTTTGCAGAGCGGAACATTGAAGGCAGTAGCAATTTTACTGTAGCTGGAGTACTTGTCCCCGGGTAGGATGTAATTGCTGATACCCGATTTTTACACAAGATCCCAGGCCAGTCGTTCATGATACTGTGAATGTGATTGCCAAAATGAATGCCAAAGTGAATGCCAAAGTGAATGCCGTCCTCAGGCTCCACCCATATGCTGTTGGGCAATAAGAAAGGAATTAATTACGGTAGTGTCCAAGAGCCAAAAAAAAAGTGGCATCCAGTTGCGAGCTACCTGTAATTGTGTAGAACAATAGCTTCGTCACTGTTCAGCAATATCGACACCCCCATATGCATATTGTAGTCGACGGTTGGAGTAGGCAATGCAAGCTCGCGCTCCTGGAGTTCACCTGTTAGGAGTATGATACTAGGATCTTTTTCTTTTTTGATTAATTAAATGGTTGAAGAAGTTGTAAAATATAAAATATATAAAATATTATATTTGAGGCTGTCGTTGTGAACATGTACCACAAAAGCAATTGTAGAGGGAAACAAATATCCTCTGATATTGCTTTAAAAGGAGATTATAGTAGTATTAGTCCAATTTATTATACTATTATAATATTATGCGAACTAATTATATTGTAAAATAATTTTAAATTCTGAATTGACTAAATATATCTACATATGTACTACTTCTGCTGATATTTCTATATACTCTGTGTAATATTACTAGCTACTGAACTTTAAAGTATTTATACACTTAAATGTTTACAGCAGTCGAGCGTAGATCGAGGGGCTTCTACTAGTATCACGAGTACGGTACAGTAACTCGAGTACTGGTACTTGGATAAGACTATGGACCCTAGTGGGGATACGGACAGGGGGTAGATATAATGCATCATCACAAAACAAACAGTCTACGAGCAGTGGCCCTACTTACATATTGGTCCCCTTTGGTGACCAAATCAGAAGGGGGGGATATAGTTGCACTGAGGCTCCCATCTCTCCGCGAATAAAATAAGTGTCGAAGCATTAAGCAGCAGAGTTAGATAGGAATTGGAATTACACTGTGCTCCCTGTTCGTCGCTCTCTGGTTGACTCTTCAAACAACTCCTCAGTTGCACCCTACCAAGGATCAGGTTGAATACAGTACAGATATGATAGCCCACACTCTTGATCTCTCATCATATTATTTCGTACCAGGGTTGTTTTCGAACTTCCGTGTTTACTTGGTGCAAGTACCGTACCGTAGTCGGACAGAAAATCCACTTATCGCCCATCAGCCTCGGATCTCCCCGATCAGAGACAAATTACAATGTTTTCCAGACGGAGTAGCGTGGGGAGGCTGAGCTCGCCAGATCTCATTGATCAGTGTCCGTTGTTTTCACCTGTATCAGCCTGCATCTCCGCTCAGCCTGTTATGGTGTTGGGGTACCGGTATCCGGTACCCTAGAGGAATTCCGGGGTTTTTACGGGCACATTAGCATGTGCTCGAGGACTGGTGATTGGGGTGTCCTCAGGTTCCCCACCTGACTGACAGCTCAGTGTTCCTACTCATTGAAAATAGCCTTATGGTTCCTGTCCTAGGCGACCCGAGTACCGTACCCGTATTTCACTCCCTTCGTTGCTCCCGAGAGATCTTCCCCGGCGAGAAGCCGCCGCTAACTTGTAGTACGATTGGGAGGGGGGGAAACATAGTCGCGAAGGAGTAGACCTCGCTCCCTAGTAAAGTGGCATGCCAGCTGTCATATTATGGTATGGACTTAAGTTAACAGGAGATGCTAAAATCTGATACAAATGGCGTAATGCATAAATTTGTTCTTTCCTTCGCACTTGTGCTCCTCTTCACAGTTATGACTCACAGCGTTTTTCGTTCTCTTTATGTTTATGTATGTGTGTCTCTTGTTCTGCTTTTTGTTTTTGCACGCCACCTGTCGCTCCATGATGATACAAGTACCAATGGCGATATCTAGGCCCATTAACTCCACAATCCGGATCATCGAGGACATTTACAAGTATTGGGTCTTGTCAGTTTTGATTTTCAACACCAGCCCTCTGCTATAGTTTTGTAACCTGTAATTCTCTGACATGGGTAAAAGCCACCGAGCCTGCATATGCTTCCGGGGCCAGGTGCATGAGACCCGCATGGGAAGCACGTTTTTCCCACAAGGAGCATCTTGAACGAAGGGGATCTTGGGTGATGATTTGGAAAACCTGGTGGGGGAGGGCGGGAGTTACTAGTACAAGTATTACTTTCTAAGGCTCTTTTTTGGGTCACAAATTCTTTTCGATTTTACGAGTTTCTTCTGGTCCCTTCTCAATTGCCTGTCTTGCGTACGTGGGGATATACAGACAAACGTCAAGCAACTACGAGCACAAGTGGAAGAAAAGAAGGCCTCATAAATATTCGTGAATATCGGCACACAATTAGCCCTCAACTTTGCGGATATCATTTCTTGCCCCTAGAAGCTCCCTCTCCCATGCAGCCCTCCTCCTGTGCCACCAAAAGTCACCATTAAATCCTTTGTCTAACCATCCCCTAATCTCTGCAGGCTGGCGAGAAAGAAAAAAAGTGAAGAAAAATGAAGCAACCCTTTATCGGGAAATTTAATTTGTCGGCACTTTCTGCAACACGAACCCCGATAGCAACGGACGCTATTACTGGGCATAAAAATTTGAAATGCGAGATAAATTGAGGTTTCCGGGTGTTGTATCCACGCTGTGACTTTGGGTTCGGTAGTATCCGAACTCGAGTGTCTCAGAGCAAGGCAAGTTTTTCCCCGCCCTGCTGCGGAGTTTGCCGTTCAATCGCTCGAGAGGTTGGGGTATGACGCCGTAGGATATGACACTGCATATACTCGAAGCTCGAGTAGTGATGGACACGAGTATGCCCTCAGCAGATTATGAGGATAATGCTCGAGCACGATCTGATCCAGATTGGTAGACCCTGCTCGAGGATAGTCACATGATATAGCCTAGTCACGTGAATTAATAGCCTCACGGCCCGATCCTGAATGAGCGAAGTTGACTACGCTTGACTCGATCACGATCGGCTTTTCTCCACTTTCGTACGTCAGCTTTTTTCAATCCCGGAGTCATTGGCTCTATTCCGTTCGGCCGGAGTATCCGATACCATCTCTACTATACCACTTGCCGGGATGATGAAACTGGGGACATTTTTACAACATGAATTTCTAAGGGAAATGTGTCGAAGAATTGGCAATAGAGAATCTCATTGAGAACATTTTCAAGTGTGCTGGATAGATAGTGTTTGTGTTAGTATCATAGGTGATTTTGCATGATTACGAGAAGAGATAGAGATAGAGTGATGGACCATGATCGCGCATACTCGAGCAGATTATGGGGGTCCCGCTCGAGCATGATCTGATAGTGTCCATCACTAATGCTAGCTATGCACATCTCGATTCACGGAGAGATATCGAGCATTTGAGCCACCCACTAGTAATCAAAGGAAGAGTGGTTACAGTACAGCCACAGTTGTTGATCCCCATTCGGGGGAGCAACTTTCGCCGCGTTTTTAGTGGACCGACCCGTGTGCGGGCGTACTGGGAAAATATATAGGAACGTTGACTAGATAACTTGTTCTCCACAATCACCGTCGGGGAAGTGATCTATCTGCATCTGGTACCATGCCGAAGGGTTTGGGCTGGGTAACTTGGTACTTGTAAATTTTTCGAGTTTATTCGGTCCTCGCAGAATGGGAGTCAACTCTAGTTGAACGTCGTCTTGGTGCGTTTACTTCCTTGATGAGAAGGACCAAGAAGCGCAGGCGGCCCTGCAACCTCACTTATTGAGCTCACGCCTAAAGGTCTGTGGCATTTAAGCTTATCTGCATTAAACATTGTTCATTGTTTCTAAAACAAATCACTATCGCAACATAGTTAACAGTTAGCTTTTGCGTGGTCTTTCGCCATTGTCAGAAATGCTGGCGCTTCATATTCTTTTCCTGGTATCTAAACAACCCTCACGTATACAGCGCACAGAGGAGAAAGGGGGGGGGGAAGGAGTCGTACGTAGGAGACACGAATAACCAACCAATGTGCAAAGAGAACTTTCAGTTAGGTCAGTAGAAGTGACATCGATACTTCTAATGAAAATCTCAAGATGTACCGGCTGAGCTCAAGAAAACCAGTAGGGAGAGTAGGGCGAATCTGTTATAGATATGTACCTTCCCGTGCGTACTATTTCCTCGACAAAAAGAAAAAATGGCTAATCTTGGTTTTGGTGGCATGTTTACTGCAGAAAAGACGGTAAATGCCACGAGGTGACGGTGAGGGATTCTCTCTACCGTAGTAATTTTGTTTTTTTGCTAATGTAGACATGGATTGGTGTAGTTAGGATAACTTAAATTTGTATATTGAGCACTGCGATGAATGAACAACCTAGAACTCCTGCGGTTAGCCAAGATACCCCGGCAATATACATACAAGTTAGACCGGTAGTAGTCTCAGGAAATCCAGGTCGAACGAAGGCCTGAGAGGGGGGAGAGCTTACACATGGCGCCCAGATGAGAAAGGAAACCATATTTATATGCTTTTGAATACACGGAATGCACAATTAATCCCTAGCACTGCGGATAAGAATATCGTGGTCCGACATTACCCTTCCCCGGTAGCACCCTCCTGCACCCAATCCTCCTCATATTCTACCAAAGTCATCACCTAAGTTCTTTGTCTAACCATCCTCTAATATCTCCAGGTTGGCGAGAAGAAGAAACCCCCTTGCTATATAAGAAACCCTTTTTTGCCAGCACTTGCTAACTTACAACATAAACTCCTATAGCAACAGATACCATTAAATTACCTGGCATCAAAAATTGTACTGGGGTGTGGTTTCCTGGTATCGTTCCCTATCCTATAGATTGTCTTGGGCCACCCCAGGGAGGCCGCCAACAAAAAGGAGTTGTTGACGAAGCGTGCCAGATTGTTTTGGCTAGTTTATGTTACCTATGCCGTACCACACCCAAAGCTCAACCTCCTGCTTCCAAGCCTTCCACGCACTGCTCGAATGGGAATGCAAACCCACACCTGAAGCTCCTCTATCTCACACCTCGCTCCTTGCCTTTCCACTGTGGGACATGTATCTACAAACGCCACTCTCCCTGCTCCCAGGACCATCCCCCAAGCGTCCGGGTACAAATAGGAAATAGAAAAGACCAAGCAGGATTGCTTCGGGTGTAACGGGCGTTTCCATTCACAGTGTGGATGTTCTTTTGTGAGGTTTCTCTCTGAAAACCTTGCTTCAAGAAATGTCGCATTGTAGACACTCTCGTGTCATGTATTTTGTAGACTGTTGAGTAAACCTAGGCATCATACTGGTACGCATTAAAAAGTGGTCCACCCACCCAAATAGGGTGCTGCTCTAGACATATCATAACTTGGATTTTAATGGTAGGTTTACCCTAGAAGAAAAGGAACGAGGGCGAGGACCGCGAGATGTGCTTTAGGCTGAGAGGGGGGGGTGTAGTGGCGATGGGCATGCCTGTAGAGCAGTTGGGGTCCTTGCGGAAATGGCACTACATTATCGGTATTCGAAGGAGTAAGGAGAGGGGGGGGTTAGTCCCCGATGGTGCCGGAGGTGGTAGATGGCGGTGGCTCTTACAGCGCAATTATCCCCACACGGCCACATTAAGGGGGCATTTGTCGCAGCGACGGTTGTGTGGTAAACCCACTCAAACTGCGGCTTCTAAACTGCGGTTTTTGATCTAGCTTCCCAAACTGTAGTTTGAGGTCAAAGATGGAGAAATTAATAACCAAGAGAAGAGGTCAAACCCAATTAAGCAAAATTAATTAAGTAAAACTAACGTTAAAGTAGAGTTTATGTACTGAATGTTGCCCCACTAAAAGGTTGTTCCCGGACTGCAGTTTTGAAATTGCTGAGACCAGTGTTTGGAAATAGCATGCAGACAAACACCCCAACCCACTCAAGCTGCAGTTTGACCGGAAAATCCATTGAAACTGCAGCTTGAGTGGGTTTACCACTCAGCCGTCGCTGTGCCAAACACCCCATTAGAGCGGCATAGGATACCATAACTTAGAGTCGGGATCCGATAGGGTAGAGTAGGGCGGCTCGGCGCCGCCCTGTTCTAGTATTTTCACCACTCCCTTGTGCCCATTCCTATCAGCCCACCAGGCTGGTGTGTGGCCATCGAGATCTCGTTTGTCTGGGTCGACCCCGCCCCGTTCAAGTAGTATTTTCACAACTCCCTCATGCCCATTCCAAGCAGCACACCAGAGCGGCGTTTGACCGCCGCCGCCACCTGGTGAGTCAGGGTCGACGTCGTCCCGTTCAAGTAGTATTTTCACAACTCCCTCGTGCCCATTCCAAGCAGCCCACCAAAGCGGTGTTTGACCATCGTCATTCCCCTTGGCAGGGTCGACGTCTTCCCGTTTGAGTAGGAGTTTCACAACTCCCTCGTGCCCATTCTCTGCAGCACAAGAGAGTGGTAGTCCGCCGTACCTATCTGGTTTGTGGAGGTCGATGTCGCCGCGCTGGAGCAGTATCTCCACAACTCCCTCGTGCCCATTCCCTGCAGCACAACAGATTGGTGTTTGGCCATCACCATCCTGTTCGTTGGGGTTAACGTCATCCCGTTCGAGCAGTATTTTCACCACTTCCTCGTGCCCATTCCATGCAGCACAAGCGAGTGATGTTCGACCGTACTTGTCGGGGTTGTCAGGGTTGGCGTCGTCTCGTTCGAGTAGTACCTTTACGACTTCTTCGTGCCCGTTCCAAGCAGCCCACAGGAGAGGTGTACTACCTAGGCTGTCTTTTTGGTTGATATCGCAAATTTCCACCTCTGCCAAACCAGCTACAATCTCAATAATCCCGAAGAAGGATGCAAAGTGCAGACCACTAAATCGGGAGAGGTTATCAACACAGTAGGAGTGCGGATTCTGTGCTTTCAAGAGAATTTTGGTAGATATGTTGCTATTGCAGTCGTCAAATAGCTTTAGAGCAAGTAATTTCGCGCAATCTGAAAGTTCTATTTTTGCGTGGATTCCCCAATATAGAGAAGAATATTCGAGAAAGGGAGTGCCTCGAAGATCAGGAGACTCACTGGTGGAGAGTGCCTTGACCTGCTCGGAATTCAGATAAGTTAAGCAGACTTCTGCTATTGCCGAGTGAGCTGTACCGAAAAGTTCGGGATGGGTCCGGAGATACTCTTGAAAGGTAAAGTGGATTAGCCGGACTGTAGAAGACTCCTTGTCTACGAAAACAAGTCCTTGACAACAGGCTAGCAATGTCCCTATTGAAGGAGTATTGTCGGTATTGAGATTCGGCGACCCAATTTCGACCGCCAGGGCGTGACACAACTCGTCTACCTTCAAAGGCCGCTCCGAGTGAGATATCCACATCAAAGCGGCCATGCCAAGTCTCGCTTTCTCCCCACCCTGTCCCTTTATCCGACCCAGCGTCGCATCGTAAGCGCCCCCCAATCCCAGGGCGTCCGTAATTGCATTGAGCCTTTGTCGCCTGCGATGGACTGTGGTTTCTTGGAGAATCGCATCGATATTTAGAGAGACGAGTAGGAATCTAGATAACCATCTGTCAGCGGATAATTTGTGGGTACCTCCCCAGTGCTGTCGCTTCTACGCACATTTCAGATATCTCTTCCGGAATTTTCTTCAATATGTCTGCCTCCAGACTACTATCCATCGCATCCGGGGTTGTGTCCTCACCCAGCTTGGTGTGAAGATATTTGATAATATCGTCTCTCTTGGTACTTATGGGTAAGCTCCTTACTCTTCCACCAAGACGCCTTCCCATTTCAGGCCGAATGTGCGGTCTTCCAGTCACGAATATTCTAGTGTCCGGACACTTTTGGAGAATTTGGTTTAGTGAATCAAGAATCTTGACTCGATTACCTGCTGCACACTCATCCAGGGCGTCGACGCAAATGAATGTCCGTTTTTTTAAAGACGTAATTTGGAGCATCTTCACAATATCCGAAAGTCGCGGTACCCGTCCACCAATTATCTTTTTCTGGTCTTCATAGGCTTGCGCTATTTCCCCCGGTACCTCCTCCAGTCCGCTCACAACCTGTTTAAGCAGGGCACCCAGCATACTCGTCGATGACTGCTCCTTTTGGGCGGCGAAGTCGAAGTAAAAACATGCAACCACCGCATTTTGTCCTCTGGTCCAATCGCCTAAACTATCCACCACCAATGAGCTAGCATCTCGGCGCGTTAGCACTTGTCCACCTTCCTCCATTCTCCAGCGATCGTTTCTCTTACCTGAGGAAAGTTTTGCCAACACCAGGATTCCCGTAGCAAAATAATACCGCGTTTTCGGATTCATCTTCCTCGCTGCCGGCATACCAGTTTCTGAACTCCCTTGTTTGTAAGAGCCATTCGCCCACATCTTCGACTCTGTTGCCTTGCACATCCTGGTGCCGAAACCTTGGCTCCAGTGGCGATAACCAGGTTAAGATTTGAGACCTGTCATCGGCAAGGGTATAGTTGTTCCAGACATTAACGGCGTTCACAGAGTTGGTATTATTGCTAAAAGACTGATACATTTCCGACCTTTGTGCTTCTTAGAATGCTGTATTGCGGAGAATGGATGATGGAATTAGTCGGTTACTGAAATGGCGAGGGATGAAGGAGGGCTGAAGAAATGCGGGGTCTTTTGTGGAACCACACGGATACCAAAGGGCCCGCAAGTCGGCAACACCACCCTACCGCATTACTAATTGTAGTAATGGCGAATGCTACACCTCTTTATGTCCTATCTTGCGATACTCGTACAGCACTAATCCTGTACGGCAATGAACGGAAACTGACACTCTAAATCACCTTGGGTACAGTCCGCCAACTTGGAATATAAATTAGTCATGTGGCTCATCACTTATGAATGGATCAGTCGAAGAACTTACTTCTCACCTAACTTAAATCATCACAGCATGGTACCTGCGCAGTACAGTGCCGTGCGCCTTCAAGGCAGGTTGCTACATTTATGATTCTATAATCCACTCTATCTTTCGAGTGACCGAGATGTTGGCTTTTCAACACCAGCACTCTTTGACGGGTAACCTAAGCAGTAATTTAAAGAGTCGCGGATATGCTAACGAATAGTCTTCCATTAGAACCCAGGATAACTAAGAATCCAGAATTTATAATGCCCCTAAAATTGCTATCGAGACAACAGAATGAATTTCCTATGAGCTGCAGAGAAGTTACCATCCGGACGAATCTCCCAGTAGTGTACAGTACACTGTATCGTAAAAGGTAAATGGAACTGTGATTATTACATGAGTGTGGTACCCTGCCTCGCTGTCTTCACACTGCAATACATTTGAGCCATACTGTATTATTTCCGAGCAAGCAACGATTAGCACCACATTTCCCCGCTCGTTCTAAACCTAGTACAGTACCATATAATCCCCCGTAGACCGCTCATCAAAGTCCAGGGGTTTGCGAGTCCAAAAATATCTGCTTGTTTATTACCTTTAACCTGACTCTCTTTCTCACCACCTTCACCTGGTGGTTCCCACCCTCTTCCTCCGCCTCGCCTAACCCTTGAGCATTCCTGATTCGGGTCTCTATTGCCCCGTAGAGAGGGTTACGCGTCGAGGCACTCACTCAAGCGAATGCCCCAGACATTCATGTATCATAGCTAAACTGTAGTATGGGTTCTCAGGCTACATGAGTGCAGATTGAGGATGGAGACTAGATTGAAGCGGACCGAAGGTTAGGTCAGGTTTAAAGGGGAAATCTTTTGAGCCACTCAGTGGACACACGGAAAACCATGAGCAATGTTGACGGCCGCGCAAAAAATAAGGACGCATGAGTCTCAGAACTAGCGCGTGTCTACCTATTTACCACGCCCCAGTGGTACCGCTGGCCATTCTGTCCTACTGTACCCCGAGTCTTCCCAGCTTGTACCCGAGTTTTTTCAACCCGCAGAGACGACAAACTACCGTACTTGTCTCTCCCACACAGGGGGGCTGGAGAAACCGAAACTATCTTATCAGATATGCTAGATTGTGAGATTTTAAAAAAAAGCGAACCGGGATCGTTGAATCAATTCCGGGGCATATTGGTCTGGGCCTTCACTGGGGCTTTCTAATAAATTCCCATTTGATTCTTTTTCTTGTATCACACTTCCGCTGGGTACTAGTACGGTAGCCATTGTTCCCAAAAGGCGCCTTGCTTGCAAAATACAGTGCTGTTTATCCGGTCATCAACTGGGTATAACTGCACACCCCGGTGATATTGAACACCCACGACAGAGAGAGAAATAATAACCAAACCGAACAATGCGAACGGGGAAAAGCGTATTTAGAAAGAATTTCGGGATGAAGTGGTGGGATAAATGAGGAAAAATAGAAGAGGAACCATAATTGTTTACAAACAGAGATAAACATCCGAGTGATATCATATGACAGCATGGGTTTCCTTCACCCCGACTGCCCCTAGTGAACATGCTTTAGTATAAAGATAAGGTCGAGTTTCAGTGATTGAGACCGCCTCCTTTGGAGACCAGTCGTTGGCCGCTGGATAGTCGTTCCATATATTAATGGCCTTGTTTACAGAGTTGATATTATTTCTGAAAGATTGAGACATTTTCAATTCTTCTTTTGCTGCATAGAAATATCGTATTATAGATGGTGGATTATGGAGTATATCGACCGCTAAAATGCCTAAAGTCTGAAGAAAAGCGGGGCTTTTGTGGAACGTCGTGGATTACCGAGGGCCTCCCAATCAATCTCGCCGAAATTTGTGTCTACAAGGCCCTATATACTGTACTTGTGCCTCCCGGAATTTGTAATAAAATCTCGTATCTGGATGAACCAATATTCTGGTTGCCGTACCCTGCCGATCGGTTAGCTTGGCACATTCGCAACTGTACAGTACTAAGCCTTTTGAATGTGTTAGCAGAAAAACTTAGATACCACCTTGCTTGAAATCCTGGAGACCATATTCCCACGCGATGTCGGTACTGCCCGAAAGCTCTCCCCGAATCCTCCTGGGCCGCATTCGCAAAGTTCTCGTACATTCCCTTGTACCACAGGAACTATGCCGACTAACAACAAGAGAACAAGAAGAGCCTTTTTGACTGACTGTTGCTAGATATGCCTCTAGGGAAACTATAAATTTTTAAGACAATTTATTTTGCCGAATAATAAGAGAGGGGGTAGTAGAGCGTTTCGAAAGAGAGGGGAGTAGTAGAGCGTTTCGAAAGAGAGGGGGTAAGTTACCTGGAAGTGTGCGAGAACTTCGCGAACGCGGCTGTACCAGGTTCAATCATAATTGGAGCCGCCGTTTTTTCGATATTCATCAAGACTGCCCAGTACGGTCGGTACTCGCACACTGCAACATAGTGTGCTATCGCGGGAGGCTGCTATGTTTGCAGTAATCTACCCCTCTTTCTCATGATCAGGGAGGTTTGTCAAAACCGAATACTATTTGGCGGATTACCAAGGTGGTAATTTAAGGAGTCGTGAATATACGAATGGATGGTTATCCATCGTGCTCTTGGATAATTAAGAATCCAAGGCTCACCGCTAACTAATTACCCGCGAAAGCAGAGCAAACCTCGTGCGAGCGACTGCGAAGAAATAGCCACCCCCGACGATGCTCTTGTTATACTCTGCCATCAAACGCAAGTAAAGCCATGAGCACAGCATTCTGCCTCTGTCTGCTTTCATACATTACTACGCTTGAGAGCTGTTATTTCCGAGCAGGTTACCCACTTATCGCCACCCTTCCTAGCTTCTCTTGGACCGTGGTCACAGACTGTCGCTCGTCTAAGTTTATGGTTCGTATCGGGAACTTACATAACACAGGATAGGATACAATACCGGTATGATATAGAACGTTGGCCAACCATAAACTCACCAGATGCCGTTAGCCTTTCCGGTACAAAAAAGCACTTTGTATCTCAATAGTAGGGCACGAGGGGGGAGATTTTATACACGTCTTCCAGACGAGGAAAACAAAACCTCATGCGCCTCTTGAATGTACAATTAACTACCAACACTACGAATGATATCGTAGATATGATGTTTCTCTTACCCAATTGCGCCCTCCTACGCACAATCCTCCTCACCTGCTACCAAAGCCATTTCTTAATCATCATTTCCCTAACCATCCCCTAATCTCTACAGGCTAGCGAGAAGGAAAAAATAAACCCGCCCAATTTTGTCAGCATTTTCCACAACGCAACCTCCCCTCGCAACACACCGCTAGCCTACATTCAATTTTGAAATGGGAGATGCAGTTTCTTAGTGCCGGTATTGCACTCAAATTTCCAGCTCCTGCCTCCAAGCCTTCCCCAGACTGATGGATGATGGATTGACACCGCCGACTTTAATATATTGGATTAACCGGGACTGCTCGAATGGTGGTAAAAACCCGCGTTGGAAGTCCCGATATCCCACATCCCTCTCCCCACTCCTCCGCTGCCCAACGTATGCTCAGACGCCACTCCACGTACTCCCTGATAGAGGTGGACGCAAGATTGGTTGAGTTGATTTTGGAGATTGTGGGAGTCTGGTGGATCGTTTAGCAGTACGATGGATTATTCTAAGCTTTATTGACTCACAAAGAAGACCCCACAGACATGTCTTTTCTTATTATCACGGAAGTGCGTCGAGGAATGCGGACATGTGCGGAGCGCAGAGATAAATGTGGTGATCCATCGATGGATTAGGATGTCCTGACCACGTTCTATTTATACACCTGTCGCTACCCCTACTTTATTTTAGAGAGATGAGCGGGAGAACGAGGTTGTTCACCATATCCATCTTTCTTGGTTTACAGGTTCCAATGAATTCACTTTCTCTACAGTCTACCGGTCTGCCGCTGCGCTATTTGTCTTCCGGTACACGCTCAACGCTCCCAAGGCCATTTACCGAGAGCCAAAGTGTAAATCGGCAGGAGGAAAGGAAAGGCAGGATTGCTTCGGGTGTAGGGGGTGGTGCCATACACAATATGGATGCTCTTTTGTGTCTTGAAAACCTTGCTCAGAGAAATATCCCCCTGTGGACGCTACCATTGTCTCTATTTTGTAGAGTGTTGAGTAAATCTATGTACATGCTGAAAGTGGCCCGCTTACTCAAGGTGGATGAAAGTCGGACATGACGTAGTGTAGCGTCCTGGGGGGAATGTTTACTGCATGGCGCCTATCTGCATGTCGTCAATGTGTGAACACCTGCTCTGCAGAGACGAGCGAAGTGCGCCACCTTCGAACAGACTACGGGCGCAGGATGAGGGGGCAGGAGAGGAGTCTTTACGATGGAAATATCACGAATGTTCACCCCCCACCAGAAAACCTGACTTTATTAATAGAAACTCGTAATCTCCCAACCCCCCCGTCAAATACTTGTGTATCGCTCTGGAGAATGTTAGATTGGCATGGAATATATGTATCCTGCATTCCCAGTCGGTAGAATTTTATTCCTCTACTAAGAAGCAACCGTATGACAAAAGGAGTTTCCAGGGAGCACCGAGTTAACCGGGAATGGGAGGAAAGATGGATAAGGGCACAGGGAGAGATTAATCCTGTTATATGTTTCCTGCGATTGAGGTGGATTGAGAGGGCACTCCGGTCGCGGATTTTGTCACCGGGAGTAGAGCCACGGCCCCGTAGTGCCCCTGAAAGGATCTTTTCATACTCTGGACTTACTAATGGAGAATGCATTTCGTTATCAAAGTCGCTTGTTTAGTAGGTTTTTTGGTTGCACCGTCCTCTGATTCTCCCTGTCATTAACCCCTAGGAGCGCAGTACCGTAGTCTCAGACACTGTATCATAATTGTTGCCGATATATTTGGTTATTGGGTTGGAATTCAAGGGAGGAATTGAGATATGAAATTCTCTAGCTTATCTCACTGCCAGTAAGAAGCCCTCGCCATACGTAGTTGCAAATGCATAATATGTTATAAGTTTTACTTTCAACGCTGTCACGGTTTCTAATAGAAACTAGTTTATGGAACTACCGATACTTCATATCGGATATTCTCATAATATTTTGCCTTATGTGATACTGCAGTGGTGACATAGGCACTATAGTATATTCTGGTAGTAGTCCTTCTCTGAAGACCACCTGAAACTACCATACCGGTAGAGTAGGGTACGATAGGATAGCACCCGAGCAACCCCCCCCCACCCACTATCAAATCATCATCGTGCAAAGCTAGTTCTTAGCCTTAGACAATATTCGAAGTATTCAGCCCCGGGGCCGAAAAAGCGTTTCTCGAGTGAGTGCCAAGCTTCTAGTGGGTGCCGTGGATGCGCACCGGATAAATTTAGGTGTTTTGTGTTTTGCTTGAGTACTAGTGCAGAGCACGGCTAAAGTTTAGCTATTAACTTATTAATAAGATAAAATTGCGATATTAAGAGTGGGTCTGCCAGATTTATATGCAAGAAAGGCGTTACGCACACCAAAGTCTTTCATCTCGAATCTCGAAAAGATTGCGTAAAATCTTTTCACCCCTGGGGCTGAATGCTCCTGCCTTCTCTCGGGCCGCTTCTGTTGGTGGCGCTCGGTGCGGCGCCGCCCCTTCCACTATTGTACCCTACCGTATGATACAGCATTATCCGGTGAACAGTGGCAGGATAGAAAGCCCATCATCCACCTGTATCGTGCCACAGCTCTACCTCTCTACCGTGCCTTGGTTACCAAATCGCAATTTCCGCCCATCCATATAATCGCATCACATGAAAGTGCTGCGATGTCAAACACTACACCGAGCGAGGCCTCGACCAGGAGTATACCAAATTGGCCAGGAAGGGCCAGGGCACGAACTTCCTCTTCGGCCTCCGATAGCTCAGCTTCGGAATCCTCGAGTTCACGAGGGACAGATCGTGCAGATCACAGCTCGGGAATTACGGTCCCGCAAGCGCCCGTGCAGGACTATGAACGACCACTAGACTTTCTTCACTTATTCTCGCTTGTCCGTAGGGTATGGCCAAAAAACGACGAATTTCATACTTATGGCCGCATGTCAATGGCCGGGATTGATAGCCTGGGCGAGGGGATGTCGTTCAAGGTTTCGCTACATAATATTCCAGCGACGCTTCGGGACTTTGTTAATGGGTGCGCGGGATACGATGTTGGTGACAAGTTTGTAGTGAAGGGGTTGAGGTTTGTCGATGACTATCACAGCAAGAAAGCCAAGGGGAGACTGTATAATTCTGCGCTTAGGGAGATCCGGGCCCTTACACATCTGCCGTTGCGATCCCACCCCAACATTATCACCCTTTTGGGGGTTGGGTGGGAACCGGACCTTAATCACCATGATGTTGCCTGGCCACTGTTTGTGCTGGAGTACTCCGAGGAGGGTACACTGAAAGACTACCAAAATGGGAAGCCGGAGATGGAGTTTTTGGAGAAGATGCAACTTTGCGAAGACGTTGGAAGAGCATTATTGGCTATTAATGGAAGTGGCATAGTGCATGGGGATGTAAAGACTGAGAATATACTCATTTTCTGGTCAGCGGAGAAGGGAAGAATGGTTGGAAAGGTTGGGGACTTTGGATCTTCGGTCTTAGATTTCAGGGAGGGCGAGCACAAGGGTTTACCTGTGCACACGATTCCCTGGAACGCTCCCGAATATGACCAGGATATCCCGAGTGAGCACCTGAAATTCACGGACGCCTATAGTTTTGGGATGCTAGTTTTCCGCGTCATGCTTGGTGGCATTAATCCATTCAAGATTGCCCCGTTCAAGTCCGACGAGGTGGATATTGAGATACGATCACAGGAACTCAAAAAGGACCCCGAATTTCTATCACTCGTGGCAGTAATGCTATGCGAGCGCTGCGATGTCTCAGAAGCCGACGCTGTTTGCGGGGTGCTGGAATTCGCTTTGCAATACCAACCAAACCTGCGGAATCTTGAGAAAGCCGTGATCAAGCTTTGCGAGCTTACGGGGAATACTGAAGACATCTCTCCTGTCACCCTGTTGGAAGAATTTGATTATGAAAATGTTTGTTTTATCTCTATCCCGCCAGTTTGGAATCGTCTAACCTCACTAGATCGTTTTCGGCGCTAGCTGCATGAAGGAGGATAGTTTTTGCTTGCGAGCTTCCACCATTCATGCTCTAGAAGCAGTTGCATCCAGTAACTCGGTGCATGCGCATCAAGCCAGTTTCCAGCTATTTCGACTGCTTCTCAATCGCTATGGTACTGGAATTGCTAGAGCCTCGGATATGGCACTATTCTGGCTGTCACATTACACGGATAGTGGGGGATACGATGGGATAGGACACTTAGTCGCTCGAATTTTTGACGCCTTAGAGGTTCAGCTTGATGAAGAGATTCCGCTCCAAGCCCTACTACGACAGGGGGCATTAAAAGGATCACATACAGCATTTGAGGACCTAAAAAAGCACTACCCCGACGCTTATGATGAGACTCTTGCACTATTCCGAGAATGCGGGGGAGCTATGGGCATGTCACAGCGATCCGCATTGTTCCCGTGGGTAGATGTAAGAAGTATGGACGGAATAGCGAATGCGATTGAGAACTCGCCTGGTGTTGAACTGCGCGATATTTATGTTACGGAAGATGAGGACACATTGTTGCATTGCGCTGCTCGGTCAGGTTATCTGGGGGTGGTTAAAGGTCTTGTGGGCTTGGGAATGAGCGTCAATGTTATCAACCGCCTAGGGGAGACACCCTTGCTAGAAGCCAGCAGGGCAGGCCATTATGAAGTCTCTAATTGTCTCATGGAAATGGGAGCCAAAGCAGACAAAACGAGCATTTTCGGCGAAGGACCGATCCATTTCTTACCATTTTTCGATGAACAACACATTGACTTCATCTCCGAGCTAATGGTCAGAAACGGCGCAGACGTGAACGAGTATGCAGTGGAAAATCCAAGGAGGGGCGAGCACGGATTTTGGGGCCATTTCCCGTTGCATTATGCAGTCGCTAGAAATAACACAGCTAGCATTAGGGCTCTTCTACGACTCGGCGCCGATCCTTATGCCGGAGGCGAGGAGGGCATATCGGCCATTCGTTGGGCTTGCTTCTTGAACCATGCTGAAGCGCTAGATATGATGGCAGCGGCATCAAGTCGTAGACTTTCAGCGGAAGACTCTGCTTCTGAGCCTTTGGTAGAAACTGTCCTTAGTCCCGAAAACCGTCTGGAAAGTATTAAAGAACACGGGGGAGACCATGAGAATGCCAAGATAGCCACTCTTAAAGTTCTGCATAAATACAAAGCTGTCAATTATAGAGATATGAACGGTCGTGGCCAGTGTACGGTACTCCACTTTGCCGCCCAGGCAGGTTACCCAAGGGTAGTTAACTACCTTCTTGCACACACACCCTCGAAGCAACATCTCGACTTTTTTTATGAATACAAAACCCCACTGATGGAGGTGATCAATATGGGATACAGGGACGTCTTCGAAGTGCTTCTTCGCCATGGAGCAGATATACACTTAACACTTACGGCTACCTGGCATCATGCAAGCTACCTTCATGTTTGTGCGATTGCAGGTCATCGGGATGTGTTTTTTCCGGAGCAGCTATTAAAGCACGGGGCGCCGGTAGACCGGACAGATGAACTGGGGCGAACACCGTTTTGTACAGCCGTCATTGATGGCAATTACCCGATTGCCGATCTTCTCCTCCACCACGGCGCGGACCGGGACTACGTCTACAAGGGCCATACTATCTTGGCCAGATGCTTAGAGCTTCCCCTGCCACTAAAGGGTATAGAGTACCTGATGACATGCAAGTCAAACCCGGAAAGACCGCCTCCGTCATTCATCTGCACCCCGGGCCTCGGTAGGAATGTTTTCCATGCTATCGCTGCAGCGGGTGTAGATGCTGAAAGGGCCGCTGCAGCAACGAGGAGTATCTTCCAATATCTGCGAGAACTATGGCCAGGGGAAGAACACATAAATGCTTGCGATAAAATGGGCGTCCCCCCGTTAGAGATAGCAGTAGCACACCCCAAGCAAGACTTAATAAATATGATGATTGCAGCAGGCGCAGATCCAAACTTAGGCCCAATGCCGCCCCTACATATTGCATTGTTGAAGCAAAAGTGGGCCAATGAACAAACTAGAAAAGTCGGCGGAAGGTGGATGGCTAGACGGGTTAAGAGGATAGCTGATAACGTCGTCATTACTCTTAAGAGGGCCGGTGCAAGAGCAGACATAGACCCTCATACCGGCATTCCCAGAGCGTTTGACGTGGCTAAAGTATTCGAGAGAATGACGGCGGAGGTATGATCACCGTATTTTAAAGAATGACCATTTCACTCACTGTTTGATAGGAGAGGGAGGCAGGTCTTAGGATGATATTAACTGGGCTTAGAGATAGCGAAGCTGGTGTGAGTGAAAGATACGGCGAGCGCGCAGTGGGGCGGAAATCATGGGAGTATGCTGTGTCGTCTTTACCCGAGATCGATCAAGCTGGACGAGACCTTCCACCTCTATTGGGAGGATTGGCTGTTCAGTCTAGTGCTACGGTAACCATAGCGATTGAGTTTTCGGTTGGAACTATGCTGAACTGATTCAGGAATCTTCGGACCAAACTGCTGATCCTGCGGGTAGAAACCAGCCGCAAAACATGCCACCGGGCAGACAGGAAAACACGCAATTGAACCCACGAGAAAGGGATGAGGGATCGAAAAGGCAGTCGGGAAATGTTTCTGGAATGGTAATGGACGGTATTGATGGCATGCAGCTGCCGGGGGTCGATTCCGAGGTGTCGTGGTTAAGGGACTCAGGGATGCCAGTTAATCCTGGAAGGGGTATACCGCAACTACCTCTATCGAGCGACTCGCCGTCGCCGACCTATAGACCACCTTTGAGAGGGTTAGAGGCGTCTACCAATACATGGAGGGGTATACCGCAATTATCTCCTTCAAACGATTCCTCGTCAGCGCCAGCGTATGGGCCGCCGCCGGGAAAACCAGGGTCATCTGGTGGTGCACAGCCCGGTGTGCCACGGTCATCCCCTTCAGATGCAACCTTGACGATGCTATATTACCGGCCACCGCCCAAGCGCCCGGCTGGTTCTCCCGCGCGCAGATCGCCGCCTCCTTCATTACTCGACACGCCCGTGCCAAATTCCCTTTCTCTAAGCTCCCGGGATATCCTCCAACCCCCCCAAAAGGGTATCTCCCAACCGTCCCAATCGATAACCGCTTCTGCCCCAGGAATTTATTACCAGCTACCCCCACAACCCGTCCCAGCTCCTCAGCGCCCCCCGGATGGGGCCAATTCATCGCCGGTAGAGTCTAGAATCATGACCATGCCCGCTGCTATCCGAGAGACACAGCTTGCCCTAGCACCCTCTTTACCTCAAGCGTCACCCCGATCGCTCCAATCGCTCTCCCCTCGCCATTCCATCTCCCAGCTCTCACCATCCGCTCAGCCAGCCCCACGCGCTCGCCACCGGAGCTCTTCTTCATTCCCCCAACACATCCCTTGGACTGTCCCCCACCAAAAGCCTCCTCATGAAATCCTTGACTCCCTCCGCCCTGCTGTCCTCCCATCGATTACTGCTTTAGTAGATTCCCGGCGTAGCGATGCCATCCCACGGCGCAATTTAAAGATCTGTCTAGAGAGCCATCTTTGCGTGCCAAATCTTATAGACCTCAGGTGGGATCCAGCAGCCCCATTGGGCAGCAGTTCGGTCAGAGAGCTGCAAGCTGGAGTCAATAAGATGCTCAGGGGATTTTCTATTGCTATAATTTTGAAACTTAGGGTCGAGATGGGGTGGGGGCGCGGGGCGAGGACTATGCTCAGGGTTTTGATGGACGAAGATGGAGGAAGTACAGGTGGCGGCGATGGATGGCTAAGGGACGAGGGGGCGGGATGGGAGGACTTGGAGAGAATTGAGGTGGGTATAATGTTTCCTCAGGAGGCCTAATCAGGTTAATGGAGATTGCTTGTCTTGGATGTGATGGAGTGTGATCTATGGGTAAGGATGGGTAGTTAAGATATGGTTGCGCCGGATTTTCGGGATTGGTTTCGAGTAACAATGTTACCCCAGCTTTAACAATAAATTGCTTGTTTATTGCTTTTTTCACCCCTTTGCTTGGCACAACAGTTTACCTGACGTTCCACGACAATTGGATGTTGGATGTGTCTTGGTGGATAGAATGACTCGATATATGGTTCCGCTCACGATAAACCAACAATTTGTTCACTTAACCGCTAACTGAAAAGAGAAAGACAAATACGGTAAAAGATAGGCTAATTTTAAAGACTCTTTCCTCAGTTACCCCATGAAAACCTGACCAAAAAACAAATTTACACTTAGAGGAAGACAAAATAGAATAAAACAGCCATCAAAAAATCGTGAGAGAGAAAAACAAGGTAACTTTGCGGAATGTACATGCCGTGATAACAAATTAAATTAATTGATATCGAAAGATTTAAAATCATATAATATATCATAATATCCTGTGATCTGACTTACAAACTTATACGGTAATGGTTTTTTGACCCGGGTTCGCGCAACCAGGATAAATTAAATTTATATCTTTAGAGCTACAGTGGGTGAACACGCTAGAGCTCCTATACTCTACTCGCCGCCTAGTTTAAGAATCAAGGTTAAAGATCCCGCCCGAATTAGAAAGACAAGGACTCGTAACTCCCTACCCTCCTCGCTACTGCCAAGCATACCAAACTCTCACATCAATCATCAACTATCATACGCCCTCACGGATTGCTATGCATTGACACGACAGTGATCTCTCGAAATACTCTGGAGGCACGATACGGTCTCCCATTCTGGAGGGAGTGTGAAGATGCCAACGAGTGGCTCATTGCGCATTTTAGAACCACTCGAACACCCCTTCCTCAACCAAAGTTGGGTAAATTCTGTGTGATCAGGCTGGAGGCAGAAATTGAGATTTTCTTATTTATCAGAAAGTTGAAATATCGACTTTAAGTCCGCATCATTTATTTGTTCTTCAACACTACAGGTCTGTTAATGCCGTGGATTAGCAAGTTTGTTCTGCCATTCAATTCTTCCCCCAGGGTAGTTTTACCCGCATGGCCATGGCATTGGTCCAGAGTTTGGGTAATTGGTGAATGGGCTCTATAAAGTTGGGCGAGTGGAAAGATACCTGCCAAAGAGTAAAAGGGGTCAACAGCACAATCAAAGTTTTCTTCTCTGCAGTTACCAGTACCTCCCTAGTAGCACGGTAGCACCCTACTGCACAAAAATCCTTAGAGCTTAATCAAGTAAATCCCCTCGCAGTGGATTCTACAATTGGCCTTAGCCACCGGCCAAGATATTATTGTTTAATAATGGCTCCAAAACCTTTATCTCTTCGTCCAAAACCCAGTTTGGCTACATTTACACTCACCCTTCTAAATATCTTGCAATGTTAATATCGTATCCAGGTGGAAGCGGCTTTTCCGTCATTTAATTCAAGTCACTTTTTTTTCACCGCTAGGTGTTTATTGCAAAGCTTATCTGTCTGTAGCAGGAGCCTGGGATGGGAGATCCGCATCCAAGTGGCCATCCCGTGGTTCATTTCTCGTCGGCATTGGCCCATAACAGGACCCAGGTTGCAGTGTGCGCATCTCCTGCCCGGAATTGAGATAAAGGGAGATTCTCTATCAGGCTTTTCACAACAGAGACGCAACCCTCTTTGCGTCTTTGGGGCCCGACGTGAGTGTGGGCGGACTGGTTTCTGGTTAGTGCGGTGCTCAGAGAATGGGTACTATTTCGATAATCACAAAAGGCACAATGTCATTATCATACTGTATTAATTTTCCTTGGTGGGCCGGAGTGAAAAGTGTGGGTTACGTCTCAATCTCGCTCTCAAGCTCGAATACGGAGGGGTTTGGCATGTATGCCTGATCGGCATCAAACGATACTTATAATATAAAAAAAGCCCGCCATCAACATGCCTTAGTTAACAACTAGCTTTTGCTTGGATTTTTACGAGCGTCTGAATACTCGTACATCATAATATTATCTTCTCTATAATTATTTAAACAAGGTTCATATCGATGCCCAAGAGGGGTGAAAGAGGAAAGAGATATGAACAACAAAGGTGAAAGAAAAGAAAAGAGGATTCACGACCAGAAAAAAAAAACAAAAGCAAATGCCACAATAGAAATCTCAAGTCACACCATGTTAGCTCAATACGAAGGAGGCAGCTCCCCATCAACCCCGAACGCTAGATTGTAAACAGGAACCCACAAACTCTACGATAACTAGACTAAACAAGAAAATCAGTAAGGAGGGTTGGGCAGATATGTGATAGGTAGGTGCACTCCATGGGATGATTTCCTTGGAAAAAAAATAATAATCTTAAACTGGAGTTTCTGTAGCAGGCTTACTTTGGAAGGAAAGGAGGGCAACCACGGCAAAGCCACGACATAAACTGGGGAGGAGTCTGGGCACCAGTGGGAGGGGGCAGTGGCGGCGGCGGACGTGTTTGTGGAGTTGTTGCGGCACTTGCAGAAATGGTATCCATACTAGGTTATCAGATTCAAAGGCGGTGAAGAGGGTGGTTCCTCCTCAGCCCAAGCTCGTCCGGGGGCCGACAGATTCTAGGGGCTGTAATAGCGCTACCGCTCCCGCATGGCCAAGTCTAGTAGCGTACCAGAGTGGTGTTCGGCCTAATATGTCTCGCTTGTTAGGGTTGACATCGTTCCGCCTGAGCAGTACTTTCACCACTCCCACATGGCCATGCCAAGCAGCATAACAGAGTGGTGTTCTGTCCTGGTTATCTGGGTTGTCAGGATTAACACTGTCCCGTCCGAGTAGTATTTTTACCACTCCCTCATGTCCACTCTGGGTAGCACAACTAAGTGGTGTTTGGCCGTGGTAATCTGGTTTGTCAGGGTTGACGCCGTCGAGTCTAAGTAGCATTTCCACCACTGCCTCATGCCCTCTTCGAGCGGCGCACCAGAGTGGTGTTTCACCGCCATTATTTGGTTTGTCGGGGCTGACGTCGTCGAGTCTAAGTAGCATTTCCACCACTGCCTCATGCCCTCTCCAAGCAGCCCACCAGAGTGGTGTTTCACCGTCATTATTCGGTTTGTCGGGGCTAACGTCGCCGCGCCCGAGCAGTATCCCCAACACTCCCGCATGCCCATTCAGAGCAGCCCACCCGAGTGGCGTTTGGCCATCGTGATCTGGTGCGTCGGGGTTAACGTCGTGCCGTTCGAGTAGTATTTTCACCACTTCCGCGTGTCCGTTCAGAGCAGCCCACGAAAGCGGTGTTTGGCCGTCGCTATCTGGTTCATCGGGGTTGATGTCGCCCCGTTGAAGTAGTATTTTCACTACACCTTCGTGCCCATTCCCGGCAGCACAAGAAAGTGGGGTTTGACCGTGGATATTTGGTTTCTCGGGGTCGACGTTGCCCCGTCCAAGTAGCATTTTCACAACTCGCTCGTGCCCATTCCAAGCAGCCCACACAAGGGGTGTACTACTTAAGCTGTCCTTTCCGTTGATATCACAACCTTCCACCTCGGCCAAGCCAGCTACAATCTCAGCAATCCCGAAGAAGGATGCGCAGTGCAGACCACTGAACAGGAAAGGTTTCTCGAGATCAATAGAGCCAGTATAGCCCCTCCTCTGTCAAGAGAATTTTAGTGGATATGTGGCTGTTGTAGTCGTCAAACAACATTAGCGCAAGCAATTTTGCGCGTTCCGAAAGCTCCCTTTTTGCGTGAATTCCCCAATATATGGAGGAATATTCGAGAAAGGGCGTGCCATGAGAATCCGGAGAGTGGCTGGCCGAAAGAGTCTTGACCTGCTCGGAATTCAGAAAACTTAAACAGGTCTCTGCCATTGTCGAGT
This sequence comes from Tuber indicum, assembly GCA_006112555.1. Classification (NCBI taxonomy): domain Eukaryota; kingdom Fungi; phylum Ascomycota; class Pezizomycetes; order Pezizales; family Tuberaceae; genus Tuber; species Tuber indicum. The sequence goes on along the minus strand of VBSK01000060.1, from coordinate 64,104 downwards.
GAGCTGCATCAAAAATCTCAGGATGAACCTGGAGATACTCCTGCAGGGTAAAATGAATTAACCGGACCGTGGAAGCCTTCTTGTCTACCAGAATAAGCCCATGGCAACAGGATAGCAATGTCCCTATCGAAGGGAGATTGGCGGTACTGAACTTTGGCGATCCGATTTCGACTGCGAGAGCGTGACACAGTTCGTCGGGCTTCAAGGGCCGCTCCGAGTGAGATATCCACATCAAGGCTGCCATGCCGAGCCTCGCTTTCTCCCCACCCTGTCTCTTTATTCGACCCAGCGTTGCATTGTAAGCGTCCCCCAATCCCAACCCATCGGTCATTGCGCTAAGCCTTTGTCGCCTGCGATGGATTGTGGTTTCCTGGAGGATCGCATCGATATTTAGAGAGACGAGTAGGAATCTAGATAACCATCTGTCAGCGGATAATTTGTGGGTACCTCCCCAGTGCTGTCGCTTCTACGCACATTTCAGATATCTCTTCCGGAATTTTCTTCAATATGTCTGCCTCCAGACTACTATCCATCGCATCCGGGGTTGTGTCCTCACCCAGCTTGGTGTGAAGATATTTGATAATATCGTCTCTCTTGGTACTTATGGGTAAGCTCCTTACTCTTCCGCCAAGACGCCTTCCCATTTCAGGCAGAATGTGCGGTCTTCCAGTCACGAATATTCTAGTGCCCGGACACTTTTGGAGAATTTGGTTTAGTGAATCAAGAATCTTGACTCGGTTACCTGCCGCACACTCATCTAGGGCGTCGATGCATATGAACGTCCGTTTTTCGGAAGAGGTGCTCTGCAGCATCTTCACAATATCCGAAAGCCGCGGTGCCCGTCCACCGATAACCATCTTCTGGTCTTGGTAGGTTTGCGCTATTTCCCCCGGTATCTCTCCCAGTCCGCTAACAACCTGTTTAAGCAGGGCGCCCAGCATACTCGTCGGTGGTTGCTCCTTTTGGATGGCAAAGTCAAAGTAAAAGCACGAAACGGTGGCATTTTGCCCTCTAGTCCAATCGCCCAAGCTGTCTATCACCAATGAGCTATCGTCGCGGCTTGTCAGCACTTTTCCTTTTTTCTTCTATTCTCCCAAGATCTTTCTCGTTACCTGATAAATGTTTTGCCAACTCCAGGATCTCCGTAGCAAAACAATACTCCTTTATCGGATTCGTCTCCCCCACTACCAGTATACCAGTTTCTGAACTCCTCAGTTTCTAAGAGCCATTCGCCCACATCTTCGACTCGGTTGCCTTGAACCTCTTGGTGTCGTAACCTTGGCTCTAGTGGCGATAACCAGGTCAAGATTTGGGACCGGTCATCGGCAACGGTACTGTTCCACACGTTAATAGTGTTCAAAGAGTTGGTATTATTACTGAAAAATTGCGACATTTTGATTTCTTTCTTCTTAGGGTCCTGTATGGTGGGTGATGGGGGATCGTGTTAGTCGGTTACTGAAATGGCGGAGGGCTGAAGGAGCGCGGAGGAAAAGCGGGGTCTTGTGGAACCCACGATACCAGCACTCGTGCCTAAGGACCGTCCAATCGGTCTCCCCTAAATTCGGATCAACATCACCCTATCTGTTTCTACCCAATTGATAGTAGCAAATAATACCCCTTTAAGCGCTATCGCGCAGTGCAATACAGCGCTAATCCTGTACTACAACTCAATGAAGGGACGCCGCAAAGCACCGGGGGTAGAATCGGCTAGCTTGGTATCATATATACTCCAGCGGATCAGGCTATGAATGGACCGATCAGTCGAAAAAATTACATACAAGTATCACCCAACTCAAATCATAGTTCTCCGTGAGGCCGATATCGGCCGGAAAGCTCTTACCACAATCTCGCACCGGGTTCTGCGAAGGTAGGGGCCTACGATCTATGATACACATCGTGACTACCCCGTATACTACTTGCACACCCTAGCGCAGTGGGCTATCAGGATAGGTTGCTCCATTTACCATTATACACCCCATGATTCCAGTAACTAAGTCGTAAGACCGCCAAAACCAAATACCCTACAACGGCTAACATAAGTCGTAATCCAAGGGGTCGTGGATATGTTGGTGAATAGTCGTCTATTGGAGCCTGGAATAATTGAGAATCCAGGATTTATCCCTAGGCCAACTACCCGTGGCAGCCAAGTGAATCTCCGATGAGCAACTGCAAAGAAATCACCATGACACTCTTAAATTAGTACATGTATCATACCTTAAAAGATAAATGGGACTGATTACCGGCAGAAATTGCGTGCAGCACTGTAAGAACCCAAATTATCAGAAATTTGCCAAGACGTTGGATTTATCTCTCCGAGCAAGCCCCCAATGTTTCTTTCTTATATACTTTTTTATCCATCTCAGGAAGCAGGTTTTTTGGTGCACTTTTTGCCCACTTTTTCCAGAGGAGGAAATCCTGGACGACATGGCAAATGGCCCGTGCGATGGCGATATGTCTACCGCCAGTAAAATTTAATTAAGGTGGGGTTTAGTTTGTTAGAAATACCGCACCTTCAATTTTTTTCTTCCTCTCCGAGGATTGCCCAATTTGCCTAATATTTGTTTTGTCCGTCCCCTTGATCCCAGTGCGGGGACGGCCTCACACAGCACCCTAGAAACTAAAATTCCGGCAATTGGACTAGACGTCCAAGATCTCCCCCGGCCGATCCAGGGCGTTATATTTCGGTAGTCTCTTGCGGCACCTTATGGCCGATAGTCGCTTTTGGGGCACAAGGTTCGGAAGGTGAGTTTTCATACGGGTGATCCACACCTGGGACATACCGAGTGGTATTTCATCACAGATGATCACTCGTATGACCGTGCAAGCAACAGCGCTCTACTGGGAGGTTTACACACCGCATAATACGACACAATACAATAAAATACGGTAACTTACCGTACACTCTCAGACACCGTTTCCCTGGCCGGAATAGAAAAGATACCTCAGATCCCAATGGAAACGTAGGAGAAGGGGGTGAAGGTTTCCTCATAAAGCACAGAGGAGGAAAAAGAGACCCAATTTAAGTTTCTGAATCAGCAATCAATCACGGGAAATTTGCTGGTAAGGGAATCGAGGGTCTAACTTGGCTCCTTTTCAGCAGCAAGCACCCTTCCTTATCTATAAGCCTTCCACCAATTTCTGAAGGCTGGCTATCTGAACCCAGTTATAGAGTAAGGAAGATGGAATTGTCAGCACTTTCTGCAACACTGGCTAACATGGAAAAATTTCAATTTAATACTCGGAATGAAAATTTAGGGTCGGAAATACTGCTCCCCGGGTATGGTGCCGCATCTGTAAAAGCGCATTTCGTGCTTTACGAGTAGCGGAGACTTATAAAACCGACGGGGGAGAGTTGCACCGGTAGGCCATATTTGTTTCACAGGACAATAGTTTAATTGGAATGCTCGGGGGAAAAATGTAGAAGAGCAAAGAACTATGATTTTATTGTTCTTTTGAGAGGGGAAAGTCTATCTCAAGCTAGCGCTATCTACGTGTCCTACATGACCGGAGGACCACAGATACAGACAAATTTGATAAAACAAAACCCAGACAATAAAACAAGAAATGTAGAGGAATAGGGTGACAAAGACAAGGAGATAGCGAGGAATCCCGAACAGGGAGAAGTGTCTGGATTTATCCGGGTATGATATATCGAAACCTGCGAGACTTTTTGGAAGGGGGTGGGGAAAAATTAGGTGGCTCAGAGGGGGAGCATTTTTGATCGTAGCCGTGTTGCATGTGGGGGAACTGAATCCGTTTGTGTCTGTAACATCCTTACGACTCCCTCATAGCCATTCCCAGCAGCACAGGAAAGCGGTTCTTGGGAATATTTAGTATTAATAGTGTTAAGATTGACGTCGCTCTGTTTCAGCAGCATCCTTACCACCACCTGATAACCATTTTCGGCAGCGGACGAGAGCGGTATAGGGCCAGATTTGGCGCCAACTTGGTCGGGATTGATATCACTGCGTTCCGGTAGCCTCCTCACGACCCCCTCATGCATTCCCCAATTTCGTCCTCGATATAGAGCCTCCCGGTATGGAATATTCGCTTGTTTGGTAACACCTGAACTATTTCTTGCAGCGACTTAAGGAGCTACTGCCGGTGCTTCCAAGAGGATTCGTCCAGAGAGTCCACGCAAATAAATACCCATGGCGGTAATTTAATAGTTTCCTTCACAATTTCAACTAGCTCAGGAGGTCGGATGCCTTGGCTACCAAACTCTTTTTTGGTCTTCTGGAAAGCCTCCCCTATTTGTACGGAATTCCTTCTCTGCTGATAAGTTTCTTGAGGATAGCCCTTAACATATTCGCGGTGGACTGTTCGTGCTGGGCGAGGGAATAGCAGTAGAGTCCAACGACAGCAGTACCTTTTCCCCCAACCTTCCAACACGGCCTATCAATTACCAGGGAGCTGTGATTTGGTTATCGTCAGAGACATCTACATTTTGCTTCTCCTGGCAAGAGGCCTACTTTTCTCAGATAAGTCTTCCCCACTCCTGAGTCACAATAACATAACAATACCTCCTCAACGCCATCCTCTTACATGTCATACCATTTCCTAAACTCCGTAGCCCCCAGGACCCAAAATCCCATGCTATCGAGTCGGTTTGCTTGCACAGCTTTGTGCCGTTGCCGTGGTTCGAGTGGCGATAGCCAATGAAGAATTTGATACTTCTCGGAATCTGTTTCCGTGGCCATATTGACCGTATTAGTGTGATTCGTCAACACGTTAAATGGGTCAATGTTACCAGTAACCCACTGGTGCTCTGGTGATATTGTGTTATATTTTTTAGGAAATATAACGAGGTTCATGTGGAGTGAGAATCTAACTCTCCAGGAGTGCGAGGGAATTACTTGGGTGTGATGAGAAAAGGTGTGGTAAGTTATAAGGCTCTGGTATTGTGCGTGTGCGCTGGCTATACTGCACTCATAGTACCATAGAGGATGATGAAATCTACTATCATATATCTAGGTGCCCGTAACCTCAAGGTTTTACATCAAATAATCTTGAGAAGGGTCAGTGCTTGCCTGACATAATATAGGATCAGCACTTAAGAGGAGTTAGATTTAATTAACTAGTATGATATCCGCAATCCACTTACCCTGTCTAACCAAACCTATCCCCAGTTGATGGAAATATGATAGTAGATTTCACCAGGTTTTTACAGTACTGTAAAAACACAAATAATCAAACCGTGTGCTGTACTGGGTTTCCATCCTCTGGTAGGATCTGGTATTGTTTTGGATTTTTTATTTATCTCAGAGGTGATAAGCGGCACTCTCTTTTTTCTTGTTTTTTACCCCTTTTACAAAAACATTATAGGAGACTCTAAACTATTGGAAATCCACGGGCTCACCGGAGCTAGAACTATACCGCACAACGATAATGGAACGAAGCGGCGAGGACTAAATGCGCTGTAAACACTTTGCACAACTGAGGATGGGAAAGGTCACCAAAATCGCTCCGAAACTTGCTCTATTCGACGACTCTCTCTCTCTCTCTCCACGACTCTGCTAATCCACAACTCTTCAACTCTAAACTAACAGGAAACGATAGGAGTATAAATAAACAACTAAGATTACTTTTCCTATCCTTCCTGCGATAACTTTCATACCAATATCTCTAACATCTCCCACACCTATCCCCCATCTCCTCTGTGCGCTCCTCATGCTAACAAAAGGGAGAACAAACAAGAAACTCCCCAAGGGTGCTCCAATTGCCTTCCGCACTCCCACTGTCTTTCACACTCCCGTGCTAACAAAAGAAATACAGGAACAAAGACTCCCGACAGCCTAGAACTTCCGTGAAGTTCCTATCCTTCTCAGTCGGAAGCGCTTTTCCAAAGCGCATAGCAATAACGTCCGCCACAACAAAGCAAGTGGCTGGAAGGGAACGAACAGGCGGGAACGGATAAACGGTCGGTCCCGGGAATGCACATCAAATATGCGGATAGGCTAACAAACGGGCGACAAAAGAACTAATGGTGGGTGGACGGACGGGTAGTGGTGCCGGTAGACGGGTAGTGGAGTAGACGGGCGGGTAGTGGTGTAGACGGCTGGATATGCCGGCCAACGGATATGCCGGCGGGCAAGAGAACAAAGCCTTGAGCATGCCGAGCAGCATCCCTATTTCCAACAGATATCACAACCTTCCACTTCTACCAAACCAGCCACAACCTCAACGATCCCAAAGAAGGATGCACAGTGTGGACCGCTAAACAGGGAGAGTTTACCAAAACCAAGAAAGTGGGAGTGCAAAGTCTGCGCTTCCAAGAGGATTTCAATGGATATATCGTTATAGTTGTTGTCAAACAGCTTCAGCGCAAGCAATTTCGCACAATCTGAAATCCCCCTCCCCGAATAGGTTCCCCAATATAGAGAAGAATATTCGAGAAAGGGTATACCTCGGAGATTAGAGGACCGATGAGTCGAAAGAGTCTTGACTTGCTCGGAATTCAGATAAGTTGAACAGGTTTCTGCGATTGTCGCGTGGGCTGCGCCGAATAGTTCAGGATGAGCGCGAAGGTACGAGTAGCGATAACCAGATCAAGACTTGAGACCGGTCATTAGTAACGGTACAGTTGTTCCACACTTTACTAAAGGTGGTATTGTTGAAAGAGTTGGTGTTGTCATTGAAGTGATATTGCGACATTTCTCTACGGAAACTGGGAGCTGATGGGTGATGATGGAGCATCATTAGTCGGCTACTGCAATTCCACACAGGGCTGAAGACAAGCGGGGTCTCCGGTGGTGTCTCATGGGTAGCTCAACGCCGCCCAATCAATTTCCCCCAAATTTGCGCCAAGGACACCCTGCTTGTGGCTACCGCATGATAGCAAGCACAACGCCTCGTTATGTGCTATCGCGCGGTACCCGTACTACGCAGCTATGTGCGGTATCACGATAGGCTGCTTTCCCTACACAACCAGTCTTGATACCCGCCAAATATTCCATATCGGCAATCAACCAAGACCTCCAGCAAAGCTATGGCTTATAACTAGATAACAAAAGTAGTTATTAATCAAGTCACAATTTCTAGTTTCGTGTTAAGCTCGTCACCGGAAGAACCGAAGAGTCCCACAAGCATCATATATTTCTTTACCCCACCCAGCAACCTGCCCCTGGCCGATAAACCGAGCCACCACTACCCACAGGACTAACATTCTAACCTGATTTTAGTTCTACTTCCCGCGATACCTGCATACAGTACCGTAGACGCCTCGCCAAAAACACATTTCCGTTCAACAGGACTAGAGAGCATAAGCCTGCTGGTGGGAGATATCGAAAGAGATCATCTGTGTGAGTAGCGAAGGGGATCGGTGGCGCCATCTCAAATACCGGTAGCTACCTGGTATTGCACCGCACAACTAGTAGGTCTAAACTCGCGAGGGGGAAGACCAAACTTCCCTCCAGGGTAGTGAATGGAGTAGTCCCGACAACAAACTGCTGGGGGGCAAACATGGGCATCATATCGACTAGTTGGTGCTACTAGTCGTGGGAAGGCGTGTGAGGTTGCGTGGAGATATCTGCAGCTGTGGTTGTGCTCGGGTGCGGGGGTGTTCGTGGTTGTGTGGGAGCGTTTGCGCTCGTTCGTTGTTGCAGGCGGACGAGCGTGCGTGCGCGCCGATGATAGCCCATGGACTCCAATACACTTTTTACAGTGCGTGGACTGCAAGCATAGCCCATTTCCAGACATATCTCACCCCAGCTAAGTCGCCGTGTCTTCGTGTCGCGTGTCACGAAAGCCTCCAACCGCTGCTTCTCGGCATCGTCAAAGATCGGGCGACGACCGGTACGGTGACGGTTCGAGGGTGAGCCATTTACTTTGGCCCGTTTGTAGATCTTTGAGTTTAATGTTAGATCACTGAGTCTATTACTTGGCAAGATCAGGCTGATACAATAACCACTTACCCTTTGGCAAGTTCTTCGATCAATGTTCAGGTGTTGGCCAATCCTCGACCAATTCCACCCAGCATCGTCATGGAGAGTAATGACCTTGATGCGCTCATCCCGGGTAGTTTCACGGTGCCGAACACCTTGCGGGTTTTGCTCACGAACGCCGTTCTGTTTCATGATTCTTCCAATTCGCGTTCACGATGGGGAGTTTAGGAGAGATCTGGCGTGTTGTTTTATAGTTGCTGTGTTCCTGCTGATGCGGTAAAAAGGGGTATCATACCTGTATTGTTGCCAAGAGGGGGTGGCTGGGGTGAGGACCTGCGTCACCTACGGCGCCCGAAATACCCCCACCCCAGTTTACAGTACTCGTACCGGTAGTGCTTCCCTGTTTCTTAGTCTATTTCCCGCCCTGAACCTTTTCATCTGGCCATCAGGAACGCTTGCTTGGTCTGTGGATTTTATCCAACCATACTCCTCATCAAGAATCGCTCACACAAAGCTAGCCCAGGGCGCGGGAGGACACGGAGGCGAGGCTTTTGGGTCATCATGATACTCTCACAAGTGCCCTAACAAAGGTGATCGTCACTTGCCCTCTCCGCACTCAAAGTGGCCATTCCCGCAACAATGCAATAATGCCATGTCAACCTCAATTGATTATGTATCAGTTTCAGGTATCAAGCCTTGATATTGGACTTCATGATACCCAAATTTCAGCTAGATCAGATGTGATTTGCATTGTTGGTCTGTCTGTGAAAATTGGAGTTTTCAAAACAAGTATCTTTTGCTGTAGGACCCGTACAATTTTTGAGGCTTGGTACAATTATTTGGACGCTTGGACCTCTCCTGCTTGTGGAATGGCCAAATTCACAATTAATTAATTGCAGCTAGAGAGACATGAACTAAATTCCCAGGTTACTGGCTACCCACAGCTACAGCTACATTTTTAGTAATAATTAGTAGTTGGGTTCTTGAATCACTAAGGATTTAATTGGGGTCAAATTTCGCTGATTTTGATGTTTTTTTCTGCGGCATTTTACCCGACCGACGATGACTTATGCCCAAGATAGAAAACTTATCGATACTCACAATGTCATCAATTAAATTCTCGGTTTCTAACACATCTATCAACAAATGGGCACTGAAACGCCCTATTCTCTCACAACTGCTCAGCTCGACTCGATTTCGTGCGCATGACATCGTAACTATTCACTCAAACCTCTCGTCCAATCTCACTTTTTATCAAAGAAAAAAAGAAAAAAGAAAAAAAGCAAACGGGATGGAATGGAACGGAATGGAGGATATGAGCACTGATAAGCTAATGAAACATGTAAAACCAAGTGAAAAGGAAAAGAGACAAAGAGCTCAGAATCAGGCCCACATCTTCTTGAATTTTTCTTCAAACTTCCCTCTGAGGATCTTGACCGCCTTCAGTACACCTTTGAATCCCGGATCCGTAGCCTCGGAGCTAACTCCACTACTACCATCATCGGTAGTTGTTACACTTTCTCTGTCATCCTCGTCATCTTCGTGAATATCCCCATCAACGTCATCCCCCTCGTCTTTAAAGTCGTAATACGCGCCAGGACCATCTTGGATAAAGCATGTCAGACCCGCCTCTATCGCCGCGAGAATGAGTGAAAAGTCCTTGAGGACGAACCAGACACTCCCGGCGGGGATGCCGTGTTCTTGATCGAGTTTCTTGACATCGCCGTGGATGTAAAAGTAGTATAGATATCCGTTCACGGTGGAAGAGTCGTCGGCTCGGAGATGAGGGACCGAGGCACCATCGATCAAAACTCCGCGACGAACCGAGCTGGTGAGATCATCGACTGAGGTGAAATTGTCGCCGTGGCCGGAGAGTGCCACGAACGATGAGCGGGATTTCACATTTGATTCATCGGCTGTTCCCTTGCCACCACACTCAAGTCCGGAAAACGGCAGCACGTTGTCCAGATCTTTGCAGTATGATTTTACGAAAGACTCCACATAAGTCACATAGGTCCTCAAAGTCCGCTCATTCTGCTCCGCCAAGAGCTCGGCGGCAGCGGCTGGAAGCGGTGGAAGCGATTTATGCCTAGAAAAGTACTTTTGCTCCCGGCCAAATATGTTAGCCAAGACCAACATCAGTTCCAGGCAGGTGCTGTCGGGAGATTTGTTGATGTTCTTGCATAGTTCTTTCATGTAGCCATTACAGAGCAAAACGTGCAATGCAAAACTGCTATTCTCAACATAGTACAGGTGGCTAGTCAAGCCGGCAAAGTTAAGTGGTCGCCCGTTCGAACCAAGGAGCTTCTGCCTACGCAAGAACTCGATAGAGAATCGCAAATGGTGGAGGACCTGTTCCTTAAACTCACCCCCTCCAATCACTAGCTTCCCCTGTGTTAGTAGGGTATTGATTGTATGCTTCGCATGATCGGATTCGTTAGAATTGTGAAGCAATATGAACAGGCGGAGCACTAGGGAAGTGCTAATCGGGAAATGGCCAATCAAAGACGGAAGCTTTGAGGACATGATCCTGTCGACTTTCGCAAGTGAGAAGGCGTGAAATACAACATTTCCCAGATTGTCGAATCCACGACGCCCAGCACGGCCAGCCGCTTGGCGATAATTAAGTGAATTAAGGTAGACCGACTCTCCCACGAATACACTGCTGCGGGTTGGCATATTGATACCCAACGAAAGGGTGCCAGTGGCGATGACCACGCGAAGATAGCCCTTCCGGAAGAGCATCTCTACCGCCTGACGGTATTTCCTAATCAAAAATTAGCAAAGCCAAGGATCAGAACTGGAGGCGATAACATACCTATTCATACCGCTGTGATGAACCCCAATACCGCGGGAAAATGCATGGACTAACACTTCCGGAATGCCCCAGCGGATCAAGTTATCGATATCAATCTGTAAATCCGATTTGGCGTGTTTCTTGAAATCGGCAAATGAAAACTCTGGCGATGGATGGTTGGGATCGAACGAAGACCAGAAGCTACTATCATATTCTGCATTCTCACGCATCTGGTCTGCCTTGGTAGATCCTGGGGGAAGAACTACTTTGGCTTTCTTAGACCCACGGGAACTCCTATCAGCCTTGTATTTTTCCCAGTCCTTAATGATTTTCTGCCATTTAGGACTATTCTCACGCCAGTTTTTTTCAGCAGTCTCCAGTTGCGAACAAATCATAATGCAAATTTTTTCACACATGAGGCGATCGTATGAGAATAGAATTGCCGGTAGAGCGTTGGCGGAATGAAGTGTTTGCAGAAGCGGCAGTGTAGTTTTCGTCAAATACTCCCTCGTGCAGCTCGGAGGAGGAAGGTCCACAACCAAGGGACCATCCCCCTCGGCAGGCGCCTCACTGCTTTTTCCACCATCGCCATATCCCTTGCTCGTCGCATCTGTCTTCTCTGCTTCGGCTGCTAACAGCTTAGCAACTTCCGAAAACAAAGGCTCCGCGTCCTCCATCCAATTATGAAGGACTTTCTTCAAATTTTCCTCCCACTTGACCACCTCTGCCTTGGTTACTACCTTTCCTTCAGTGCCGAAAACTTCTTTAAAATCAAGATCCTTCGGGAGATGGCACTCGGGGGTTTGGCATTTTGACATCGCCCAATAAAGTTGCAGACAGTCTTTCGGCTCAAGTGACATATCGTTCGGGATGCCTTGCTTAGTGTTCGCAAGTGCTGCAACCGGATGAACAACCCGCATGTAATCAGCCATTTCTAACTGGTTGAACCTTGAAACCTTCTGGGGCATTCCCTCAAACGAGGTCATCCCTTTCTTCGGACTATACACGAACTTGCGTAAATCAGAGTAACGGTATGGGTGCTGGACGACAGTAAGCTTTACGCCAACAGACTTCTGCGTCGATGCAAGCCAGGAACCGAACTCTTCCGGATTTCCAACGGTAGCCGACAGGGCGATGATCGGGCATGGCGCCAGTAGGAGCAATTGCTCCCAAACAAGACCATCTTCAGCATTGCCGATAGAGTGTACCTCGTCAAAGATGATCCGTTTCACGCGGGGCGTCCAACTTTTGGCATTCGAAGGAGACATAAGCATTATTTGGAGAATATCGGGGACTGTAATGAGGATTTGACATTCGTTGGCGTTGTTCATCCGGTAATCACGTGTATGAATAGCCCAGACCGTTTTCCCGGCATAGCGATAGTTCTTCTTATACCGCGAGATGACTTCCGCTGCGATTTGGTTCACCTGAGCCAAAAATTAGCATTCAACTTTGCTAGTGATTGAAAGTGAATTAGAACAGGAACACACACCAAAGCTTTTGTGGGAGCTACATAGACTAAAACTCCTTCATCACTCTCCTTAAGAACCTTTTCCATGGCGTAAAATGCAATGAAGGTCTTTCCCGCACTTGTTGGGGCTACCACGAATAGCGAGTTATCCTGGTCTAACTCATCCAAGACCTTCCTCTGCCATCCGTCAGGTTTGAAAGGAACACGTGGGTCAGATTGAGAGTCCATGTTTCTATCCATCCAGGGCCCGCAATGCAAAAGTTGGAATTCCTCGCCCGTCATACCAAGTTTGACATCAAAGCCTTCGCACTTGCCGTCCCACACTTTGGTGAATAAGATTTTTCGGTCCGGAAGGGAGGCCAATGGATCACTCGGGGGTTTAGGGATTCCAAAAGCTTCGAATATGTTGTTTAAAATTTGATGAACCTTGCGTGTCATACCTCTAGAAAAGAGAACAAGGCGAGCTTCGTTGAACAAGGCGGAGGCAGCTGCATAGCCGTGGTCCTGCTCCCTGCGCCTACAATAACCGACCCATATTCGCTGGAGAAGCTGGATCTTATACAAGCGGGCTTCCGCCTCAATGAAAGGCCATTCTTTGTTTTCAGCGACAGCAGCAGCGATTGCCTTTTGTGACGCAGCAAGCCAAGTTTCCAACCGTGATATAGCAGTTTCGTCGTCCTTGATGCTCGCGACCTCATCACAGATACTCTTCCAAGAGTCTTGAAGCTTTGCTTCTCTCCCTGCCTTTTTTGTCGCATTGTTTTGACTAATAATATCTGCGGCAGAGAGCTTCCCGCTACCTTTCCCTTTAGACGGACCATCTTTCTTGTTCGGCTTTGCGTTCTTTTCCTCCTTGGCTATCGTTTTCTTTCCAGCGGCTTGGGGCTTTTTCGCCTTCTCTCCCACTGTCACAAGCTTCGGATTCAAGCTTCCGTCGATACTATCGGTCAAACTAGACGCATACTGATACATCTGGTTCAGGTATACTTGCTCCCACTTCCGCGCCCTGCCTGCTGCACGCCTCACGGCCCTGTCCTGATCTTGAGTTTTTGCACCAGGTGCGACTGCTACGGCTCCTCGCACTTTCGCTACCGGTTTTGGGAGCGCCCTCTGTGCCCTAATTCGCGCGGTAACGAGAGGATTTCTCGGGTTGTGCCAATGCGTTTTTTCATAATATACTTGTTCATCCTCCTCTTCATGATCTTCGCTTCCCTCTTCAGCCAAAATGTCAGCCGGGAGTCTAATTTGCTCCAAGTACTTGTCGAATGCCGGGTTACTGAATGCCAATATTTTGCACCTCCTGACAGCGGGAGGTTCGGTAAACGATATATTCACCGATTTAGAAAGGGTTGGTAATTCGAGGCGCTCGCCGCAAAGGGTTTCAACATGATCAGCCAAGTCCGAAAACCGTTGCTTAACCACTTCGGATAATTCCTCAGGCGCGAGAATAAGTTTCAACAGAAGTCTGCCATCGACATAATCGCACAGATCATTCTGCGCATCTTCGAGGGAAACAGCACCGATCCTGAGGAGGTCCCCCGAAAGAATGATAAGCCGTCTCAAAAAATCTCGGGCGGGGCTGATAGCGGCGGACACAGCCTCATCGACATTAAAGGGAGGGAGGAACCGTGCAGGGAGCGTAAGTTGGGACAACAGAATTATATGGACTAGAAAGATGCTAGCCAAATCCTCGTGTTTGCCCTCGTCAAGCCGTAGCGCATGAGCAACGGCTGCAACAGCGAGGCGTTCCCGCGCGGATCGAAGAGATTTCCAATCTGGAGCCTGCGAGTATTCTGGCCCAGGAGGAGGCGTCTCAGCAGGACTTACGCGTATATCAACTGGCTCTAGGGTATAAAGATTGGTTTCTAGAACATATGTAAATATCTATAGGGGGTAAAATACGGGTTAGCAAAACCGGCCAATCACAGTATCTAAATCGGCGACCAGTGACGCATACCTTGCTATCTTTGAACACGATCTCGTTCATAAGAGCAATGCTAAAACCCAAAGACATCCATTCCCGGATCCCCGCTTTCAGTAACCCTTCTTGATTGAACCCTCCATCAAGACTGATGTCTACATATCCCGCTTGTGGGGAATCCGCGTCATCATTACCCTCCGTATCGTTACCATTCCCCCGTTCGCTGGCACCTTCAGCCTCCCAATCCGGTTTCTTATGGGCTTTTTTGAAATGGATTGCATCGGCACCATCGTGATACATGACAAAGTAGGGTCTAGTGGAGTCTAGATATCGCCGAAACTCTGGATCCGCAAGGCTCTCGAAGGTGGAAACAAGGCCCTGCGGGTGATCAATATGTTTCATGTGCTCGATGATTGCTGAGCGGGCGAAAAGGTATTTCCAGGCATTCTGTTCGGCCGTCGGCGAGAAAGGGATACAAGCATTTCGGGAAACTAAGGAAAGTTAATTAATCCCATCAGCTCAATTGGGCAAACACCAATCAAGATGAAAGAGAAAACTCACTGTCCAGGAAAACTACGGAAAACCTACACCGCCGGGAGCTCAACTGCTGTAGAAAGCTCTCAACAACGTAGACGGCATGCAGAAGTTGAAATCCAGTATCGAAGTCGATCCTCTCATCCGCAAAAACCCAGCGAAGTAGTGAATCCCCCTCTATTATGAAGAACTCCTCACCAGCGTAATCGCCAACAAGATCCACGCGGATCGACCGTAACTTAGCGTACCATTCTCTGATGGTTCGCAACTGCATTGCAGGATCCATAGCTTAATCGGTTAAATAGAATCAATCCACAGAGGAATGCGGATTCTATTGAAGAAAGTAAAGCGAGGGGATGTGATAGAATAAGGTTGGAGCGAAGAGGATGATGAATTGATGGAGTTGGAGTACGAATTGTCTTTTTCTGTCGACGTTTGTTGCCCCTCTTTGATAACCCCTCCGGTCGGCCTGAAAATTGGGAAATTCGGAAAAGTAGGAGTAAGTGGGAAAGAAAGAAAAGGTGGGACACACAGAAAGTGTTAGGTAGACTATGTCAGCTCTCTCTGTCCTACGGGTGAGGGTGTCTGTACCCGGCGTTGCACAGCAGATTAAGCGCAAAACGTCAATTGGATCAAGCCTCGCGGAGGCGTCGGACAGGGGGTTGATGAGATTGTGGTTCCCAGAAAACTGCACTCACACTGTTTCCGGTTCGAAGAATCCCAATTGGTGATGCCGAGATGCTCCCTCGGTGGGTGTTTGATCGTGTCCTTTCCTTTATCTCCCTGTTCTGTGCGGAAAAATCACAAAGGAGACTGTACTGAATTGTGCGGGGCAAGGGGGGGGTATGCGCGTTTTATCAAGCATGAATGGAGAAGCCAGAAACACTCAAAAACTAGGAAACACTATGGTATCCGGGGCGAGAATTTTTTGAGCACTCGTCTGGAAGCGCTTCGAGTCCTTGCGCTATACTTCTGCTCGAACATATACGGCATACAGCGCAGCATGAGTGAGCCATTCGGGTCATGACATTCATCGCATATGCCATCCTGGTCCCTGAAAATTTGGAGGCCTTATTGATAAGATCCGTCCCGCGCCGGAAACTGTTACGGTAAATTAGTTGATTAGGGTACGGCACTCTCGAAACTCTTGAAATCTACCCGAGTACAGTTAGGGTTTACCAACGGAAATCAGCCCTCCAGCTCGCAATAGGCTCAGTTTGACAGGTTAACCAAATTGCGAATCCCAGTTAACGAGATCCGAGTCCAGTAGAACTTATAAGTACCTGTACCATGTCAGGAAAAGGTTAGTCTAATCCTTCTCAGAAGCCTCTATCCCCTGATATCCCCTATCTCTGCCAACCCCGTTATGATACCTCCGGGGACAGAGATTTCAGCGTATATGTTTCCTCTGCCAAGATTAGGCGTCATCATTTATCAAGTATGCGATGGCAATTCGGGACCCCGGCAGCGGAAATACTCGAGTAAGTGAATCATCTACAGTACTCGTACTGGTACTCGAGTAGGATGGGGTCATCCGGCAGCTATTTTTTTTATTCAGAAAATCCGAGCTGTGGGTTGAAACTTCTAGTTTCTTGGCGTGACCTGAGGTGATTTGATGGAGTGGCGACTCGAAATTTGTGGATTTCCTAATAAAAAAATAAGTGCTAAATGGCTCTACCCGTACTGCACTTGCAGACTACAGTGTTAGTCTAATGCACTTCTTCATAAGAGTGTTTTCTAGCGCTTTGGCTTTGCATATCCACAGGTTTCTAAAGGCTTTCACTTTGACACCATCAACGAGCCGTGTTCCCAAGTCTATTCACTGTATCATATACTCGTCATATACTCGTAGCATAGCACAAGTAAGGGTTAAGGCCCGGAAAAATGTAGTAAACCCTTAGGAGCTCGTAATTCCCCTCAGTATCATATCATACCTCTTAAACACCTGTTGACTAAATTTATCTCGCGTCCTACAAGGTGTGCCAAATCTAGTACCAGCACCGGTATTATAATCCTAGCCGCAGGAGACACTAGATATCTGTGCTTTGTCTTGGTGTGTCCTGTAAAAGTGATTCAAACGGCTCGATATTCTCCAACCTGTGAATCCGAATGGAGATTGCTAGGTGAAAGAGTTCCTGTTCCAGGTTCCCTGTTATTGGCACCAAAATACGAGTACACTACCGGTACAAGCTCAGGTACCTTTAGGTATGATAGTACTCGTACAAGTAGATAGAAATAAGGTAGGTGCTAAGTTAGGGCGAAACATTCAGACAGGGTCCAAAAGTGGTCCGGTCTGAGCTGTAAAGGGTTAGCGAGGTGCTTTATTCCGAATTTGCAATAGAAAACCGGAGAATGTTCTTGGTTCAATCACCGCACAGCGCTGTTATCCATCCTTCCGGGCTGACCTCCTTTTATGTAGGTGTTGGCAGCGGCTCAATTCGACACCTGGACAGCTGCAGTTCCCGTGATAGCAATAGCTTACCGGTATCTCTTCCCCCGATCGGGGGTAAAAAGGTGATGCAAAACTGTGGGGGAAAATCAACGGGTTTTGTTTGCATTCTTGGTCCTGTCACCTCAGTTATCTTTCAAACACTTGGTATGATAGTCTCCTTGCTTGTTTCATTATCACGAAGTTAGGAGATCAGGATATCTCCAAGCTATTATTTCATTCATTCCTTTGAAACGCTCTGCCCTTTACTAGTAAAAATCCTCCCCTTTGGCGGGAGAAAATATTTCTCACCCTTTCTTGGGAGTGAAAATTGTCACCCACACGGACTTGATATTGGAGGAAACAGATCCCATTAAGAAGGACCTGATCATGTAGTTAGAAAGACATGCGAACCCGGACAATAAATCTTCTGCCTCCGTGAACAGCCCAGAATTTGAATCTCACTCTATCTATCAAATTTCACAATTTCCTCCTCTCTTATCAGTCTGTTTTTCTCTCAGGTTTGTTTGTGGCTAAGTTACCGGTAGCTACGAGTATAGTGGCCTCCCCGGCCTCTTTGTGGGGGTTTCAGTGGAACATGGCTGTGAAGTGAGCTTTTCCAGATATTTCTGAGCGAAGGTCGAGAGCGGGCAATCTGAAAGAAAACCGTTGCGCCCAGCTCCGACTCCCTTCTTTCTTTGTGTCCGCCTTCCTAGAGCCAGCTTCTTGGCAACCTTTCAAGACTCTCTGGAAGTGCGACATGTAGACTATCATACTCAAGCAGATCCTAGGATAGCGGCCTAGTGTTGCGTAGGATTCCAGGTATCATAACACACCCACAGCCAGTTTTCAACTAAGTTACTGTAGAAATTGGAATTATTGGACCTCACGCTAGGA
The DNA here is from genome assembly GCA_006112555.1 of Tuber indicum. Taxonomy (NCBI): domain Eukaryota; kingdom Fungi; phylum Ascomycota; class Pezizomycetes; order Pezizales; family Tuberaceae; genus Tuber; species Tuber indicum. The sequence goes on along the minus strand of VBSK01000060.1, from coordinate 46,173 downwards.
CGTTAGAGTTGCCTCTCCTAGGTAAGGTCGATGGTATTTTTCTTTTCATTTGTCTCAACTAACTGAAAGACTGTTCGTTTCTCCCTCTACTCCAAAGGAGGAATCCCCGACGTCTTAGCGCGAGGTCCAATTGTTCCGGCTTTTATGGCATGGTGCAGACTGGATTTACTATTCATGTAACCAGGACAACCGCTCAGATTTCCTAGCCCATATTTACCATACTGCTGATAGTACGAGAAGATTGTATATAATCATACCCACGGTCCTTTGCCAAGAATATCTCCGAGGGTCAATGATTGGCGACGACCCCTGCAAGATATTGGCTGGCAGAGGCATTTTTGGCAAAGAAGTGTGAGTATAGATTCCAACTATTTCTTGTATGATGATTCCCTTCCATCTCCTGTAATATCTGGTAATCCTCACCATCCACATAGCTTCCACCCTTTCCTGCAATCCCCCACGATCCACCATTGTCCTATATGATCCTTCATATCAACATACCACTTGAGGAGCATGAAGGACCTCAGTAGGGAGCTCTTTATCCTTATTGGGACCACTAGTAGTGCCTCTCCCTAAGGCATGGCTAAGGAAATTCTATGCGGTTGGTTAGGAATAGCTAATCGATCAGGCAATGGTTGAAACTTCTGGAAGATACAAAAAAGGCCATTACTGTCTCTTTTTTCTCTTGTCTGCGATCTCGCGGTGACTCCTCTTTGTTTTCCTTGACTCGAAGGCATTGGAGACATTCAGCCCAGGGATCGAAGATCGTTTACTGATATAATTTGCAATTCCCTTCTCATTGAAGGGGTAACTTTATGATATGTGTTATTTTAACGCCTTTTTTGTATGATATAAATCTCGCACACCCACTAGAAACTTGGCACCCGAAAAACACTCTCTTCCGACTCGAGCAGAATGCCCACTGCGGCTACCGAGGGCGTGTCCGGTATCCCACGATCCGAGCCGCCCGCCACCCCAAACCATGATATCCGATTGCGATTTGAAAACTGATGGATGGCGAGCTCTAGGATTTGTTTACATAATCCCTCTCTGAGTGGTGCGATTGATCAATTTTCAAAGCACAATCGCGAATCATGACTTGAGATAAAGAACCACTCAAATCTTGGTGTGCGAAAACACTCCCTAAATACATCAGGGACTACCGGTGCGGTAGTCTACACTGCTCGTCTACGGTACTCGAGTATGATACTGCACTCTCTGTATTGATGTGCTGACTAAGGCTATCACCAAAACATTTGCTTAGTCACTTTAAGTACATGCAATCGCATGTGATCTACTCGTATAGTCAGCTTTTTCTCGGAATAATACCCTTGAGGTTATTCACTTGTTATCTATTGGAGAAAAGCAAATATAATAGTAGGGACCTAGGAGAATATATATTATCGTGCCGCAGCCCCACCCCCCTACGAGTAGGTGATGGTCATGCTATGTCTCGGAATATTCTACTAAGAGCTGAAACGGTGGGGGATTTTTGCCTTGTTGCGTAATGGGCAACGCATTATACCAGCGATCAACAATTTTCCCGAAAACACTCCTAGACACCTCCCATTTCAATTTTGATCCGGAACCCACAACATTGATCCAGGGCGTCAATTTCAAAAAGATCCAGGGCCATCGAAGCCTATCCATCGTGATCTTGAATCCTGAACGCTAGTTCCGCCATCACATTTCCATGACTTTTTCAAGCTAGAAGCGACACTCACCAGATGAGCCAGCCTCAGTATCAACCTCAATCCACCCACTTCTCGATCCATCCGTGATATATTTCTACCACTCCGCGCCCCCCAACAATGTCCGCTCTACCCACCATCGCGAACCAGAAACCATCAAAAATGACGATAATTGCCAACCTCCGTGCCCAACGCAATGTCCTCCGGCAAATCCGGACGGAAATCTTCGAAAACATTGCTGCGCTTCTTGAAGCGTATCCGTTTGAAGCCTCATGGGCTGAGGGATTGGCTGCTAACAGCAGTGAAGGAGGGAAAAGTGATCCATACGTTCAGATTGAGGCGCTGTATGGGCAATTGGAACTTCTTGGGAAGGATATTATGGAGATTCACGGTGCTATCGGTCAGCTTCTGAAGGGTGGAATGAGAAGAACCGGTGAGGAGAAAGGAAGGAGTGACTAGGGGTTGGTTTGGTAGTTTTAGAGACGGTTAGGTTTGTATCGTCGAAGGCGGTAGAGTGTTACTCTGGTTTTTGCTGTTTATGTATAATGTTAGGTCTCCTGTTGAACTACGGTTTGTGTATAGTTGGAGTCATTGCAATGTTAGAAGTGGTAATGACCGTTAGGCCTAAGATAGGGCTAGGTTGGAGGTGTGGGGTGTTCGTAGACAGAGAATAGTTGCTTCTCCGAACAAATGCGTAAGTTAGCCCAGGATGTGATTGGCGCTCACCGATCCTACACAAAACATCAAGGGGAGAACTTCTCTGGTAGTTTTTTTGTTTTTTTGTTTTATAATCCCCAAGTCTGCCGTGAGATGTATAAGTAGCAGAGATGTCCGGATAATTACTTTCACGGCGGACCAAACAATGGAAAGCAGGTATGCTAACACAACAAAGTCCGGGTTATTTGTACATTACGGGTAAGGCGGATGGCTTATGTCTTTACTGGCAAGGGCGACTGGGCGGTGGGGGTTAGCCGGGGGGAATATTTTGCTATCAGATTTGTCGACCCGAACTAGGAGACTATGGAAACTATTCCCAATTTCCTGGTATGAGCTCATTCGTTTGTGCTTTTTGGTTAGCTGTTTGCTCAGTTCTGCAGTTTTTGGCCGCTTCCGTAGCAGCCAAACTACGAATAACTGATACTATCAATATCTTTCGGATTCCCTTAACAAGGGATTTGTGGAGAGTCAGTCATCAACTGCAGCTACTTCCTGGATATACCCCTTCGACTTCTTCATAATTTTATGGTCTTGAAACGACAGGAGGTCACTAGTGCTATAGGGATGATGCTTGTAAGTTCGTTTTTTGTTGAAGGGAGGAATTTTCCTCTGAAACAGACCCTTGAGAAAGCCCATGCCCATGAAAATGCTGTGGACTAGCCCTACGGGCCTCTCGCTGTTCCTACGGTTTGTCGTGAACCCGATTAATGCTTTAGGGTCATCACTCCCGGTAAGCTGGGGGGGTGCCAGACCTCTAGGGTACTTGTACAGTAAATGTATTCAAAAGCACTGTTTCTCGGGCGTTGACAATCTCAACACATCTCGAAAGAAGGAATTGGGTGGAATGAAAGACCGGAGGACCCCTAGGAGAGGTCACCAGCCAAGATCCCCGCCCCCTACCCAATCCCCGCCCCCAGGCACACCACGCGTTCTGGGGGATTATCTATTTTTTAGGAGTTGCCAGAATTAAAGTTGTGCCACTATTGTGCAATTTACTAGCGACAATTGTCTATTAGATTTTATAGAACCTCAGATTTCTAATCCTGGGAATTGAGATTACGATCTCATGATATATCCTGGGAACTCGGGCGTCGGATCCTCGGTATCCAGCCCCGAATTCAAGGCGAGAAACACGAATTCTCAAGCCTCCATTCGAACTGCAAATCGTCTCCCAATCTGTTAGTATCTGCCAAGTAGCCGGTTCTGATCATGTTCTCTTGCCCGTTCACCGACTTTTTTTTTCGGCTCACGTTACCCCAACCTGGGAGACTACAAAAACAATCGTTGAAAGGTAACTTCCGGCAACTCCAAAAAGGTGCGATATAAATACTGTGTTATGAAGCTCAATTGGGAGCATTAAATTATTATTTTTTAGCCCTCCCCCGAAGACTATCGCAATGTCTTCACTAACAGTTCTAAGTACAGTGGTCTTTTGGCGTAGCGGTTGTGATCGACTTTGCGTTGGGTGTATATTCTTGGCAGTGCGGGATGCCAGATAGAGCGCCAAAAGGATAACCATCTCTAAGAGTAATCGCACTGTATTAGCAAATGGTAGTTACATAAATTCCAGTAAGAAAACATGCCACTTGTATGTCGTAGATTTCGAACACTAAGCTAATTAGGCTAGGGACCACCTGTCATATTTTTTTTGTTCATAAACTGTTTTTGCACAATGCGCGATGTAGGATACCGCACAGCGCACCATCCACACGTGGTACAATTGCTTTCAGGTGCTCTACCAAATCCAGCCCACTACCCGTGTTTGGTATCCTACCCCGCCCCTCTAAGTTTGCAAGCTCAGCGTCGTGGCTACCCCGAGCAAACCCTGGGGGGGTGCCCATACTGTCAATTAAACAGCTGACATCTGAGAGGCCATCTCGTAGATAGGAATCACGGATCTCCGGGGTTGGGTAAAATAAACTACACCAAACAAAAATCTATTATAAGGATGTAGAAAGCTTTAATCCCTTCAAGTTTATCCACATATGCTCAACCTGCTATTGGCTCCAGCACTTAAGTTATAAGGGCTACATAGGGGAGCCCTACCTATAAGACCCTACAACCCCCCTCCAGAACTTGACGTCCTCCGGATTCGGAGTGCCTGAAGGTCCGCAGATCGTGGCACCGTCACGCCGTCCGGTCTTGCCAGTCCCCTCCTGGCCCCGAGGCCATTGCGGATACTTCCACATTCTGACCGATTTCTAAGTTGAGGTTACTTATATAGACCAGCTGCAAAAAACCTTTTGAGTGTACACACACATGGTGAACTAGTTGTCATATCTCTCGCTTCCCCTCATCCACGGACCAGCCGAAGATTCTGTAGGCTCATAGTACTCTTTCGAACTTGGAAATACTCCTGGATACCCTTGATCGGGTGTTCATATGGCGATATCACTCGGGCTAGTATATATATCATACTAACTGTAAATTCGCCTTGTCTCCTACTAAATACAGTGGGAAAACCTTCCGCTGACACCCCGCAGAGCTTCAACAGGGTAACAGAGCGATAACGGCTGAATATCAGGAGCTGGGAAAGTATTACTTCCTATACTACTTTACTCAAAGTAGTTGAGAATAAAAATTACCCACTGCCCATAATAATTGGCCAACAATTAGTATGTATTATTCAATGTAAAGTTATTCTTGTACTTTTTTCAGAAAATATTACTTTCTTATTTATTATGCTTTGATTAGCAGACTATAATCTTTATTAAATAGAATATATTATAATATTATTATGATATATCTATCTTAGTACCTTAAATAGTAGTACTAATAGGTAATAAGGTAGTTCAAGTTAGATAAAGCAAGTTGTATATTAGTAATTTCTATGCGATATTATATAATAACCAATAAACTTTCCATAATTTTGTTATTTGGAATAAGAAATAAGAAGTAGGATAGCATAAGATATATAGGAGATAAAATCAGAGAGAAAGTTAGAACCAAGTTAAAAAAGGGGTTGTACAAAGAAGATGCCAGCAGATAAAATAATTATAATAAATTAATGTAATACTAAGTTAGAATTGCATATTCAGTATTATAGGAGAGAGTTAGAAAGAGAGAAAAGAAATAGTTTATAGTATTAAAAGAGTACACAGAGGTAAAATAAAAAAATAAAAATGTAAAAAGCTAAAAGTGATTTAGAAATAGTAAAAAGTAACAACAGGAAATATAATTGGGTAGAAGGTTTTGGTTCAGATATTGTAAAAGGTACAAACGAGAAATGGAGCTTGAGAGTAATGTTCATTCTGAGATAAAAACAATACTCATTCTCTTTACTCTTCTCTCCATTCTCATATTTCTTAATACCTTCCTCATCATTACCATTCTCCTTACCATTTCTTGTATTAAGATATATTACGTCTATCTTAATTAATATTATTTCCCCCTCTTTATCTTTTTCCCTCACTGAGGGAAAATTTGTTTGAGAAACCAGAAGGGTATTGGTTCCTGTAATACCTTGTTTAAGGTAATAGTAATTAGCTTAAATGAAAATTACTTATTGCCTATACAAAATTATTAGTAATTATTCGATATTAGTAGGTATTGTATTCTTATACTTTCTATCAGAAAGTGTTACCAGTTTATCTATTCTATCCTGACCAGCAGGATAGAATATATATTTGATAATATCTATCCTATCATATATGCCCTAAAATGTTAAATAATAGTATTAATTAGTAGATTAGAAACTTACATAAGACATAGCCAGCTATGCATTGGGGCTGAAAATAGCTGTTGGAAATCAGACTGCAACCAACAGCCTGTCCTTGAGCCCCATACTCAGGAAAAATAAGTATCATAGACTTCAAAGTAGAAAAATAATAGAAAATAAATCAGTTGACTTGAATGATAAAAAATTGGGATGTAGGAAAGAAAAGAGAAGATAGGATTGAAACCTACAAGAATGATAGTTCAGGAAGGTAAGAACATAAAGAAATAAAATATTTAAAATTGAGTAGTTGTAGAGAGGAGAAAGAGAGATGGCGGAAAAGGGTAGACAGGAGGTGGGGTTGGTGTAGAGTACTACCTGCTGGAGGAGAATTTGGAGATATGAGTATGTTGATAATTAGAGATGTAAAGAGAGGATAGAGTGAAAGTGTAGTAAAAATGGACAAGAAGAGGGAGGGGGTGGGGTCCTCTTATATATCTACTCCTCGTCCGGGTAATCCATCCCATATTGAGCACAGGACTGCTGACTGCAATCGGGCAAATACTCTATTAACCTAACGCTGTGCGGGTATCATACATTCCCAAGAGCACACCATAGCGCACAGTGGGATACAGTCAGTAGGGGATCACACCAATCAAGGCAGCAAAGTGAACTTATCACACAGGACATTCCTGGTATGCAACATTACACCTTGCGATCGGTCGATACTATACTCCATTCAAAACAGTTCAAGCCCAATAGACGAATCCTGCGAAAATCTCACGCTATCTGGACATGCGGCGCTGCACATAAGGTTCCATGTTTTAGTACTCATCATGAGAAGGACGCGACGCCCAACCGCTGATATATCGCCCCTCCCGGAGCGGGGGTATGGTAGGCTTATGCTTCGAATCGATACGGTCCGGAAATGCCATCACCTTGAGCCTTTCCGGAAAACCCCACTCTGTCCCGGCAACTTGTGCGCAATTCCGGGTTCATCCTACCGGCAAGTGATGCCAAGGTAGGCCCCTCTCCATCCTATTATACACACAAGACCCGAAAAGGTTTCTTTGTGCTGCAAAAAGCCACAAAGCCAACTCTCTTTGTTCTTACAGGACGGGATACTCCATTCATACCAGTGGGTCGTACGAGAATTATCCCATCCTTCGGCGATTCGTGTGGATTGCGCGCGAGCGCAATCCTCATGTAGTAAACGGCGGATCCCACATCCCTTCCGTTTCATCATAGCCTATCACTCGAGCAATGATTTAATGAATCTTAGGAGGCGCCAGGTCGCCGCCCGGGATATTCATTCCGACCCCATTATAGAGGCTTTCGGGGAAGGTATATTCCTTCAGGAGCGGTGGGCCCGGCTAGCGGGCCCTATGACCAAGTTGCGATAACAAGGTCGGAGCGATGGTCTGCCGGATATTGACGAAACCAATATTGGACAGTTCCTGACGTCTGAGCGGCTCGGAGATATCACAGAGGCACTGGTACCACTGCCAATAATTAAGATAATAAAAATTAGTTGAAAAACTGGATACCCAGCCCAGCGGGTAATGCTTTCCTCTCGATATGCTTCCCCGATTTCTCCCCCTAGCACTGGAAACTCCGTCCGGGGCAACAGCAATCACCCCACTGGCCAGCAATCGACATTTCACAACTTCAAAGGGTTCCCTGGACGACCAGAGGCGCTAACCCGCATTAGATCTACTCCGAACCCCCCCGCAAACTCCTCATAACATCAGCGGCCACTGCCGTATGAAATACCGGTACGCCATCGAACCAGGAAATCGTGCGGGAAATCCTACCACCGCACGCCACCCCCCTCCGCAATGTGAAGAAAATCCCATCAACATCAATAGACACCGCTTCAACACCCATAACAGCGTGCATACCAAATACTCCAAAATAGAACAGAGCGACCTCCCATTATTCCCACGCATGGTTGCCATCCGCCCAGCCTCCCCTTCCTAAGCAACCGATGTTGTAGTGCATGCAAGAGCACACCCAGAGAACTTTCAAGGCGCCAGAGTATTGGCACCCCAGTCTTAAGTACTGGTATCAAGCCTCTTCACCACCCACCACTCGAAGATCGTCTCACAAGACTTTCACAGGCGATCAATAGTTCCTCCATCTGTGGGAGCTTTGGTGGCCTGTACAACTGCCACCCCGCGTAATTGCCCACGATCTAGACCGCATGAGCAACACCTCCAGAGTGACCTACCCGACAATCCTGGCAGAAAGCTCGAGTGGTGAACCGCTCGTGGGAAAAACATGTGGATGGGAAACTGCGAATATACCCTGGACGAAACAACACCTGCAATTCCGGAAAGGGTCTATTGGAAAATTACAGAGCACAACACTACATGCACGATATGTACTGTGCAGAGCTTTAACTTTAACGTATGAAGCAGATAGCAAAAAAGTAAGGGAGAGAGGGAGGAGACACCGAGAATGGCTTGCGGCACTAAATACTCCCTGTCCCGGGCGTCCAAGAAGTGTCGATTTCTCACACGGTATCTAAATGGAAAGTTTGCATCTTAGTTATGTATGGCTTGGTATGTCGGTTCGGTACTACATGGGCTCTGTGCTGTATGATACTACGCCGTGCTGTATGCACCCGGCTGGGGGCAGAAAAGCAGGGCAGTACCGTATGAGTACGAGAGGCACTGGTATGATACTAGCCCGTTGCGGTCGTGCACATAGTTAGTAGGAGCGGGTGAGGGTTTCGATATGCTATTGCTGTCAGTTATATCTCGCACTCACCATCTCTTCACCAATTTGTCGCAAAAGGTGGGGTGTCGCGCTTTGGCGATGAAGGTCGGATGTTATAGGATAAAGTAACTGCACTCGAGTAGTTGGAAAGAAGCATATTCATTAACTAACCTACCCCACCATGCCCCCCCCCCCCTCCAATCCAACCAAGCAAGCCCACAAGCAATAATATCGATATCCGCACCCGACCGAACAAAACAAAGGAGAAAGTGGAGAGGACAAGTGAGCAAAAAGAATGAAAAACAAGCGAAAAGATCGAATTACAGATCACGGAAGACAGACACAAGCACACTCCCACTTCACTCCCATCTTTTCTACCCGCTCAACTAGTTTAGTTTTTAGTTTTTCTTGGGAACAACCACCTGCCCATTCCCAGCCCTGGACGCGAGAGCAGAGTTAGAAGGGGCATTGGCGGGCATCTGCGCCATCCAGGCCGGTGGCGAAATACCCGTCTGTTCATTTATAGTTGAGAAGAGCGGGGGCAATGCCTGGAAAATGTTCCTTAAGGGCGCGGTTGGATCGGCCATAGCGCCCTCTCCACCGGCGGAGCCAGTATTCCATACAGAAATCTTGGGCTGGAGACCCTGGATTGCCTTGGCGTTCGCATCCGCCAAATCGCCGTACACGCCGCGCTCAATCATCAAGAACTGCATCAGGCCTTCTGGGCCGCCCATTACTTGGGACAGTGCTTGGTAGGCTTTCGCCATCTCGAGCATTCCCTCGGCTTCCCGCTTGCGCGTGATGAATGTGGCCTGGGCAGATTTTTCGGCTGCGATAAGGTCTGCTTCAGCCTTCCTGACGCGAGTGAGGTATTCAGCTTCAGCAGACTTCGAAGCGGAGTATTGGCGGGCATCAGCGGATTTCTGAGTCTCGTATTGGGCCGCGTCGGTGGACTTTTGTTGCTGGTACAGCTTTGCGTCTGAGGCGATTTGGGTCTCGTACTTCTTAGCGTCCGCCGACCGCTGTTGGGCGAATTGGGAGGCAAGGGCGGTTTTTTGAGCATTGTACTCTGCTGCATCGGCGGTCTATAAAAAATGTCAGTGCCAAGTCGGATAGGCCGAGTTTTGGAAATATTACCTTCTTAGTAGTATACGCCGCCGCATCAGCCTTCTGCTCTTGTGTTTCCCTAGCGATAACACTCTTGACGACGTCCATGGCCCTCAACCTTTCCAGTTCCATCTCCGCCCTCTTCTTCTCAACATCCTTGCTAAGCTCGGCATCTCTCGCCTCCGCAGCACGCTTAGCTTTAATTGTCGCCTGCTGAACCTCCATATTCAGCTCCTGCTGACGGACGGAGAAGGAAGCCTCCGCAGTAGCCTTGTCCTTCTTCCGCTCTGTCTCCTTGATAGCGGTGTCCGCCTCGATCTTGGAGATATGTTGAGCCGTGAGACCTTGCTTCTCCTTCTCTCCAATCTCTCCGCGCATGCGGGCCTCCGCGACATCGATCTTGGCCTGGTTGAGCGCACCTTCATGCGCTTTACGAGAAAGGAAGGCAAAGTACTCGCTGCCGGGGGTGTCATGCAGCTCCTTGACGTTGGCATTGTAACTGCGTTCCAAGAGAAAGAAAAATCAGCATCACCATCCATAAACCACGACTGGAGGGGAACAAACATCTTAAGCCCAAACTGAGACAATTCCCCCTGAACGTTCGCAATGACCTTCTCCTTGAACATCTTGCGTTCCTTGAAGATCTCGTCCATACTCATCCCCGAAACAATCACTCTGGTCTCACCCTCGATAATGCCCTTAACGATATCTTGGACGTGGCCGCGCCCGCTACTGTTAGATTGAGTATTGGCATCGCCCGCTTTTTGACCGGTGAGTAGGGAAGCGTATTTCTGTAAAGCATCGGGAGTGTCTTCGGGGCCGATGGTGAATACTGCTGGCTGTAAAAAAAAAAAATGTTAGTTAATAATTACCTACAGGCTACAGGCTACAGTTAGGAGGGAGCTGGGTAAATACAAGTGCGAACTGCAACTTCTCAATTGTCATAGCCTGCAATTGCAGGGAGAAGTCGAAAGGCGTGATGGAGAACTTTGTAACTTTCTGCAGCGGCTTCACGAATGCCTTCTTCGCGATACGGACCGTGTCGATATTCACACCTGTTATAGCCAGGTAGCTATTTGGCTGTAGTTCTGTTAGCTTCCCATTTTTGATAAGAGAGATTAAGTGAGGGGATGTTAGTCACCTCAGAGACATGATACCACATGGTTGCAAGAGTCTTTGACGGATCCCAACTAAATCAATTCGCTGACCGACAGGTTTTATCACCTGTCTACTCGAGGAAGGGAGGGGGGAGGGAGGGGCTTATTGCTCGATTGGCTGAGAAGAGTACAAGAGATGGAGGGAATGGAGTGAGAGACTCAAGGCACCGGTATGTATGAATTGATGTGCTCACACAAGCAAGCAAATAGGCAAAGTAGTAAACAGAATACGAAGAATCCAAATACCAAGAGACAGATAGAAAAATAAAAAAAGAGAAAACCTTCCACTTTATATACTCCCACCCAGTCCTCCTTAATGCTAAGCTATCATAAGTTAACCCGGCGGAGCTCTCCACCAATGCCATACAACGTAAAACAATACCAGCAGGGTACTGCATAGTACAATGTTACCGGTAGCCTCTGCTACCACCACCACAACCAACCACCACCACCGCCCACCACCACCAACCGCTGCACTTTCCTTCCCCTTCTCGCCGGACCCTTCCCATTTCCTCTCCTTCATTGCTCACCCCCCCTCTCCAGCACTCGTACCGTGCCGTCACTGTCGAGCAGTTCCATATGCCCACATCCTAGCAATGTACTAGTACAGACAGACACGATACAAGTGCATGACTCGCCGATACTAACCATACACCACTTGAGCCTCAACAACCCACGTGACGCAAGGCGGATCAAGCCTCGTCTCATTCAAGTCCGTAACACAAGGGCTAAGCCTGCGCTCAAGTGCCAGCAAGTTAATTAGCTTGCCGCAATCGATAGACTAGCAGCAATGCTACTATGGACGACATCGACGCCCATCAAGAACCCCTCTTTCCCCCGAAGGCGACGAATGGGGTTAGTGTGGAGTAATGTCTTGGTTTCCCCAGTTCGCTACACTTCACCCCACTCCTTCTGTTGTCTGGTTTCTATTCCCCCCACGGTACCGGGTATTTGGTTGCAGGGGGGGTGGTGGTGTGCGCACTGCCCGCCTGTATTATCGGTAGGTGTCTGAAATCTGAAGCGATAAACAGAGCACGGCGGGGAAGGTGCCATTTGCTGGATATCGTACCGGCTTTTTTTCCTTTTCCCCAACCACAGGGAATTGCAGGGAGGGTAGGTGTGTGCGTGTGTTGTGGTGGTGCAATTCTAGGAATCGTTGGTGATACCAACAGCACCGTACTTTGATATGATACGTTGTCCGCCTTTTGCCTCCAACCGAAGTGCATCGTCGGACTCGGGAGTACTATGGGACAGTCCGCCTCGCGATAGCAGAAGCACTCCTGCGAGAGAAAACAGGCGAGTTACCACAGCCTAGCTCAAGGAGAAGGAGCGAGGCATATTCTGCAAGCACAGTGTCTTCACCCCCGACCAAACAAATATCCCCTTGGGAGCTTTCCATATCATGGCTTGTTCATTCTGACGACCGTGGCCCACTTGCTGCTCAGTTCTGTGGAAGATACCGATACCATTGTTGATCACGCAGCACCACGAGCACCATCTACTCGAGTATGCTTTGATATCATATGGTACTCGAGTACAACCTGATGCGAAATCATTGACGTGAGGATTACCCCCATCACAACCACCAGTACTGTACTGTCGCCATCACCCTTGGCCACGTTCCCCCCCATCCCTCTCCCTCTCCCTGTGTCGAAGCAACCCACTTCCACTTGAAAATCACCACCCAACCACCACCCCAACCCACGTAGTCATCAACCACCAAACACGGTAATCAGAGAAAAAAAAACTGAAAACAAAAGACAAAGAAGAAAAATGTCCGACCAAAAACTCATCCCCTTCCTAATCTCAAACCACCTCTTCCACCTCCCCGAATCCTCCATTCTCTCCTACCCGTACAGCAAACTCGCCGACCTGGCCGCAACCTCTTTGCCGGACGACGTAGCGAAGCTGAACCTGCCAGTGGACTCCTTCTCCATTCTGGCAACCTACCTCTCCACGCGGGCACTACCCCCCGCAACGCTGCATCCCGCTTCCCTTCGGGATGTTTTCCGAACGCTCGGTATTCCCTTCCCGGAGGTGGGGGAGGGGGGAAACCAGCACGAAGCGAGTCTGGGTAGTAGATCGTTGAGGAATTGGGATAAGCATAATCTGGGGAGTAGGGGAAGGGAGGAATACGATGAGGATGTTAGGGAGGAACTTGGAAGGTTGGAAGGGGGTCTATTCAGTTCTAGGAGGATTGATGAAGAAGTCGGCGGGTTTGGAGCTCGTACTGTGTCCCCCACCCCTACTGCTACCACTACCACTGCTGCTGGTGGCGGCGGTAGTAGCAGCAGCGGATGGGCTGGTACGCTGCCGGCATATCACGAACTCGCGCATTCATCTCCCTCATCTGCTGCGGCTGCGGCTGCGGCTGCTGGGGATGAGAAGAGTAAAGAGGTAGCGGGCGTCCCCGGGATTACTACAAAGGTTGTATCAGCAATGAATCAAATGTCCCGTCGGAAGCCACGCTTGGTGGTGCTCATTCCTGCAGACACGCACTCCCTCAGGGCCGCTGACAAACCCCTTTGGGCGGCCGAGCCGGATGAGAAGGTTTCCAGCTACCTATCTATCCCCGATGAGCAGAAGGGGATAGCCCGCCTTCTTAGGCCGTGGACTGGCGAGGAGTTGGAGGAGGCTACAGCCGATATCTGGGAGGGTATCAGTGGGGTCTTTGGTGAGCCCTTTCCCCTTTCAGCACCTACAGAGCTAACAGTGACGTAGGGGAAAGTTATATTGTGAGGGTTGCGACGGAGGAGGTGGTCATTCGACAGTGCAATGGTATGGGATTGTACGAGAGTGTTTCTGGGGACGCCGTTGTGGTTTGTGTTTCGCCAAAGTAGTTTCTTTCCGTTCATGATGACTATCCGCTTTCCTGAATACCGTATTTGTTTCATTGCTATTGGTTATTAATGATTTCATACTCGGTATTTGAAATACAATTATGTTTGTCTCTTTTTTCCCCACAAATTACGGATTGTATTTGAAACCTGCATCGACCGATATCATTGTCCATGCCCGAAGATTTTGCGCATGGTAAAAGTAGGTTTTTAAACGCTGCGAGTGCAGTGCGCCGCGCGACCCCGTGGTCAGGCGCTCTACCAATTTGACCACTGAAAGCCTTTCTTTCCATCTCGCAGCTTGACTATACGGTACCCCAACATCTGTCCGCACCGCCAGCAGCTATACTCTAATACGAGTGCAATACGATGAACACCTTCTCCGCAAGCCCCCCCCCCCGCACCTCGACTGCCTGCAACTCGAGTACCCCGGAGGTCAAAGCCCAGATAACCAAGGTTGGTGCAACCAAGAAAGCAACCTTGAAAACAGAACCAGGCCTTGGGGGGTGCCTGGCGCTCAACTGTTCGTGATATTGAAAACGCGATTTTGCAACTTTTGAATCGGAAAAAAAAAAAAGCGTTTAGCGCGCCCCCCAGACAAATCGTGCTTTTGAACTACTGTACTGTACGATATCATGATTTTGGTTTTTAATTGAGGGCTTGGCTGGGCCGATCACTAGATTATATTGACAATAAAATTGATAACTGCAACTGCAATGGAATTGGTAACGTTTGGCTCGGGACCATCTCGGAACCTTTTTTTCCCGGACCATGGCCGTCGGAGGACTTCCCGTATCCTGGGGTTTTGAGAATCTGAATAAGAGTATTATGTGAAATTATTGTTCACAGGATCGTATCATATCCTGCAGTGTAGTCTGTAGTTGGACACCCGTAAGGTGCAAGTGGGATAAGTAGACTATATGGTATTTACTACCAGTTCTCCATTCTGTGCATCGAGAACTAAGTCCCAGTCCTAATGCGTCGACCTTGATTCTAGCTGACCAATCTGCACAACAACAACCCTCCACCATAGAATTTCTGAAAGCTTCAAATCTGAGGCCGGTTTGGATTTCAGAAAATTTAGAACCCAAAAGTTGATTCTCCAGATTAAAACCCTAGCATGCGGATCCCCACCGGAAGTCCTCCAACTAAAGATCTATCGTGCCATCCCAAATTACGAAAAACACGATTGGAGATAACAATCGCGGCGCTCCAACCGCCCTCCCTGAAACCCAAGAAATTGGCAATCGAGTGACCAAGACAAGGCAATCTACCGCTAGTCTTAGATTTTTGATAAAGCTTCCTGTTCACATCTCGGGCCTGCGGCCGTCGTATTGGAGAGGGGGGGGGGATACCGTACAATACGGGTTACCGTATCATTATCACTAGGAGCAAGCCCAGGTGCATCAAAACGTGTACGAGTACGACAGTTTTATGGTACTGGTACGACGAAGGCTGAGTTCTCTCTCCCGTTGAGCAACCTTAGAAGGCGCCATGTCGTGCGAGGCTGTGTGGGGCTGAAAAGTACCTTAATTGCAACACACAATTGCGGCCAATGCGCCGATACAAGGGTCACCATGCGGCACCAGTATCGGAACCCTCCTCTTTATTTTCCGGGGCGGGAAATTGGAGGAATCCAACCTTTCTGCGCAGGGACCAAGGTCAAAAACAATGTTTCGACGAGAAGTTACAGTAGGCATATTCCGCGCTTGGGCGGAAACGGTTAGTTATGAGACAAGTGCTCGCACAGAAAGGGCGACCAGAATTGCAGCTTGGCAAAGCCAATCTCGAGGGACCACGACAAACGACCTCTCGAGTTCGAGTTCTCATCGAGCCCGGTGAGACTGTCCCAAATCATTTCGAGCAAGATATCGGTACTGTAATAAAGGAGAAACCCTCTTCGATACCATGCATTCTTGTGAATACCTTTAGGATCAAAAAGGTCCAAAGGTTTCACATGGTAGCGAACTGCAAAGTATCATACTCACAGACTGTTAGTACTCTCTTTTGTATGATACCCAATAGCCCAAACAATTTCAGAAGCTTATTCTCGATTAGCTTGAGAGCAACTTTATATTGTACAGTACTCAAGTGCAATGTGGATATCGTAATAGAAAATGCCTCCAGCCCTCCGGTTGACGCTCGAGCTGACTTCCAGTACCGGCAGTCGAGGTAAAGCTTTCCTCAGCTCTTTTGGGTGGTTTGAAGGAAGTTTTTTAAATTCAGCACGGTCTAAGGGCTGGTCCATTTAAACAGTGTTTAAGCCAAAATGGGGCCGCGCCCTCGAGAACCACAGAAACTTTGGCCCAAAGAGAAGGAGAAATGAGATTCCAACCAGCTCAGCTCTCCAGGGCCCAGGCAACCGTACCGAATATACAAGTACCCAAGGGGATAGTGTGTCAGTCCTGACCAACCTAAAAATTTACTTTCAGCAGCCAAATTGGGCAGGAAAGTTCCGCTCGAGTGCTGGTATTCCAACCTTAATATAACGGTAACATGGCCTGTTGCCACACTGGTACTTGTATACTCGGGTAATAATATTGTGTTGCACAGGAGTGGTGATACCGCAACCAATCTTAGCGATTGATTGTGCGGATTTGACCCCAACAAGCGAAGAGGGAAGTTTGGAGATGTAGACCTTGGTGTGAGAGTGACCGTATTGGCCCTTAGTGGCTGTCGTGCCAGCAAAAGCACATGTTTGCCAATCAGAAAACCATTGGACCACAGACGATGGAGATGCCACTGAAGGTGAAACACTTGGAACTCCGCGGTTTACGGTTGGAGAGTCTCTGGGTACGTGTTTATCAACAAAATTTCCAGAGCAACATGGAGATGGCCCAGAACAACGGCTTAACGAAATCTTTGGCAGCTCCAGGTCAGCCTCGAGATACGATTACTGTTTGAGTACCGGTACACCTTCTCTTTCAACGCCTCCACACGTGTATGAAAACAACCGGGTTCTTTCTCAAATACCAAATCGGAAATACGGCAATAAACTTGAGGCGCTTTTTTTAATTTTTTTTTTGCTTTGAAAAGGTATCTCTAACTTGGCTGGTCATTTGATCCAGCGCGAAATGCTCCTGTCACCAATCGAATAGAGAGCTTTTATGTTTTGGCCCCAGCACTGCGCGAATAATCCTATTCAAATGTGAAGCTCAAGATTTCTGCAAGCAACCAGTTTAGTCATGTTAGGGCTAACAAGCTCTAGTTAGCATATCCTGGGGAAGCGGGGACAAATTGAAACCACACTTTTCTGCAAGGTTCACCAACGAAGAATTGGAGGACCGGGAAACACGGAGCAAGAGCCCGGATCCACTCGGCGACTAACCTGAAAACCTTCTGGACGCCTTGGATGTCATGGAATCCCGGTACGGTACTTACAAGGAATACCTCAAAATGGCATAAATAGGAGAGAGAAATACAGTCGCACCCCGTTGTCCCGGATGGCCAAAATCAGGAGTTGGCCCTCCGGGACAATGAAACATCCGGGAGAGTGAAATTGTGGATGAAAATGGCCTGTGAAAAAGATAAAAAGCGAGTGAGAATTGTGTTGACAGGTCTCCGAACTATGCCATAAAAGGTTTAAATGAGGGGCGGATTTGAAAATAAATGTCTAGAGAGCCGAGTTGAAGAGAAGAACTTAGAAAAACCTTACAATACTGAACTTGGAGAGAAGAGATTTTATCGCAAACCCGCAACTCGAGAAAACGATCAACTAAGTCCCGAGCCTACCAGATGCCTCCAGCAAAGCTTCCGTACAGCAGTAAAAAGCGGAAAACACCACAGAAGCTTAGTTTAACCCCGCTGCAGAAATACGAACTCTGTTGTCTTCACCAAAAGTATCCAAAATTAAAGCTTTCCAGCTTTGCTGCACTCGAAGAATGTCCCCGTCAGCCAGATGGACGACATATGGCAATCTAAAGTCTCTCCGATCACTTAAAGAACTGGGAAAAAATAGTTGCTGAGGGTCCTCCGACAGGTGAGATTTACTTTCCACTAAATGATTATTTCATCATCAGGTTTGCTTTAGTGTTTTAATCCCTCCTGAGTACAATTTCTTGTGGTTGTAAAGTCTGTAAAGGATAGTAAATAACGTTAGTAGGTCCCGGTGCCAACAAGCAAAATAATCATGCTTCTTGTTTTCCAATCCTGGAGCATCTATTATCAATTTGGATTGATGCAGCTGAAATTTCTTCAGTATCAGTAACAGATGAAATTATTCATGCTCAATCAAAGGTGATAATGGAGCAGCTTGCTGAGTGAGGAGTAGATGAGAACTATGAGCACTTCGATATTTCTTCAGGGTGGCTTTACCAGTTTAAATCACGGTTTCAGATAGGAAGACTTATTCGGCACGGACATTCTGGAGAGGTTGATCAAGGAGAGCTTCCTAGTGATCGTGCCTCTTTAGCAGAGCAGATCTCAAGTTTGAGTTCTGAAGATATTTACAATGCTGACGAAAGCGGTCTTGTCTTCAATAAACAGCCCAATTCATTGAATGTTCGACTTGCAACAAACAAGACTTTAAAAGGAGGAAAGGATGAAAAGACCCGTATTACCACCTTCCATATAGTTAACCAGGCTGGAACGGATAAGAGAAAACTTTAGATAATTGGAAGAGCCCAAAATCCTAAAGCCTTTCAAGAAAATCGCATCAACATCGCCAATCTTCCTGTCTGCTATAAATTCAACAAATGAGCCTGGATGCTTAGTGGATTATGGTATGAGTTTCTTCGTTCACTAAATGATGATATGCTATTCAGCATCGTCATATTGCACTCATATCAGACAACTGTCCCTCCCACCCCCCGCCAGACAAACCACCAATTGACTACACTGGACCATCACCCCCAGTTCTTACAAATATTACCCTCATATTTCTTCCTCCTTGCAAAATTGCATACCTACAGCCCCTCGATATGGGAATAATCAAAGCCTTTAAAGCAGCCTACCGACGCCAGTATGCAGAATACATGGTTCGGAGGTTTAATGAGTCTGGCCAGACTCTGGAAAAGATTGATATTCTAAAGGTAATTTCTCTTATTGCTGTCGCTGTTAGGCGGAGACAACCGGTATAGACTTACGGTTGTCTAGGCCAATCGGGATTCTTTCGTGTAGACGGAGATTTGTCTAGGAAGGCTCGAAAGTAACTCGTTTCGTTTATGACTACTAAGAGTACAAGAAAGTAGAATAGAATCGTAAGAACAATATTATATTGTTAAGGTCTCTTCTCCGTTGCTTGATAATATCTAAAGCTTGGGAGGCACTTCGATATTTATATTCCGCGTCTGAGTGTTCGCGGGCTACATCTATCTAGCATACAAAATATGTACCTCTTCAAATCTAATGCGCAACGTCGGGTTCTCCATGATAGTGCGAACACCGGGAGACCCTGAGAACCATCACACCATCTTCAGTAATTACTATTTCTTGCCCGGGAGACATACTTGTCACCAATAGTAATTATCCGATCCTCAGAGTCTATAGACCTGTAGCCGAGTTCTCAAGTCGAACTCTGTTGGCTCCAATAGTTCTCTTCGTTACCAAGAGGATCAATCTTGATACGAGACTGCATATGCAGATATGCCGGAGTCGTTGACTTCTAGTTGTGATAACTCAACAACTAACCGATAGAATTCATTCTAATGACTCTCTTCTTATAGAGGAGAGGCCATTCTATTGAATAGTCTCATAATCCCTCGGTCGGCAACTCCTGGTTGTTCTATGTAGAGGGGGTGGACCTTCGTGTTGTGTTGGTTGTAAATCCCGCAACTGCGGTACACCTCTTATCATAGTTGTAACACTCCTCGAAGCTCGCTGGCTTCTTTGGTAGTGTTTCCAGGAGCTCTAGACTCTTTCTAATCGTCGAAGGGTGGATGTGAATGCATTGGTTCGTTATCCCGAACCTCCTAACATTCATCTCATGACCTTTGTGCGAAAACGTCCCGTTACTTACGGCTCGTATCAAAGATGTCATATCTTTGAAGCCTTGTAACTCCCTGAGTAGTTGACGGATTGACTTCGTTCCACTTCTCAGGTCTTGCCAGAGGTCCCCTCTTATATATCCTGCGAACAGCTTTCGGTCGGACGGACGGCAGCGACGTATACGGTGTTATTCTGACACCTTTAATTCTGTGACCATATAGTCACAGGACGCAACAAAGGTTGATGTGTATGATGACGTGCGGGTCCCGTAAGGGGGCCGGAGGGGGGTGTTGGAGACCAAGATTCTCGAACTCGGGTAAGGTTACCCTACCTAGGGTACTCCTAGGCTTATCGGAATCGGGTACTCCTAACAGTCGCATGGGATAGCATTACACAGGAAACGATTCAAAACTGCTGGAGAAAGGCAGACATTACTGGACAACAGACTACAACACTCGCTTCTACTGCAGAACGACTTTCAACACTGGTAGACTTTATTACAGAATAGCGTCCAGCTTGTTTGCGTGCTTTCCGTGAGTTGCGAGAAGTGGGCGAGTCCAACTACCAAAACTTCGATGAGTACTTCGAAGACTTCTTTACCGAAGACAATTCTATGGAGTTAGCTTCTAGTGAGCCCATATCACGGATGTGACAGGTAGCGCAGGATTTCGCACATGACTCGATTATAAGTCATGGGTCTTGCGCATATGACTTGCTTGAGTCATATGACTTGTTTATGTTATGATTTGTTATGTTTCGCACATGACTCGGTTATGAGTCATGGATCTCACGCGTATGACTCATTTGAGTCATATGACTTGTTTATGTTATGATTTGTTATGTTTCGCACATGACTCAATTATGAGTTATGGGTCTCGCGCGTATGACTCATTTGAGTCATACGACTTTGGTAAGGCTTTTTGCGAGGCTCACACTTGTGAGTCATCAGGGTTAGGGTTGGCGGAAGAGCACTATATAAGAAGGTCGATACGACCGAGGAAGATAGGCTCTTCACGCTTTGTTCTAAGTAATTTCCTTACTTCTATCTTCCCTCCGCCTCGGTAGCGAGCTTCAACCTCACGCAACGCATTTCGCCTCACTCACGATAACTTCATCGATACGACCCATCGTTTCCATCATCGTTTGTCGGGCGGTTGGGTGATAGAATAGTTGTTCTCGCTTGAGAAGGTGTTCCAGAGGGAGATATCCGCGGTTGATCCCGGTAGTCTCTGGACACAGGCTTGAGTGAGGATGGCGACTTCGTCTGCCTCCTCCTCCACGGACTCTGTCCCCAACTCGCGGATGTCGTCCCCTGTTCGGTTCGACTCCAACCTCTCCTCCTCGCTTGAGACGACTCGTGTCGCCTTGTCTCTTGCGCCCGTTTCCGAGGCTGTCCGTGGCCTCATCCCTACAACTACACGGTCGTATGCTGCGCCTGGCGGGGATTACAGTTTTCTGTCCTTCGCCCATGAACATGGCTGCCCCAACGCGGTGAACCCGGCGTTGGATGATTTGGTGAGGGGGTCGGTTGCCACGACCGCCCCTGTCACGATGAAAGAGGTGGAGTTTTTTGTGAAGGGTTGCCTATTTGGGAAGGGTTGTCCAGCCACATGTGGCTTGGACAACGCCTCTACCACGGGCCTCTTCAATCGGTTCAACTCCGATCACGGGTCGGTGAACACACCGACCGTGCCCACCCCCTCTCCCCCCACCGACTCACAGGTTGTCATCCCGGAGTCATCCCTCCTCCCGCCGGCCAAGCAAGGCTCGACCACTACCACGGTTGAGGCCAGCTCGTGGTCCACCTCCCCCTCCGCCCATCGAGCGGCGTTCGATAGGATAGTGGCTCGGGAACGCGCTAAGCGAGCCTCCACTGCCTCCACCCCCTCCTTTTTGTCTGGGCTGTCTTCTGGTGAAAAAGCCCTCTACACTACTGGGAAGTTCAAGCTGGACGACCCTGCCGACGAAGACTATGCCCCCCCGGCAAAGGGAACGCTGCGCTGTGCCCGCTCCTCGTCCCCCCGCAAACGCGCCGCCCCGG
The DNA here is from genome assembly GCA_006112555.1 of Tuber indicum. Classification (NCBI taxonomy): domain Eukaryota; kingdom Fungi; phylum Ascomycota; class Pezizomycetes; order Pezizales; family Tuberaceae; genus Tuber; species Tuber indicum. The sequence goes on along the minus strand of VBSK01000060.1, from coordinate 24,322 downwards.
CCCCCAGTCCCTTCTTTGAACCCCGTTTCATGAAGGCGATTGATGTTGAAGAAGGTCGGAAGAAACAGATCGTCCCGGATGAGGAATTTTCCCATCTCCTGGATACCCACCGGAAGCGCCTGGCCCCCCCTGTGCTGGTTCCTTCCACTATTGAAGACTCCCCCCCCTCGTCCCCCCCTTTGCTAATCACCCAGGAAGTGGTGCCTTCGGCGGAGGTAATTGTTCGGGACACCCCCATGGCTCTGGAGGAAGGAAAGAACTCGGAAGCGACCGGTTTGGGTGATAGCATTCACGCCCCCAGCCTTCCAGAAACTGTCCCTTGTTCCTCCCCCCCTGGGATCGACTTCGCCCCCCCCTCTTCACCAGGTGGGTGGCTGGAAGGAACGCTGGGCATCCCCCGGAGCACGGGCACTCCCTTGGAGGTGCCGCTACCGGAGACCCAGCCAGAGGATGCTGACGCTGCCATGGCTAGGGCAGATCAGATCATGGCCGAAGTGGATGAGATGATGGCGGCTGGTAAGTCCCCCTCCCCCGCTCCCAGGTCTGGCAGTATTGTGGGGTCCATGTTGGAGGGCCTTGAGGATATCCGGTCTGGGAACACCCAGCCCCTCTTGTCACCTCTTCCCAGCGTAGACGGATCCGAGGAGCCTGATACTGTGGAGGACGTCCGGACTTGGATGAAGGATGAGATCGTGGAAACGGTCCCCATTATGTGGGTGGGACGTCGGTTCCATCGCTTGGAAAATGCGGTTCGGACCTTGACGGATATAGTCGGCCGGCAGGAGGAGGAAATTGCCGCCTTGAAAGGTAGGTTGGCCCCCCGCCGTCGTTCCCCCTCTGTGACTCCTGAGTCCTCAGGGACTACCCCCATCCCCCGCTCCTCATCAGAGGGGTCTACTGAAGTCCCTGCCAAGGGCCAGGATGCTGCTCCAACGGCTCCTGCTACTAAAACGTCCTTCGTGGACATGGTGAAGAAGATGGCATACGTGCCCAAGCCCGCCGTCCCACTGAAGGATAAGACAGTTCCGGTCCGGCCCACTTCGGCGGCCTCCTCCCACAGCGCCAGCAGTGGCAGCTCTTCCAGTGATGGGGGGGTAGTCCTGAAGGTGGGGAAGACCACAGGGGAGAAGAGGGTGAGCTTTGACGATGAGGAGGGGAAGGAGGATGGGAAGAAGAGGGAGAGAAAGAGAGGCAGGCGTCTGAGTGGTGCTGCAAGGAGGAGGAGAAAGATGGCGGCTCAGGCCGGCCAGGAGACATCGGCGACCCCGGCCAAGACTCAGGGGAAAACTACTACTGACGGACAGGCTACACCCCCCGCTGCTGCCGCCCCAGTACCCACGGTGCAAACCCTTTCATCGGGGCCAGGCGCCATCAGGAGGATCTACAACGTGGTGCCTAATTTGATCCCTCGCGACGGCCCTCCTCGCAGTGCCAGTCAGCAGGGGCCACCACCGAAGCCGGCTCCACCCCAGTCCTCGCCTACCCCGGATGCTAGGGGGAGGCACATTACAATGCGGTTCGCCACCCGCAAGGAAGTGGCTTTGCCGGAGGGGGTGACGATCGAGGCCATACGGAATCGTATCAACATCGTCCTGTCCAACTCACCGAAGATTAGGGGAGTCAGCCCTTACGTTCGGGCTGGGCATATCCGGAACGAAATTGGGTGTATCTTTCTCACCCTCGCGGCGCACTCGGCCGCTGAACTTGGGGACCGACTAGACAAGGCCCGGCTGGCGCTGTTGAAGGAGCTGTCACTTCCGGAATTTGTGTTCCAGAAGGACGTGAAGAAGGTCAAGATCATGGTCACGGGCGTCCCCCTTTCGGATACTGGCCGTGGCTCCATCTGGAAGGTTGACGGGTGGATTGGGGAGCAGGCCTCGGATGGCTTGCGCACTGACTTGGAGCTAGGTAATCCCGGCATAGTCACTGTGTCCCGCCCCGACATCATGGGGTCCATTCATGCCATGAGGCAAGCTAACGCCGTGTCTTGCGGTATTCGCTTTGTGGTGGAAGAGAATGAGGCTGCCAAGGCTGCTTTGGAGGCTGGGAGGATCTGGCTTCGGGGGGGTACCCGGAATGTTAGGGTGTTCACTGAGCACCGGACGGCTAAGGTTTGTGGTAAGTGTTTGCAGGTGGGCCACTTTCAGGCCACCTGTGCCCTTCCTTCCCGGTGTCGGTTTTGTTACGGGGAGCACCTGTCCCGGGAGCACATGTGCAGGGCTCTAGGGTGCCCCGGAGGCGTGGGGGAGGCATGTGGGCACACCCGCAGGATGTGTTGGTTGTGCGACAGGACCGATCACTTTGCTGGGTACGAAAGGTGTCCTGCCTTGAGGGCTGACTTTAGGACTCCCGTGTCCTCCCCACCCGCGACAGCAGCGGCCACTGCTGCAGCCCCGCCATCCGAGGTACCCAATGCTACGGATAAGGGACCCGAGAGGAGAAGACGGCCACGACGCCCGAGCAGGGGAAGGTCACCAACTCCCAGGGTGGTGGAGGTGAGTAGTGATGAGGAAGAGGAGGATGTTCCGCGGAAGAAGTCCGCCAAGGCTAAGGGTAAGGAGCCTGAAAGACCCCCTCCTTCCCCCTCCCCCAAGCGTGGTATTTTGAAGAAGAAACCCGTTCCCAAGAAGGGCGATGCCATATGGTACACCCGGGATTCTGAGGGTTTTTTGAGTGACTTTGGCCCCTGTGGCCCGAGCGGATCTGTCGAGGCCCCCTTTTAATGCGTATCACGGCGATAGCATTGAACGTGGGGAGGAGTGGCAGGAATCGGGCGCTGGCGTTTGATTTGTTTTCCTTTGTTGATTTGTTTTTTGTTTTGGAACCCCCGGTTGATTCGGGGGGACAACATGTGCCGGTGGAGGTTGATGGTTGGGATTTGTTTTCCTTTGTTGTTGGATCAGGGGTGGAGGTGTTTGTTCGCTCGCATTTGTGTGGGCTGTTTGATGTTGTTGGGCATAAGGGCGCTTGTGCTCAGGTAGGGTTTTGGGAGAAGGGTGAGAAGAGGGTGCTCGCAGGCGTCTACATCCCACCTACACACACCAAGGCCGAATATCAGTCAGGGCTGAGGGACGTCGGGAAACCGGATATCGCGTTTGGTGATTTCAATGCCAGACATCGAGACTGGGACCCACGGGCGGAGATGGCCAGGCAGGAACATTGCGGACGATGGTTGCGGGAATGGATGGCGCCACGGTTGCTGAACATGGCTCAGCCTGACCGACCGACGTTCCGCGACATATCAATGATAGACCTCTGCTTGTACCGACGGCCGTACCTACAGCACAAGTACCTTGATGTGGTGGGCTGCGAGCATGCCGCCCAGACTATTCGACTCCATGTGGACCTACCTGACAATCTCATGAGAAGGAGGCCTGCTTGGAAGAAGGCGGTGTGGGGAAAGGTTGGAAAAGAGCTGGACGCCCTGAAAGAGGTGGATGATGAGCAGTTGTGGAGAGGAGTGAGAAGTGTGGTGGACGCACTCCCACGGGCTTCCGTTGGCAGAAGCCGGTGCGAGTGGTGGACGCCTGAGTTGGAAAGGATGAGGTGGATGTGGCCCGGCTGAAAAGATACTCCAAAGCGCACGGCGGAGCGGACGGAGGACTTTAGGCTGGCAAGGTGTGTTTACCGGGCTTGCCTGTTGAGGGCTCGGTTCGACCACATTAGGACCAAGCTGGCGGAAAGCAAGGACCCCGACATCTTCAGGCTGGCAAGAAAGTTGGAGGCCAAGCGCACGCTGCCCTCGATGGTGCGGTCCGACGGCTCCTTGGCTACCACACACGCCGAGATCAGCGACCTGATTGCACAACAGCTTGATCCTGGTGATCCCGCCCAGTGGACTGAAAGTGTGATTGAGATGGACAGCGCACAAGAGATGGAAACGGCGCTGGCAAGATCTCCCACGAACACGGGCCCCGGCGAAGATGATATCGGCTATCCCTTCCTAAGGTTTTGGAAGAGGAGGGATGCCACGACATTGCGACGCCTCGTTGACTGTGGGCTGCGACATGACATTCCGGACTGGCATAGGGCCGAGGTAGTGCTCATACCCAAGCTCGACAAGCCGCGGTATGATGTGGTCAAGTCATGGCGCATGATACACCTACTCCCGACCACGGCTAAGGTGGCGGAGAGGGTGGTGCTGCTCCGGCTAGCCGCTTGTCTAGACCTCGGTGAGACACAGTTCGGCTCCCGTAGGCGGCGGGGGGTCCATGATGCCATGGCGGTCGTTCAGGAATTCCTGCGCCATAATGAGGGGTACAAACGCTTGATTCTGTCAATGGACGTGGAGGGAGGGTTCGACAACATTGACGTCAACCTCCTGTCAGATTTCCTGGTGGCCCGGGGGTGCCCTCCCAACCTGTGTCAATGGGTTCGGAGGTGGACAGGTTGTCGGTCTATTCGCTTCCGGTTCAATGGGTGTGTTTCCCGGGTATACCATGTTAGCAAGGGGGTTCCCCAGGGGTCACCGCTTTCCCCCTTTCTGTTCGGTGCTTACGTGGCCGACATTTTCACACCACGGATGCGTTACTCCCCTGGTGTCCGGCATTTGGTGGCCTCATACGTCGATGACGGGGTTATCATGGTTGCGGCTGACTCTTTCGATGCTGCCCGATACCATGCTGGGGAATTGTTGCGGGATTGCGACCGTGTTGCGCGAGACAGGGGAATGGGGTTTAGTGCGTTGAAGACGCAGTGGATTGGGTTTGGTGACAGGGCGTGGGAAGGAATGGAGTTGTTGGGAGAAATGGTGTTGCCATCTGAGGACCTGCGGGTTCTTGGGTATAGGTTCAATGTATTTCTTAACTTTTCTTCTCATGTACGTTATTGGTTGGATAGGGGGTTGGGGGTGAGAAGGAGGATTGCGGCGCTGGGAAGGAGGTTTGGGAGTGTTGGGGGGTTGGGAGCGTGGGAGACTTACCGTTTGGTGCAGGCAGCCTACCTTCCGACCGTCTACTACGGACTTGAGTTTGTAACCGACTACCCGTCGTATGTGAAGCAGATTCAGGTCCACGTCAACGATTGCCTCCGCTCAGTGTTCCGGACTCCTATGAAGCTGGCCAACAACATTTTGCTTGCCGAATACGGGGTCACGCCTGTCGCTATTCAGGGCAGGTACCTACAGCGGAGGTGCTACAGCCGGTTCATCAACTACCGGTATTGCGAGGATCATCCCTGGTTCGGGCAGATCAGGCTGGACTGGAAGGAGGAGGGTATGGTGGCCCACCGACAGCATTCGGACGAGGTGCTTTCCTACCGTCCCACGGTTACGATCGGGAAAGGGAAGGAAACCATGGCCCTCAGACACGCCGGGGAGGTCAAGGAGCTCAGTGGCGGCTCGGATCTGGTGGTGTACACTGACGGGTCCAAGATGGCCGAGGGTGCTGGTGTCGCTTGGGCCGTGTTCGCACGGGGGGCTTCACTTAGGATAGGGGGGTGTTCGGTGCCACTGTCCTGGAGCATCGTCGAATGCGAACTGTTTGCCGTTGTCTGTGCCTTGCGGGAGGTCAGTGGTTTGTGTGAGGGACGGGGAGTACATGTGTTTCTGGATTGCGTCCCCGCCCTGCTTCTGATTGAGAACATGTTGCCCGAGGGGGACTCGGCTGAGATGTGGGAAGTCATGGCACCTTTGATGGAGGCTGTACGCCCGCGCTTTGGCTGGGTTCCGGGACACATGGGCATCCAGGGCAACGAGCTGGTCGACAGGAAGGCCAAGGAGAGTACACGCCTACCGCTGCAGCCATTCCGGTGGGAAGGGGTAAGCTTTGGTATAGGGCACGCTGCGTTGGCCCGTGAGTTGAGAAAGGAGGAGTGGGAGGCCTGGCATGTCAATGAAGGCCATGGGTACTATGCTCGTGGACCTAAGGCTCCCAGACACCTTCGCGGGCTGACAAGGATGGATTCCTATGTGTTGACTAGGATTCGCAGTGGTACTGGCCTGGTTGGACACGACGAATGTGAGGGACGCGAGGAGAGACATCATTGGACTTCTTGCCAACGGTACAGTTGGAAACGGCCGGCTATGGAGGACTTGTTCAAGGACTCGGCGATCGCGGGATGGAAGGACTGGTGGTTGGAACACGGGTGGCTGGGACTGGGGATCCCCCGTCATATTAAGGAGGTGGACGGGGAGTTGGTGGTCGCAGGTAACCCGTTTGATGGTACACTGACGGTGGAGAGGGACGGGAGGCGAGTGTGCATAGGGACGCCCGATACGTGTTTGCGGTGCGAAAAGAAACATCCTGGGGGGGAGTGCGTGCTTCCGAGTAAGCATCTTCCCACCAAGTGGTTCTTCCTTCCGAACTCGGTCGCTACGCGATGTCCGAGCTGCAACATGGCGATTACCTACCAAGGCACCTCCACACGGCCCTCCTTCTCTGCTCACTTCGATAACAACCCGGGCTGCCTCTCGGCGAGCCTTGACCAGTTTTGGCGGCGGCACTGGCTTGACTGGGACGACCTCGCGCTTTCCTTGCGGACGGCCGTCGTACTCAAGTGGGCTGGGCTGTTTGGGTTTATCGAACGGGAACGGTGCCCCTTCTGCGACCAGCGGCGGATTGCTGGGAAGGTTAACAGGATGGGGGAGCATTATCGGAAGAAGCGTGGATGTTGGGACAGACTGTATGTTTCCTTTGTTGAGTATGTTGATGAGATTGTGTTGGAGGCGGAGTAGTTGTGTTGGTATGTTGTTGGTGGTTGGGTTGCGGGAAGGGAAGACGCGTTAATCCGGGATGTCGCTAGCCGACATGAGCGCCCGTGAGCCCTTTTGGTAGTGATTGTTGGATTTATGTTTGGGAGGAGCGGTTGCGGGACGGGATTGCGCCCGTGGTAGTGTATTTTAGTTTGTGATTTTTGGGGCGCGGGGGAGACTGGTCGTATGCCGGAGTCGGCGGTACTAGTATAAATAAATTAGATTGAATGTTCTAAGTACTTTCCTTACTTCTATCTTCGCTCCGCCTCGGTAGCGAGCTTCAACCTCACGCAACGCACTTTCGCCTCCTCACGATAACTTCATCGGTTTACATCGTTTTCATCTTCGTTTGTCGGGCGGTTGGGTGATAGAATAGTTGTTCTCGCTTGAGAAGGTGTTCCAGAGGGAGATATCCGTGGTTGATCCCGGTAGGCTCTGGACACAGGCTTGAGTGAGGATGGCGACTTCGTCTGCCTCCTCCTCCTCGGACTCTGTCCCCAACTCGCGGATGTCGTCCCCCGTTCGGTTCGACTCCAACCCCTCCTCCTCGCTTGAGACGGCTCGCGTCGCCTTGTCTCTCGCGCCCGTTTCTGAGGCTGTCCGTGGCCTCATCCCTACAACTACACGGTCGTACGCTGCGCCTGGCGGGGATTACAGTTTTCTGTCCTTCGCCCATGAACATGGCTGCCCCAACGCGGTGAACCCGGCGTTGGATGATTTGGTGAGGGGGTCGGTTGCTGCAACCGCCCCTGTCACGATGAAAGAGGTGGAGTTTTTTGTGAAGGGTTGCCTATCTGGGAAGGGGTGTCCAGCCACCTGTGGCTTGGACAACGCCTCTACCACGGGCCTCTTCAATCGGTTCAACTCCGATCACGGTTCGGTGTACACACCGACCGTGCCCACCCCCTCTCCTCCCACCGACTCGCAGGTTATCATCCCGGAGTCATCCCTCCTCCCGCCGGCCAAGCAAGGCTCAACCACCACTACGGTTGAGGCCAGCTCGTGGTCCACCTCTCCCTCCGCCCATCGAGCGGCGTTCGATAGGATTGTGGCTCGGGATCGCGCTAAGCGAGCCTCCACTGCCTCCACCCCCTCCTTTTTGTCTGGGCTGTCTTCTGGTGAAAAAGCCCTCTACACTACTGGGAAGTTCAAGCTGGACGACCCTGCCGACGAGGACTATGCCCCCCCGGCAAAGGGAACGCTCCGCCGTGCCCGCTCCTCTTCCCCCCGCAAACGCGCCGCCCCGGCCCCCAGTCCCTTCTTTGAGCCCCGGTTCATGAAGGCGATTGATGTTGAAGAGGGTCGGAAGAAACAGATTGTCCCGGATGAGGAATTTTCCCATCTCCTGGATACCCACCGGAAGCGCCTGGCCCCCCCCGTGCTAGTTCCTTCCACTATTGAGGATTCCCCCCCCTCGTCCCCCCCTTTGCTGATCACCCAGGAAGTGGTGCCCTCGGCGGAGGTAATTGTTCGGGACACCCCCATGGCTCTGGAGGAAGGACGGAACTCGGAAGCGACCGGTTTGGGCGACAGCATTCACGCCCCCAGTCTTCCGGATACGCCTGTCCCTGGCTCGTCCCCTCCTGACTACGATTCTCTACCTCCCACATCGCCTGGGGGTATTTTGGAAGGATCCCTAGGCATCCCTCGCAGCACGAGTACTCCCTTGGAGGTGCCGCTGCCGGAGACCCAGCCAGAGGATGCTGATGCTGCCATGGCTAGGGCTGACCAGATTATGGCCAGGGTGGATGAGATGATGGCAGCCGGTAGGTCCCCCTCCCCCGCTCCAAGGTCTGGTAGTATTGTGGGATCCATGTTGGAGGGCCTTGAGGATATCCGGACCGGGAACACCCAGCCCCTCCTGTCACCTCTCCCCAGTGTAGATGGGTCCGTGGAGCCCGACACCGTGGAGGATGTCCGGACTTGGATGAAAGATGAGATCGTGGAAACGGTCCCCATTATGTGGGTGGGACGTCGGTTCCATCGCTTGGAAAATGCGGTTCGGACCTTGACGGATATAGTCGGCCGGCAGGAGGAGGAAATTGCCGCCTTGAAAGGTAGGTTGGCCCCCCGCCGTCGTTCCCCCTCTGTGACTCCTGAGTCCTCAGGGACTACCCCTGTTCCCCGCTCCTCGTCAGAGGGGTCTACTGAAGTCCCTACCAAGGGCCAGGGTGCTGCTCCAATGGCTCCTGCTACTAAAGCGTCCTTCGTGGACATGGTGAAGAAATGGCATACGTGCCCAAACCCGCCGTTCCGCTAAAGGACAAGACAGTTCCGGTCCGGCCCACTTCGGCGGCCTCCTCCCACAGCACCAGCAGTGGCAGCTCTTCCAGTGATGGGGGGGTAGTCCTGAAGGTGGGGAAAGCTGCGGAGGAGAAGAAGGTGAGCTGGGAGGATGAGGAAGAGAAGGAGGATGGAAAAAAGAGGGAGAGGAAGAGGGGCAGGCGCCTGAGTGGTGCTGCCAGAAGGAGGAGAAAGATGGCGGCTCAGGCCGGCCAGGAGACATCGGCGACCCCGGCCAAGACTCAGGGAAAGACTACTACTGACGGACAGGCTACACCCCCCGCTGCTGCCGCCCCAGTACCCACGGTGCAAACCCTTTCGTCGGGGCCAGGCGCCATCAGGAGGATCTACAACGTGGTGCCTAACCTGATCCCTCGCGACGGCCCTCCTCGCAGCGCCAGTCAGCAGGGACCACCACCGAAGCCGGCTCCACCCCAGTCCTCGCCTACCCCAGATGCCAGGGGAAGGCACATCACAATGCGGTTCGCCACCCGCAAGGAAGTGGCCCTGCCAGAAGGAGTGACGATCGAGGCCATCCGGAATCGTATCAACATCGTCTTGTCCAACTCGCCGAAGATTAGGGGCATCTGCCCTTACGTTCGGGCTGGGCATATCCGGAACGAGATTGGGTGTATCTTCCTCACCCTGGCGGCCCACTCTGCTGCTGAACTTGGAAACCGTCTTGACAAGGCCCGGCTGGGACTGTTGAAGGAGCTTTCACTCCCGGAATTTGTTTTCCAGAAGGATGTGAAGAAGGTGAAGATCATGGTGACGGGTGTCCCCCTTTCGGACACTGGCCGTGGCTCCATCTGGAAGGTTGACGGGTGGATTGGGGAGCAGGCCTCGGATGGCTACGCACTGACTTGGAGCTAGGGAATCCCGGCATAGTCACTGTGTCCCGCCCCGACATCATGGGGTCCATTCATGCCATGAGGCAAGCCAACGCCGTGTCTTGCGGTATTCGCTTTGTGGTGGAAGAGAATGAGGCGGCTAAGGCTGCTTTGGAGGCTGGGAGGATCTGGCTTCGGGGGGTACCCGGAATGTTAGGGTGTTTACCGAACACCGCACGGCGAAGGTTTGTGGTAAGTGTTTGCAGGTGGGCCACTTTCAGGCCACCTGTGCCCTTCCTTCCAGGTGTCGGTTTTGTTACGGGGAGCACCTGTCCCGGGAGCACATGTGTAAGGCTTTAGGGTGCCCCGGGGGCGTGGGGGAGGCATGTGGGCACACCCGCAGGATGTGTTGGTTGTGCGACAGGACCGATCACTTTGCTGGATATGAGAGGTGTCCTGCCTTGAGGGCTGACTCTAGGACTCCCGTGTCCTCCCCACCCGCGACGACGGCGGCCGCTGCCGCAGCCTCATCGCCCGAAGTGCCAGTCGCTGGGGAAAAAGGACCTGAGAGGAGGGGCGGCCACGACGCCGGAGCAGGGGACGGTCACCAACTCCCAGGGTGGTGGAGGTGAGTAGTGATGAGGAAGAGGAGGATGTTCCGCGGGAGAAGTCTGCCAAGGCTAAGGGTAAGGAGCCTGAACGACCCCCCCCTTCCCCCTCCCCCAAGCGTGGTATTTTGAAGAAGAAACCCGTTCCCAAGAAGGGCGATACTATGTGGTTCGCCCGGGACTCTGAGGGTTTTTTAAGTGACTCTGGCCCCTGTGGCCCGAGCGGATCTGTCGAAGCCCCCTTTTAATGCGTATCACGGCGATAGCATTGAATGTGGGGAGGAGTGGCAGGAATCGGGCGCTGGCGTTTGATTTGTTTTCTTTTGTTGATTTATTTTTTGTTTTGGAACCTCCGGTTGATTCGGAGGGACAGCATGTGCCGGTGGAGGTTGATGGTTGGGATTTGTTTTCCTTTGTTGTTGGATCGGGGGTGGAGGTGTTTGTTCGCTCGCATTTGTGTGGGCTGTTTGATGTGGTTGGGCATAAGGGTGCTTGTGCCCAGGTTGGGTTTTGGGAGAAGGGTGAGAAGAGGGTGCTTGCAGGCGTCTACATCCCACCTACACACACCAAGGCCGAATATCAGTCAGGGCTGAGGGACGTCGGGGAACCGGATATCGCGTTTGGTGATTTCAATGCCAGGCATCGAGATTGGGACCCACGGGCGGAGATGGCCAGACAGGAACACTGCGGACGATGGTTGCGGGAATGGATGGCACCTCGGTTGCTGAACATGGCTCAGCCTGACCGACCGACGTTCCGCGACATATCAATGATAGACCTCTGCTTGTACCGACGGCCGTACCTACAGCACAAGTACCTTGATGTGGTGGGCTGCGAGCATGCCGCCCAGACTATTCGACTCCATGTGGACCTACCTGACAATCTCATGAGAAGGAGGCCTGCTTGGAAGAAGGCGGTGTGGGGGAAGGTTGGGAAAGAGCTGGACACCCTGAAAGAGGTGGATGATGAGCAGCTGTGGAGAGGAGTGAGAAGTGTGGTGGACGCACTCCCACGGGCTTCCGTTGGCAGAAGCCGGTGCGAGTGGTGGACGCCTGAGTTGGAAAGGATGAGGCTGGATGTGGCCCGGCTGAAAAGATACTCCAAACGCACGGCGGAGCGGACGGAGGACTTTAAGCTGGCAAGGTGTGTTTACCGGGCTTGCCTGTTGAGGGCTCGGTTCGACCACATTAGGACCAAGCTGGCGGAAAGCAAGGACCCCGACATCTTCAGGCTGGCAAGAAAGTTGGAAGCCAAGCGCACGCTGCCCTCGATGGTGCGGTCCGACGGCTCCTTGGCTACCACGCACGCCGAGATCAGCGACCTGATTGCACAACAGCTTGATCCTGGTGATCCCGCCCGGTGGACTGAAAGTGTGATTGAGATGGACAGCGCACAAGAGATGGAAACGGCGCTGGCAAGATCTCCCACAAACACGGGCCCCGGCGAGGATGATATCGGCTATCCCTTCCTAAGGTTTTGGAAGAGGAGGGATGCCACGACATTGCGACGCCTCGTTGACTGTGGGCTGCGACATGACATTCCGGACTGGCATAGGGCCGAGGTAGTGCTCATACCCAAGCTCGACAAGCCGCGGTATGATGTGGTCAAGTCATGGCGCATGATACACCTACTCCCGACCACGGCTAAGGTGGCGGAGAGGGTGGTGCTGCTCCGGCTAGCCGCTTGTCTAGACCTCGGCGAGACACAGTTCGGCTCCCGTAGGAGGCGGGGGGTCCATGATGCCATGGCGGTCGTTCAGGAATTCCTGCGCCATAATGAGGGGTACAAACGTCTGATTCTGTCAATGGACGTAGAGGGAGGGTTCGACAATATTGACATCAACCTCCTGTCAGATTTCCTGGTGGCCCGGGGGTGCCCTCCCAACCTGTGTCAATGGGTTCGGAGATGGACAGGTTGTCGGTCTATTCGCTTCCGGTTCAATGGGTGTGTTTCCCGGGTGTACCATGTTAGCAAGGGGGTTCCCCAGGGGTCACCGCTTTCCCCCTTTCTGTTCGGTGCTTACGTGGCCGACATTTTCACACCACGGATGCGTTACTCCCCGGGTGTCCGGCATTTGGTGGCCTCATATGTGGATGACGGGGTTATCATGGTTGCGGCTGACTCTTTTGATGCTGCCCGATACCATGCTGGGGAATTGTTGCGCGATTGCGACCGTGTTGCGCGAGACAGGGGAATGGGGTTTAGTGCGTTGAAGACGCAGTGGATTGGGTTTGGTGATAGGGCGTGGGAAGGAATGGAGTTGTTGGGAGAAATGGTGTTGCCATCTGAGGACCTGCGGGTTCTTGGATATAGGTTCAATGTATTTCTTAACTTTTCTTCTCATGTACGTTATTGGTTGGATAGGGGGTTGGGTGTGAGGAGGAGGATTGCGGCGCTGGGAAGGAGGTTTGGGAGTGTTGGGGGGTTGGGGGCGTGGGAGACTTACCGTTTGGTGCAGGCAGCCTACCTTCCGACCGTCTACTACGGACTTGAGTTTGTAACCGACTACCCGTCGTATGTGAAGCAGATTCAGGTCCACGTCAACGATTGCCTCCGCTCAGTGTTCCGGACTCCTATGAAGCTGGCCAACAACATTTTGCTAGCAGAATACGGGGTTACGCCTGTCGCTATTCAGGGCAGGTACCTACAGCGGAGGTGCTACAGCCGGTTCATCAATTACCGATATTGCGAGGATCATCCTTGGTTCGGGCAGATCAGGCTGGACTGGAAGGAGGAGGGTATGGTGGCCCACCGACAGCATTCGGACGAGGTGCTTTCCTACCGTCCCACGGTTACGATCGGGAAAGGGAAGGAAACCATGGCCCTCAGACACGCCGGGGAAGTCAAGGAGCTCAGTGGCGGCTCGGATCTGGTGGTGTACACTGACGGGTCCAAGATGGCCGAGGGTGCTGGTGTCGCTTGGGCCGCGTTCGCACGGGGGGCTTCACTTAGGATAGGGGGGTGTTCGGTGCCACTGTCCTGGAGCATCGTCGAATGCGAACTGTTTGCCGTTGTCTGTGCCTTGCGGGAGGTCAGTGGTTTGTGTGAGGGACGGGGAGTACATGTGTTTTTGGATTGCGTCCCCGCCCTGCTTCTGATTGAGAACATGTTGCCCGAGGGGGACTCGGCTGAGATGTGGGAAGTCATGGCACCTTTGATGGAGGCTGTACGCCCGCGCTTTGGCTGGGTTCCGGGACACATGGGCATCCAGGGCAACGAGCTGGTCGACAGGAAGGCCAAGGAGAGTACACGCCTGCCGCTGCAGCCATTCCGGTGGGAAGGGGTAAGCTTTGGTATAGGGCACGCTGCGTTGGCCCGTGAGTTGAGAAAAGAGGAGTGGGAGGCCTGGCATGTCAATGAAGGCCATGGGTACTATGCTCGTGGACCTAAGGCTCCCAGACACCTTCGCGGGCTGACAAGGATGGATTCCTATGTGTTGACTAGGATTCGCAGTGGTACCGGCCTGGTCGGGCATGACGATTGTGAGGGACGTGAGGAGAGGCATCATTGGACTTCTTGCCCACGGTACAGTTGGAAACGACCGGCTATGGAGGACTTGTTCAAGGACTCGGCAGTCGCGGGATGGAAGGACTGGTGGTTGGAACACGGGTGGCTGGGACTAGGGATCCCCCGTCATATTAAGGAGGTGGACGGGGAGTTGGTGGTCGCAGGTAACCCGTTTGATGGTACACTGACGGTGGAGAGGGACGGGAGGCGAGTGTGCATAGGGACGCCTGATACTTGTTTGCGGTGCGAAAAGAAACATCCTGGGGGGGAGTGCGTGCTTCCGAGTAAGCATCTTCCCACCAAGTGGTTCTTTCTTCCGAACTCGGTCGCTACGCGATGTCCGAGTGCAACATGGCGATTACCTACCAAGGCACCTCCACACGGCCCTCCTTCTCTGCTCACTTCGATAACAACCCGGGCTGCCTCTCGGCGAGCCTTGACCTGTTTTGGCGGCGGCACTGGCTTGACTGGGACGACCTCGCGCTTTCCTTGCGGACGGCCGTCGTACTCAAGTGGGCTGGGTTGTTTGGGTTTATCGAACTGGAACGGTGCCCCTTTTGCGACCAGCGGCGGATTGCTGGGAAGGATAACAGGATGGGGGAGCACTATCGGAAGAAGCGTGGATGTTGGGACAGACTGTATGTTTCCTTTGTTGAGTATGTTGATGAGATTGTGTTGGAGGCGGAGTAGTTGTGTTGGTATGTTGTTGGTGGTTGGGTTGCGGGAAGGGGAAGACGCGTTAATCCGGGATGTTGCTAGTCGACATGAGCGCCCGTGAGCCCTTTAGGTAGTGATTTTTTGGATTTATGTTTGGGTGGAGCGGTTGCGGGACGGGATTGCGCCCGTGGTAGTGTATTTTAGTTTGTGATTTTGGGGCGCGGGGGAGACTGGTCGTATGCCGGAGTCGGCGGTACTAGTATAAATAAATTAGATTGAATGTTCTAAGTAATTTCCTTACTTCTATCTTCGCTCCGCCTCGGTAGCGAGCTTCAACCTCACGCAACGCACTTCGCCTCGCTCACGATAACTTCATCGATACGATCCATCGTTTCCATCTTCGTTTGTCGGGCGGTTGGGTGATAGAATAGTTGTTCTCGCTTGAGAAGGTGTTCCAGAGGGAGATATCCGTGGTTGATCCCGGTAGGCTCTGGACACAGGCTTGAGTGAGGATGGCGACTTCGTCTGCCTCCTCCTCCTCTTCGGACTCTGTCCCCAACTCGCGGATGTCGTCCCCCGTTCGGTTCGACTCCAACCCCTCCTCCTCGCTTGAGACGGCTCGCGTCGCCTTGTCTCTTGCGCCCGTTTCCGAGGCTGTCCGTGGCCTCATTCCTACAACTACACGGTCGTACGCTGCGCCTGGCGGGGATTACAGTTTTCTGTCCTTCGCCCATGAACATGGCTGCCCCAACGCGGTGAACCCGGCGTTGGATGATTTGGTGAGGGGGTCGGTTGCCGCAACCGCCCTTGTCACGATGAAAGAGGTGGAGTCTTTTGTGAAGGGTTGCCTATTTGGGAAGGGCTGTCCAGCCACGTGTGGCTTGGACAACGCCTCTACCACGGGCCTCTTCAATCGGTTCAACTCCGATCACGGTTCGGTGTACACACCGACCGTGCCCACCCCCTCTCCCCCCACCGACTCGCAGGCTATCATCCCGGAGTCATCCCTCCTCCCGCCGGCCAAGCAAGGCTCGACCACCACCACGGTTGAGGCCAGCTCATGGTCCACCTCTCCTTCCGCCCATCGAGCGGCGTTCGATAGGCTAGTAACTCGTGATCGCGCTAAGCGAGCCTCCACTGCCTCCACCCCCTCCTTTTTGTCTGGGCTGTCTTCTGGTGAAAAAGCCCTCTACACTACTGGGAAGTTCAAGCTGGACGACCCTGCCGATGAGGACTATGCCCCCCCGGCAAAGGGAACGCTACGCCGTGCCCGCTCCTCCTCCCCCCGCAAACGCGCCGCCCCGGCCCCCAGTCCCTTCTTTGAGCCCCGGTTCATGAAGGCGATTGATGTCGAAGAGGGTCGGAAGAAACAGATCGTCCCGGATGAGGAATTTTCCCATCTCCTGGACACCCACCGGAAGCGCCTGGCCCCCCCTGTGCTAGTTCCTTCCACCATTGAAGATTCCCCCCCTCGTCCCCCCCTTTGCTGATCACCCAGGAAGTGGTGCCATCGGCGGAGGTAATTGTTCGGGACACCCCCATGGCTCTGGAGGAAGGAAAGAACTCGGAAGCGACCGGTCTGGGCGACAGCATTCACGCCCCCAGTCTTCCGGGTACGCCTGTCCCTGGCTCGTCCCCTCCTGACTACGATTCTCTGCCTCCTACGTCGCCTGGGGGTATTTTGGAAGGGTCACTGGGTATCCCCCGGAGCACGGGCACTCCCTTGGAGGTGCCGCTACCGGAGACCCAGCCAGAGGATGCTGACGCTGCCGTGGCTAGGGCGGACCAGATCATGGCCGAAGTGGATGAGATGATGGCGGCTGGTAAGTCCCCCTCCCCCGCTCCCAGGTCTGGCAGTATTGTGGGGTCCATGTTGGAGGGCCTTGAGGATATCCGGTCCGGGAACACCCAGCCCCTCTGTCACCTCTTCCCAGCGTGGACGGGTCCGAGGAACCTGACACTGTGGAGGATGTCCGGACTTGGATGAAAGATGAGATCGTGGAAACGGTCCCCATTATGTGGGTGGGACGTCGGTTCCATCGCTTGGAAAATGCGGTCCGGACCTTGACGGATATAGTCGGCCGGCAGGAGGAGGAAATTGCCGCCCTGAAAGGTAGGTTGGCCCCCCGCCGTCGTTCCCCCTCTGTGACTCCTGAGTCCTCAGGGACTACCCCTGTTCCCCGCTCCTCGTCAGAGGGGTCTACTGAAGTCCCTACCAAGGGCCAGGGTGCTGCTCCGGCGGCTCCTGCTACTAAAGCGTCCTTCGTGGACATGGTGAAGAAGATGGCATACGTGCCCAAACCCGCCGTTCCGCTGAAGGACAAGACAGTTCCGGTTCGGCCCACTTCGGCGGCCTCCTCCCACAGCACCAGCAGTGGCAGCTCTTCCAGTGATGGGGGGGTAGTCCTGAAGGTGGGGAAAGCTGCGGAGGAGAGAAGGTGAGCTGGGTGGATGAGGAGGAGAAGGAGGATGGAAAGAAGAGGGAGAGAAGAGAGGCAGGCGCCTGAGTGGTGCTGCCAGGAGGAGAAGAAAGATGGCGGCTCAGGCCGGCCAGGAGACATCGGCGACCCCGGCCAAGACTCAGGGGAAGACTACTACTGACGGACAGGCTACACCCCCGCTGCTGCCGCCCCAGTACCCACGGTGCAAACCCTTTCGTCGGGGCCAGGCGCCATCAGGAGGATCTACAACGTGGTGCCAAACCTGATCCCTCGCAATGGCCCTCCTCGCAGCGCCAGTCAGCAGGGGCCACCACCAAGGCCGGCTCCACCCCAGTCCTCGCCTACTCCAGATGCCAGGGGAAGGCACATCACAATGCGGTTCGCCACCCGCAAGGAAGTGGCCCTCCCGGAGGGAGTGACGATCGAGGCGATCCGAAATCGTATCAACATCGTCTTGTCCAACTCGCCGAAAATTAGGGGTATCAGCCCTTACGTTCGTGCTGGACATATTCGGAACGAGATTGGGTGTATCTTCCTCACCCTGGCGGCCCACTCTGCCGCTGAACTTGGAGACCGTCTTGACAAGGCCCGGCTGGCGCTGTTGAAGGAACTTTCACTCCCGGAATTTGTTTTCCAGAAGGATGTGAAGAAGGTGAAGATCATGGTGACGGGTGTCCCCCTTTCGGACACTGGCCGTGGCTCCATCTGGAAGGTCGATGGATGGATTGGGGAACAGGCCTCGGACGGCTTGCGCACTGACTTGGAGCTAGGCAATCCTGGCATCGTCACTGTGTCCCGGCCCGACATCATGGGGTCCATTCATGCCATGAGGCAAGCCAACGCCGTGTCTTGCGGTATTCGCTTTGTGGTGGAGGAGAATGAGGCGGCTAAGGCTGCTTTGGAGGCTGGGAGGATCTTCCTTCGAGGAGGTACCAGGAATGTTAGGGTGTTTACCGAACACCGTACGGCGAAGGTTTGTGGTAAGTGTTTGCAGGTGGGCCACTTTCAGGCCACCTGTGCCCTTCCTTCCAGGTGTCGGTTTTGTTACGGGGAGCACCTGTCCAGGGAGCACATGTGTAAGGCTCTAGGGTGCCCCGGAGGCGTGGGGGAGGCATGTGGGCACACCCGCAGGATGTGTTGGTTGTGCGACAGGACCGATCACTTTGCTGGATATGAGAGGTGTCCTGCCTTGAGAACTGACTCTAGGACTCCCGTGTCCTCCCCACCCGCGACGACGGCGGCCGATGCCGCGGCCTCATCGCCCGAAGTGCCAGTCGCTGGAAAAAAGGGACCTGAGAGGGAAGGACGGCCACGACGCCGGAGCAGGGGACGGTCGCCAACTCCCAGGGTGGTGGAGGTGAGTAGTGATGAGGAAGAGGAGGATGTTCCGCGGGAGAAGTCTGCCAAGGCTAAGGGTAAGGAGCCTGAACGACCCCCCCCTTCCCCCTCCCCCAAGCGCGGTATTTTGAAGAAGAAACCTGTTCCCAAGAAGGGCGATGCTATGTGGTTCGCCCTGGACTCTGAGGGTTTTTTAAGTGACTCTGGCCCCTGTGGCCCGAGCGGATCTGTCGAAGCCCCCTTTTAATGCGTATCACGGCGATAGCATTGAATGTGGGGAGGAGTGGCAGGAATCGGGCGCTGGCGTTTGATTTGTTTTCTTTTGTTGATTTATTTTTTGTTTTGGAACCTCCGGTTGATTCGGAGGGACAGCATGTGCCGGTGGAGGTTGATGGTTGGGATTTGTTTTCCTTTGTTGTTGGATCGGGGGTGGAGGTGTTTGTTCGCTCGCATTTGTGTGGGCTGTTTGATGTGGTTGGGCATAAGGGTGCTTGTGCCCAGGTTGGGTTTTGGGAGAAGGGTGAGAAGAGGGTGCTTGCAGGCGTCTACATCCCACCTACACACACCAAGGCCGAATATCAGTCAGGGCTGAGGGACGTCGGGGAACCGGATATCGCGTTTGGTGATTTCAATGCCAGGCATCGAGATTGGGACCCACGGGCGGAGATGGCCAGACAGGAACACTGCGGACGATGGTTGCGGGAATGGATGGCACCTCGGTTGCTGAACATGGCTCAGCCTGACCGACCGACGTTCCGCGACATATCAATGATAGACCTCTGCTTGTACCGACGGCCGTACCTACAGCACAAGTACCTTGATGTGGTGGGCTGCGAGCATGCCGCCCAGACTATTCGACTCCATGTGGACCTACCTGACAATCTCATGAGAAGGAGGCCTGCTTGGAAGAAGGCGGTGTGGGGCAAGGTTGGGAAAGAGCTGGACACCCTGAAAGAGGTGGATGATGGGCAGTTGTGGGGAGGAGTGAGAAGTGTGGTGGACGCACTCCCACGGGCTTCCGTTGGCAGAAGCCGGTGCGAGTGGTGGACGCCTGAGTTGGAAAGGATGAGGTTGGATGTGGCCCGGCTGAAAAGATACTCCAAACGCACGGCGGAGCGGACGGAGGACTTTAGGCTGGCAAGGTGTGTTTACCGGGCTTGCCTGTTGAGGGCTCGTTTCGACCACATTAGGACCAAGCTGGCGGAAAGCAAGGACCCCGACATCTTCAGGCTGGCAAGAAAGTTGGAAGCCAAGCGCACGCTGCCCTCGATGGTGCGGTCCGACGGCTCATTGGCTACCACGCACGCCGAGATCAGCGACCTGATTGCACAACAGCTTGATCCTGGTGATCCCGCCCGGTGGACTGAAAGTGTGATTGAGATGGACAGTGCCCAAGAAATGGAAACGGCGCTGGCAAGATCTCCCACAAACACGGGCCCCGGCGAGGATGATATCGGCTATCCCTTCCTAAGGTTTTGGAAGAGGAGGGATGCCACGACATTGCGACGCCTCGTTGACTGTGGGCTGCGACATGACATTCCGGACTGGCATAGGGCGAGGTAGTGCTCATACCCAAGCTCGACAAGCCGCGGTATGATGTTGTCAAATCCTGGCGCATGATACACCTACTCCCGACCACGGCTAAGGTGGCGGAGAGGGTGGTGCTGCTCCGGCTAGCCGCTTGTCTAGACCTCGGCGAGACACAGTTCGGCTCCCGTAGGAGGCGGGGTGTCCATGATGCCATGGCGGTCGTTCAGGAATTCCTGCGCCATAATGAGGGGTACAAACGTCTGATCTGTCAATGGACGTAGAGGGAGGGTTCGACAACATTGACATCAACCTCCTGTCAGATTTCCTGGTGGCCCGGGGGTGCCCTCCCAACCTGTGTCAATGGGTTCGGAGATGGACAGGTTGTCGGTCTATTCGCTTCCGGTTCAATGGGTGTGTTTCCCGGGTGTACCATGTTAGCAAGGGGGTTCCCCAGGGGTCACCGCTTTCCCCCTTTCTGTTCGGTGCTTACGTGGCCGACATTTTCACACCACGGATGCGTTACTCCCCGGGTGTCCGGCATTTGGTGGCCTCATATGTGGATGACGGGGTTATCATGGTTGCGGCTGACTCTTTTGATGCTGCCCGATACCATGCTGGGGAATTGTTGCGAGATTGCGACCGTGTTGCGCGAGACAGGGGAATGGGGTTTAGTGCGTTGAAGACGCAGTGGATTGGGTTTGGTGATAGGGCGTGGGGAGGAATGGAATTGTTGGGAGAAATGGTGTTGCCATCTGAGGACCTGCGGGTTCTTGGATATAGGTTCAATGTATTTCTTAACTTTTCTTCTCATGTACGTTATTGGTTGGATAGGGGGTTGGGTGTGAGGAGGAGGATTGCGGCGCTGGGAAGGAGGTTTGGGAGTGTTGGGGGGTTGGGGGCGTGGGAGACTTACCGTTTGGTGCAGGCAGCCTACCTTCCGACCGTCTACTACGGACTTGAGTTTGTAACCGACTACCCGTCGTATGTGAAGCAGATTCAGGTCCACGTCAACGATTGCCTCCGCTCAGTGTTCCGGACTCCTATGAAGCTGGCCAACAACATTTTGCTAGCAGAATATGGGGTGACGCCTGTCGCTATTCAGGGCAGGTACCTACAGCGGAGGTGCTACAGCCGGTTCATCAATTACCGATATTGCGAGGATCATCCTTGGTTCGGGCAGATCAGGCTGGACTGGAAGGAGGAGGGTATGGTGGCCCACCGACAGCATTCGGACGAGGTGCTTTCCTACCGTCCCGCGGTTACGATCGGGAAAGGGAAGGAAACCATGGCCCTCAGACACGCCAGGGAAGTCGAGGGGCTCAATAGCGGCTCGGATCTGGTGGTGTACACTGACGGATCCAAGATGGCCGAGGGTGCTGGTGTCGCTTGGGCCGCGTTCGCACGGGGGGCTTCACTTAGGATAGGGGGGTGTTCGGTGCCACCGTCCTGGAGCATCGTCGAATGCGAACTGTTTGCCGTTGTCTGTGCCTTGCGGGAGGTCAGTGGTTTGTGTGAGGGACGGGGAGTACATGTGTTTCTGGATTGCGTCCCCGCCCTGCTTCTGATTGAGAACATGTTGCCCGAGGGGGACTCGGCTGAGATGTGGGAAGTCATGGCACCTTTGATGGAGGCTGTACGCCCACGCTTTGGCTGGGTTCCGGGACACATGGGCATCCAGGGCAACGAGCTGGTCGACAGGAAGGCCAAGGAGAGTACACGCCTGCCGCTGCAGCCATTCCGGTGGGAAGGGGTAAGCTTTGGTATAGGGCACGCTGCGTTGGCCCGTGAGTTGAGAAAGAGGAGTGGGAGGCCTGGCATGTCAATGAAGGCCATGGGTACTATGCTCGTGGACCTAAGGCTCCCAGACACCTTCGCGGGCTGACAAGGATGGATTCCTATGTGTTGACTAGGATTCGCAGTGGTACCGGCCTGGTCGGGCATGACGATTGTGAGGGACGTGAGGAGAGGCATCATTGGACTTCTTGCCCACGGTACAGTTGGAAACGGCCGGCTATGGAGGACTTGTTCAAGGACTCGGCGTCGCGGGATGGAAGGACTGGTGGTTGGAACACGGGTGGCTGGGACTGGGGATCCCCCGTCATATTAAGGAGGTGGACGGGGAGTTGGTGGTCGCAGGTAACCCGTTTGATGGTACACTGACGGTGGAGAGGGACGGGAGGCGAGTGTGCATAGGGACGCCTGATACTTGTTTGCGGTGCGAAAAGAAACATCCTGGGGGGGAGTGCGTGCTTCCGAGTAAGCATCTTCCCACCAAGTGGTTCTTCCTTCCGAACTCGGTCGCTACGCGGTGTCCGAGCTGCAACATGGCGATTACCTACCAAGGCACCTCCACACGGCCCTCCTTCTCTGCTCACTTCGATAACAACCCGGGCTGCCTCTCGGCGAGCCTTGACCGGTTTTGGCGGCGGCACTGGCTTGACTGGGACGACCTTGCGCTTTCCTTGCGGACGGCCGTCGTACTCAAGTGGGCTGGGCGGTCTGGGTTTATCGAACGGGAACGGTGCCCCTTCTGCGACCAGCGGCGGATCGCTGGGAAGGATAACAGGATGGGGGAGCATTATCGGAAGAAGCGTGGATGTTGGGACAGACTGTATGTTTCCTTTGTTGAGTATGTTGATGAGATTGTGTTGGAGGCGGTTAATTGTGTGGGTATGTTGTTGGTGGTTGGGTTGCGGGAAGGGAAGACGCGTTAATCCGGGATGTCGATAGCCGACATGAGCGCCCGTGAGCCCTTTAGGTAGTGATTTTGGATTTATGTTTGGGAGGAGCGGTTGCGGGACGATTGGCGTGGTAGTGTATTTGGTTGTGTATTTTAGTTTGTGATTTTGGGGCGTGGGGGAGACTGGTCGTATGCCGGAGTCGGCGGTACTAGTATAAATAAATTAGATTGAATGTTCTAAGTAATTTCCTTACTTCTATCTTCGCTCCGCCTCGGTAGCGAGCTTCAACCTCACGCAACGCATTTCGCCTCGCTCACGATAACTTCATCGATACGATCCATCGTTTCCATCTTCGTTTGTCGGGCGGTTGGGTGATAGAATAGTTGTTCTCGCTTGAGAAGGTGTTCCAGAGGGAGATATCCGTGGTTGATCCCGGTAGTCTCTGGACACAGGCTTGAGTGAGGATGGCGACTTCGTCTGCCTCCTCCTCCTCTTCGGACTCTGTCCCCAACTCGCGGATGTCGTCCCCCGTTCGGTTCGACTCCAACCCCTCCTCCTCGCTTGAGACGGCTCGCGTCGCCTTGTCTCTTGCGCCCGTTTCCGAGGCTGTCCGTGGCCTCATCCCTACAACTACACGGTCGTACGCTGCGCCTGGCGGGGACTATAGTTTTCTGTCCTTCGCCCATGAACATGGCTGCCCCAACGCGGTGAACCCGGCGTTGGATAATTTGGTGAGGGGGTCGGTTGCTGCAACCGCCCTTGTCACGATGAAAGAGGTGGAGTCTTTTGTGAAGGGTTGCCTATTTGGGAAGGGTTGTCCAGCCACGTGTGGCTTGGACAACGCCTCTACCACGGGCCTCTTCAATCGGTTCAACTCCGATCACGGTTCGGTGTACACACCGACCGTGCCCACCCCTCTCCCCCCACCGACTCGCAGGTTATCATCCCGGAGTCATCCCTCCTCCGCCGGCCAAGCAAGGCTCGACCACTACCACGGTTGAGGCCAGCTCATGGTCCACCTCTCCCTCCGCCCATCGAGCGGCGTTCGATAGGATAGTGGCTCGGGATCGCGCTAAGCGAGCCTCCACTGCCTCCACCCCTCCTTTTGTCCGGGCTGTCTTCTGGCGAAAAAGCCCTCTACACTACTGGGAAGTTCAAGCTGGACGACCCTGCCGACGAGGACTATGCCCCCCCGGCAAAGGGAACGCTACGCCGTGCCCGCTCCTCTTCCCCCCGCAAACGCGCCGCCCCGGCCCCCAGTCCTTCTTTGAGCCCCGGTTCATGAAGGCGATTGATGTTGAAGAGGGTCGGAAGAAAACAGATCGTCCCGGATGAGGAATTTTCCCATCTCCTGGACACCCACCGGAAGCGCCTGGCCCCCCGTGCTAGTTCCTTCCACTATTGAGGATTCCCCCCCTCGTCCCCCCTTTGCTGATCACCCAGGAAGTGGTGCCATCGGCGGAGGTAATTGTTCGGGACACCCCTATGGCTCTGGAGGAAGGACGGAACTCGGAAGCGACCGGTCTGGGCGACAGCATTCACGCCCCCAGTCTTCCGGGTACGCCTGTCCCTGGCTCGTCCCCTCCTGACTACGATTCTTTACCTCCCACGTCGCCTGGGGGTATTTTGGAAGGGTCCTGGGCATCCCTCGGAGCACGGGCACTCCTTGGAGGTGCCGCTGCCGGAAACCCAGCCAGAGGATGCTGACGCGGCCATGGCTAGGGCGGACCAGATTATGGCCGAAGTGGATGAGATG
>VBSK01000006.1:0-299712 GCA_006112555.1 Tuber indicum | reverse complement strand
TACCTGTCACATCCGTGACATTAGAACAAAGTGTGGAGAGCCTATCTTCCTTGGTCGTATTGACCTCCTTATATAGACCTCTCCTCGCAACCCTAACCCTGATGACTCATAGCCCTCGAGTCATCTGATCATAACATAAACAAGTCATATGACTCAAATGAGTCACACACGTGAGACCCATGACTCATAATTGTAACCGGTACTGGTACTCGGTTAAGGATTTTGTTTTATGTTTGTTTTAAGTATCGCTTTGATACTTGGTTTGTTTGAAGTATCGTTTTGATACTTAGTTTGTTTTATGTTTTTGTTTTAAGTATCGCTTTGATACTTGGTTTTTTGAAGTATCGTTTTGATACTTGGTTTGTTTTATGTTTTGTTTTAAGTATCGCTTTGATACTTGGTTTGTTTGAAGTATCGTTTTGATACTTAGTGTTGTTACTTATGTTGTTTTACCAAAGAGTATCGCTTGATACCTTTGATTGATTTCGTTCATGCTAGACATGAACTGATTTGTGTATTTAAAGACCGTCCCATTCCACGATGGAAAGGACAGACTTCGACAGACAGTATTTCAATATACTTGGTTGAACGGTTACTCTTTAGTTTCTCCAGTACACCTCCGAAGCCTCCTTTAGTTCACACAGCTCTCGCCTCCTCTCTGGTAGAGCAGGCCACCTGTCAGCTATCGTACTTTACCTCGAAACGTGATTAGCACTTAGCGAACACGTTACAATAATCGAGTCATGTGCAAAACATAACAAATCATAACATAAACAAGTCGTATGACTCAAATGAGTCATACACGCAAGACCCATGACTCATAATCAAGTCATGTGCAAAACATAACAAATCATAAATAAACAAATCATATGACTCGAGCGAGTCATATGTGTAAAACCATGACTCATAACCGAGTCATGTGCGAGATCCTGAACTACCTGTCACATCCGTGACAGCAGGTCCCATAGCAGCCTAAAGCATAATAGATAGACAGGAAAGTACCACCTTATGTGACTATCTTATTCTTAATATTGATTAAGACATTGAGACAATTTTGATTGTACTTACTAATAGTAGAAAATATTAGCAAGCAGGAGACTAAGGACAACTCTTAGGGATATATACTAGGATGAAGAAGGAAGGAGAGTTGACCCTGAGTCTCTCTTCGTAGGACTCCTGTTGCTGTCCTAAGTAGTGGGAGAGTATGGAATGCAGGGGAAGGACAGTGCAGAGTATATGGTAACTTGAAGAGGATGAGTTCAAGTTAGTCTTCTGGCCAGCATCCTAAACTCTAGAGAGGATGAAGCTTTAGAATAGAGGGCTGTAATTGGCCATATAACCTAAAGGAAAGGTATTATAAATGAGGGGGTAGAGTTACTTTCTGAGATAAAATTCTGGTTATACTGGATAGAATGATGATATTATGTACACAACAAAATTAAACTTATATGTAGTTGTAGGAATACCCTGATAACTGTACCAGAATTTCTGAAATTTTTCTTGCTTTATGTGTATATGTGTATGTATGTCATATACAGGCAGCCAATAAAAGGACCAAGGTTTTGTCTACCAAGGTGTTAGGATAGAATCCGTCATGATGGCACACCCAGTCTATTATATTATAATTATAGTAATTAGCCGTCTACAATATCTGATTAATTTGCAACCCAATAATGAATGTGATCCGTCATGAAACTTTTTAGACAGCAAGCCAAGTTCGTTCTGGAGAGGGAGTGAGGGAGTGAGCAGTAAGAATAGCAATATCAATTTTTGTCATTCTCTGGGCTGACAGCGAATCTGTTTCTCCTTCCGGTGCTGGTATGTTTTGCTTGTTCACGGTGGATTATAGAAGTGGGACTGTGAGGAGCTTATATCATACTCGAAAAACTGGTTGGTAATGACATGGTGGGTAGTGCCGCTCAACTCGAATTTCTGTCTTGTCATACACATACACTGGATGGCGGCGACGCAATTTGCTTGCTTGCTAATATTACTATGATAGTACCGAACGAGCCCCCACGAGTGGGGGGGGCACTGTGAATGACCGTGTTTGCCAAGGAGTTTTTTTCGAGTATTGGCGGTAAGGACATCTAATGATCCTAGAGGCAACTGGGCACAATCCTCCTGTATGCGGAAAGTGATTGCTGTTCGACTCATTAAGGGAGTGTGTTCTCGCCTATCTTTAGCCTTCCCCATAAAACGGGAAACAAACTTGGATAATCCCGCAGAAAGGAGAGCCGAAGGGAGTGGGAAGAACAAGAGCTATTCCCGATAGTAGAGATGGAAACTTGATGAGTTCAAAAGATCATGTGCACGAGTACAGAAATCCTCATAAACATAAAGACTTCATTCCCTGTCCACGGAGGTGTTCTCTTCTTCGTTTTTGTTTTCTCTACCGGTTATCTCTAAACTATATAAAAGGAGTCTTCCCCTTACCCATAGTGCTCCCAGCACGGATGACGAAACTTCCTCCCACACATGTCGAGACACGTAACTCCATGCCGTGCCCATATTCTCCCCTAACTATTGGATGTGGAGGTCGATGTAAAGGTTCTTGTTCATTCTCAGGAGCGAGCCTGCTAACTAAATAGACTAACTAACATGTGTGCGCGCATCCATGGGTTTACCCTCAACATCATCATACAATATCACCAACACAACCAGGGTGGTTTCCCGGACCCTACAATACTCAACACTAACAGCACTCTACTTCACAGTCGTCCAACAGAAGGATCTCTGCAAGTTATGGAAAAATGAAAGGCGTAGACTATCCACACCGACCAGCGACGACCGAATAAATGAATAAAAACATCCATTAGCCAATCGGATTCCACTAAGCATTGGCTAGCGATTAACCAGCGGAATTTTGGTCCGCACAGGTAAGGATGCAACGCCAAGAGCGAGTGATCGAGGGCATACATGATATTTAGCAGTGGGCAACTGAGCGTGAACACCTCCCCATTGATGTGTGCATATCGTGGTGGGAACTAATATGTTTATACAAATCCAACACCTGGAAAGCTCCTCCGCCGGCTCTGTTTCGGATCTGCAGCTCTTCCTTGACACATGCTACGGCACTCGTCGCATATCTCGAAGTGGTTGAATGCGGTATAGAAAAAAAAAACCCCTTCATGCGAGAGACTTAGAGCGCAGTGCATATACCCAGCATGGCTCCCCTAGGCTCAACGTCCGTTCCCAGGCTAAGATATCCCATTGCGCTGCTCCGTGGTCCCTTATGCCGTCCCCGCCGTGCAGAAAACTCGAACAAAGATACATGAAAACTCACTCGTCACCTGTGTTAGCGATCCCCCCCAAAATGCTAGCCGATACCAACGCGAAACCGCAAGAGAATAAATAAAGCGTGCAAGGGTGGAAACGACGAGGAAAATAATTCCATAAATTTCATCACTAGCTACCCGAGCAAAAGGGGAAGGAAGACCTCAATCTAGGCCAAATCCATGCTATTGGCCAGTCATCAATTCGTCGATATCCACATATCCATCCCAAGTCAATCCTTTATGGTATTTTTGAAGAAAAAACGGGACAAAAAACGCGGGGAAAGAACGAAGGGCAAGGGGAAACGAAAACCACAAAGTATACTCCGCGAGCCTGCCAGAGAAAGGGAAGTGAAGAGGGAATTACTACTTTCGAAAGGGGAAAAGTGAGGAAAAGAGGTGAAAAATGCCAGCCCGATGAGATGAGATGAAAAGGAAAAAAAGGCAATGTGAGGAAAAAGGGAAAAAGCAACAAACTCCCCCACCGAGGCGACAAGCTAGAAGGGAAAAGAGAGAAGACACGAAAAGGAAACAAAACCCATATCTACAAGAAAAAAAAAAACCAGCCGGGTATGAAAGCATATAGATGGGGGTTTTTGTGGTGGCTGAAAAAGGAGGGAAAGGGGAAAGAAAAATAAACCCGGCATAAAGACTAAAGTATAATATAAAAACGTATTCATTCATCCTTCCCAGCCGACTTCCGAGGTTTTGCCTTGACCTTCTTCTTCGGCCTCATTAGGCCCTTCTCGGGAGATCCAGATGTGAACTTGCGCTTCTTGTTCTTCCCTGGTGTGCCAAGTTCTCCACCAATACCACCTTCTTCGTGGAGGTCATGGATTGGTGTCAGGGCCCTTTCACCATCGAGGTCCTCGGGATCCTCGCCTTCAGCAGCGAGTTTGAATTCATTGTCAACTGTAAGGAGGTCCACGAATTCTTTGCACTGCTTCATCATGCCCTCGTCAGACTTGAGGTCGGTCATGATTTCCTCAAATTTTTTCCAAAGAGTGGCGGCGCCATTGGACCAGGTGGCCGCTCTTGATGGCGCCTTGTTCACGTCTTTGGCGGAGAGTTTGTTGCTCTTGTAGTCGCGGCTCTTGTTGTCATTGATGCTATAAGACTTTCTCAAGAAATACCTGCATTCCCATAACATATAGAGGATCGCTGCACTAGTCGCCAATACTTTCAGAGTATCTGGTTTGATAATTCGCTCTGTGGTGTCCCCAGAATCCAGTTTAAGAAGAAAGATATCTGTCTCGATTGAATGGGCCACAGTCATGCCGGTTCCAGAAACGACTCTTTCCATGGTGGTCACAACTTGGTATAGCTCATCAAAGGTCCCATACTCAAAGAAAGCAAGATTCTCGATCACAAATTTCGAGTAGCCCAGATGATTTGGTTTCGAGGAATCAACATCTAGTTTTGGGGACTCAAAGTCCACACTCATGGTCATGTTCCCTAGCAACTTCTTTCTCACCTTACGACTGCTCTTGACAATCTCATATAACGGATGCATCTTAGAGGTGAATGGGTTAGCCGTAGCACCCGACTCATTGCCGATAACATTGCGCTGGTAGATGTAACAAGCACGGACACCGTCCATGTACCCTCTTTCCACTATTGTCTCGTGTTTGGAGTGCAGCATACGATGCTCCCGATTGGAGATAGCTTGAATCGCGACGTTTGTAGAGGTTTCAAGGGCTACCAAGGCAGGAACGCACTAATCTGATGTTAGATCTTGGCCTTTTAAGGGGCAATGGAGCGATGTACCTCCTTGGGGTGCACTAATCCTTGCCTCAATATGCTCCCGATGACCTCTGTAGCTGTAAGCGCGTAAATATCCTGGGTTGAGGTAGCCACCTGAATTATATTCTTGAGATATTTTTGGGCCAAACTGGTGCTGACTCCATCGTTTTGGTTGGCGTTGGCTGCGCGACTCAACCTCTCAATCTGGGGCTCGCCGTTCTTCTTTTCGTCCTTCTCTTCACCGGCAAACCCTTCACTCCGATTTTCTTCGCTTTGTAGAAATCTTCTGATACCTAGAAGCACAAGATTCACCAGTTCCTTTTTGCCTACTTCAAACACCTGATCAAACGATTTTAGTATTTCGGCGCGCAAGAACTGACTAGCGTGTGTTTGGCAAACATGACACAAACTCTCTAGGGCAGCTTTCCGGACAAGAGGGTGAGCCGCTGAATCGCAGAACGGTATTATCGTATCTGTGATTAGACCTGACACTGTTCCTGGCTTCCACTTGGGGAAGGCAGTCTGGAACATCCCAATCTTGTCCTCAAATTGACAGTGTTTCCCAAATAGGCCGAGGATATGTAAAGTCCGGACCAGACGGTTAGCTTCTACATCAGTTTCGACGGTCTTCCCCTTGGACTTGAGGATATTAGTCAGACAGGATATCGTGACTCGGACGAGCCTATCAGTGTTTTTCAGGATGCCGCTAATCGTCCAAAGGCAAGCGACAACCTCACGAAGTTCCTGACGCGCGGGAGTGTTAGCAATGAATTAAGAAATGGTTGGGGGGTTTTGCATACCAATGGCGG
The DNA here is from genome assembly GCA_006112555.1 of Tuber indicum. Lineage (NCBI taxonomy): Eukaryota > Fungi > Ascomycota > Pezizomycetes > Pezizales > Tuberaceae > Tuber > Tuber indicum. The sequence goes on along the minus strand of VBSK01000006.1, from coordinate 293,885 downwards.
AAGTCGAGAGAGGTTTTTGAGCAAGCTCTGTTGGACGGCCGATAAAAACCCAGAGTGTAGACTAGACAAGACTGGCAACGCGCATCTGAATATAATAATGACTGATCTGAAGACGTGAAGGTCATCCTGGTCGGTTAGATTTTCAATATATGGCTGTAACATGATGAGTTGCTCTGGTTTGAAGAGCTTTGGGTTCGCTTTAGCAAACACAGTCAGCGCTTGGAGAGTGCTTTGTCTTTCTGCCTGTGAATAGTTAACATAAGAATGCACATGAAAGGACGGGCAGGCGACAAACCTTGTCCGAGTCTCCCTGGCGATCTAGCAGATCATCGCACATGGAACCCACCATCGTCTTGCAGACTTTGAAATTGACCGAGCAGTTTTTTGTGTCGGCATGCAAGATCTGAGTTCCGATTTAGCATCCGAGTAAATGTGCTGATGATATTCCCCGAACTCACTGATTTGATAACGTCATGCAGCACGGCTTGCATTACTTCCTTCTGCACAACTTTGATGATCACAGCCACACGTTCGTTAACAACCAACTTCAACTGAGGACTAATATCTGTAGTTTGGTTCTGCTGGTTCTCGGTATCTTCAGCTCCTATGTAAGTGTAGAAAGGAGTAATCCAGATCTCTTCGAAGGTCTTCCTTGCAAGCTCCTAGATTTTTCGTCAGAACACATAATATGTGCCATTGCTTATCACATACCGAAACACTAGGGTCAGAATCCTTTATGCGCTGAACCAACGCCTCAGCGATTGCCACTTTGACAGCCTCTTTTTTGCTCCTTAGGTAGATGTCTTTCAAAATTTTCATGGATCGCTTTCGAACCCCTACCCCAGCATCGGCGGAACGTTCAATTATACTCTTGTACACTTGATCTTCCAGGTCTGTTCGAAACAGAATACATTTGCCAATTAGATCCACTGCGGAATCTCGGACCAAGGGCGATGGATCTCTTAGCCGTTTGAGAATGAACGGCACCACCTGGGGCCGTTTCAGAATAGCAGGATCTTTTTGCAAGAGCTGCAGAATTGCTTTGAGACCTTTGCTTCTCGTAGTTGCCTGATTATCGTCTACAGAGCGGAGCAAACGGTTTAAAATGTGTTCAAATGACGTACAAAACGGCATTTGCAGAACAGTCAGAATGTAGGCTTGTCGTATCTGTGGCGAGGATATTTTTGCAACATCACTAGAGGGGTCAGCAGGTGATAATTACTACTGGGTAGGTGGGATTCGGCTTACAAGTCGTCATCAATCCAACTTTTATCAAGTATAATCCTTCTTAAATTTGCGGCGATCCTGGCCAATTCTCCCATTACTTCTTCCGTTTCTTCATCATCTTGGCCTTCTGCTTTATCGGAAAAGGCACAAATTCGAGCACTCCAAATCGTAAGGTAATAGCCACAAGCACTCTGGAGGCTTGGGTCATGCGCGCTGTTCTCAATCAAGTGCTCAAGCGCATATCTAAATGGCCCTTCCCATTCGATCAAATCCTCTTCCATACCAATGCCTCCACTGGAGCCTGCTACAGTACTTTCTAGAACTTTGTCCGTTAGAGTATATATCCGGTCGTCAGCTGAACTATCCGACTCCCTGTTCTTATGACTCTCTCGTAGGTGCACAACAACATCACAAATTGCACTACCCATCAATCCAAGTAAATCCAAAGCCATTGACTTTGCTGGGGCTGGTTGTTTGTCGCCATCAACAATAGTGCACATACTCCCGAGGATGGATCGGAGTAATAGCTCAGCACCCGGCCATTCAGGAGAGCCAAGTACGGCAATGAAATCCTCGGCAAAGATGTCCATCAGTACTCTGTAAGGTTGGTCTCCAGTTTTAGTTGACCTCATTGCTCGCTGTACCAAGAAATTGACCACGTATTGGGCATTTTTTTGAGCACTCTCCAGCAAAGGGTTAGACATGGTATACAGTTTGTTAACTGCACCTATAACGTCTATTTCACCCCGATCAGGCTCATCCCCCTCTTCCTTTTCCATGGAAAACTCGCCGTCTTCCCCGGTAACCAAACCCCGTTTCTTTTTACGCTCCTGGTAGGTCCCACTCGTCTGCACTAGCCTCATAATCAAAGCGCTGACTAGTTGTATGTTCTTTCCACCTTCGACGAGTTTGAATTGCCTTGCGCTCTGTCGGTTGACAGACAATTTTTCTAGACTTGTCAGTATTTCATCAAATATAAATGTCCTCTGGTCAGGATATCTAGCAAAGATCTTCGCAAGTATATCCATGGCGGCAACACGGAATCGCTCCACCTTCTGTACACCAAAAACAGAATCCTTCTCTGTTGACGCATTCTCGATGAATATTACTGCGACCGCAATAAACTCCAAGGTTGTGATTGTCCCCTCTGTGACCTCCTCTAAGGCCAATAGCTTGGAAATCAGCGAGAACAAACTTGTGACTTCATGTAAAAGCCCCCCCAACACCTTTTTGTGGGCGGATGCAATTTTGAAAGCAGCCTGAGATTCTCCAGTGGATCTCATCTCTATCATTGGATTGATTGTGCCTTCAATGAGGTTTTTTGCGACACTCAAAACGCTTGCCAGAAGGTCCTCCGGGTATAATTGCTTATCCTCCCTACCCCCAACCATGATCCTTAAAACCGTTTTAGCGGTTTTCAATCCATTATCCACTAGAGAGACCCTCGTCAACCATTCCTCGATAGCAGACTCGCTGTCGTCTGATCCCATCTTGACGTCCACGGTTTCAGCTTGCTTCAGAGAGCTCTCGCAGATCTTCTGTATCCTTGTAAGATCATCTACAGGTACCTGTTGGAATAGCCCGGTTGAAATAACTTTATGGATCGAATTTTCCAATTTCAACAGAACTGCAGTAGCTAAACATGGCGATTGTTGTTCCAAGGAGCTTGTCATCCAAATCTTCGCGTTTTTATCAGAGGTACGATCAGACGTATCTGGGGAGAGGTTATCCTCAGCTTCAAAAATCGAGGAAAGGAACCCTTGCAGGCCCTTAAATAGGCTTTCAGCCTTTGCTCTCTGATCTACACCAGGGCCAAGTGTCTCCCCATCCTCGGCATTGGAATGTGATCGCTTCCGCTTACGGCTCTTCGAAGTTGAACCTTGCCCAAATGGTTTAGTCCCGCGAAACCTCCGATCAATCTCAGTATGCTTTACATACTGAGACCGATCAAAAGTAGTTGGCGGTGGCGGTATTTTGACTGCGTCAGCTTTTTGAGAGCTGCCAAGTGGTGTTGATGACTGTACATGCTCTTGCTTGGGAGTTATAGTCAAGTCAGAAAATTGTGGGGCAGGCCGATAATATCCATTCATCTGTGGCGGTACAACTAGATGAGATCCAAGCGCCTGTGGAGAAGCGTTAGATATCGAGTTGCGTGCCACACTGCTGTTGTACTGGCTATAAGTAGGGGTCGTCGGGGGGTACCCAGGAGCTGGAGAGTACCCAGTTACCGGGGTATATGCGAGCGCTGGGGAAGGGGGAGGCGCAGACTTTCGAATAGGCGTGAACGTCAGAGGAGGCGAATTAGTACCTATTCATGTATTAGAACCCAAGACTGGAGTTAAATTGAAGAAAGGGACATATTCATTCTGAGAAGGGTCGAATAGCTTCGTACATTTGAAGTTCACATTGCTCCTGTTCATTACCATCTCCCCGAACTTTCCAACCGCCCGATGTTTTAGTATGTTGCTTGCTGCACTCTCTTTCGGGGTCGTGGGGTCCTCTGTTGTAACAAAAGACTTGAACCGACTATTCACATGTGTACAGAATTAGCCACCATAAACTTAGCGTCGAACCCCGTTTCCCACAGAGCACTCACAATTCCGTCCCGCCTGGCGCACTGATCGCGGCCGCCAGCTCATGGAGTGTTTTTCGTACAAACTTTGAATTTGGGTCTGCCGAGGCTTCCCTGTCCAAGGCATCGAGTGTCTGTCTAGAGGACCGACGTTCCGCCTCAGATTGGAAGATCGGACCAGTTCCGTTCGGCAAGAGAAGGGGCAATGGTATTATCTCTAGATTCAAATGTCTGTTAGCACCTTATACCCCCGGCAAACCCCCGTGAGAGGCAATGACCGGCCCCGACTGTGAGCCAGGCAAGGCTCATTACCTGAAGTTGAAGGAACAACAGAAGATAATGGAGTGTATTGCAATGCATCGTCCACGTCCACCGGAGGGATTCGCCCCCGTCTAAATATGATCTCTCCATTTCTGTTCATGGTTGCGTATTACCCGCGAGGAGCGCACGTAGCAGAAGGCGATGAAGGGAACGAAGAAGCGAGTCTCTGTTGAATGAGGCAGCTAAAGCCGCATCGTCCTGCGAACCGAAAATGTGAGATGGAGCTGTAGATGAGCTGAAGGTTGGATTAAAACGGACGATTAGTAGAAACTAGGTGATTGGGAAAGGGATAGTACAAGTTAAAGAGGGGGAAGGATAAAGCAATCTAAGTGAATGAAGGAAAGTGAGGCGGGGTAAAGGAATAGGGAAGAATAAAGGGGTGAATAGACGAGGAGCGGTTGAAGGGTTTGGTGACGAAGTTGGCAGATTGGAGGGAGAGATCGAGTAAGAATGAAATGAGAGCCCGGGAGACGTGCAAAATCCCCAAAGTTCGTGAGCAGAGCAATGCAACAGGGTTGCCGTGTCGTTCGTTAAGTTACACGCGCCGCACTGGTCTCGGGCATGCAACAGTTGTCTTTAGCAGCCGCAAAGAGGGAAAAGCTGATTACTCGCGAATTTCATAAGTATCCGGACACCTTTATTCTGAGGCCCACCAAAAGCGCAGATCCTTGGCGCCAAGGTGTCCGGATATTTTTGGGAATCGGCGAGTTCCTATCCTCTACCTAGGAAGGAAACTCCTCCCCCTTGGCATCTAGTCTAGTCTATCGAATGGACAACCTGTCGCTCAAGGCTCAAGCTTTTGCAAAAACTTGAAGGAGACAAAGGATTAGTAATCCGCCCTCACCCTGGGAATTTTTGACCTGGCTCATAAAAGTCGGGTTTGGAAAAACATTTACCCATCATAAATTATCATACAAGCTCCTAAAAACATGAAGCGCTCACCCCAGAGCCACATCCGTATGGCCATCGCTTCATCAGAATGCTTTTTGCGATATTATTATACCTGCGGCTCTTTTTGGTGCATGCAAGCTTCCAGTACTGTAAAAAGAGTAGTGTTGCGAGTAGCAGAGACCACCTCGCAATCGGGAAGGTTTTTGAATGCCGGTATGATGCCGGAATAATACTGTAAAATCTCTTGAAATTCATCATATTATAGCCTAGTGTTGCAATCTCCAGATCCAGAGACCAAAGTTCCTGGAATGAATTATTTTCTTCCTAGTGCAAGATAAGATTAGCCAGAACTCCCAATTGTAACAACTTTTCATACTAAGGATGCGTCTGGTTGCAACATGAAACCTCAATAATAATCCTGAATAGACTAGCGCTTTGAGGAAAAAGGTTGTTTCAATACCGTATACTACAGCTTGATCTCAGACCATCTTAAGATTAGTCTATAAGACAAGGTACCGGTAATCTAAATCTGGACTCTGTTTGGCATGTACCAATAAGGGTATACGGAGCAATATGCATAACTGCGAGCCGCCTTCTGCCAGCACAAGTCCTTCTAGACGAAGTCGGGCACAGCGGAGTTGATGTCCTTTGCCAGAATCAATCCGGAGAGCAAACTCGACGCAACATCAGCAGTATCATGAGTTGAGACATTCTAGGAGTTTGCTTGGTTGAGCCCCTGTCAACTCGTATGGGCCTGCGGTAAGTTAGTCCCCGACTCGAGTTTCTGTAGGGTTTTCGGAGCTGTATAGAATGGGGTGAAAAGTCGAGCAAAATTCACAAGCTATGATATCATACAGTAGAATTTCACGAGCCACAATCTATCCTCTAAGTCACAGTAGCGTTCATCCAGTGATGGCGCAATAATTTATCTGCTGTATGATATATCCATTTCGCTTGCCCTGATCATGCTAGAAATGGCGTTCCTTGTAATGATGATACGCAAACCGTCAAATTCCCGAACTCCAGCAAAAACGAACCAACCACCCCCTCTATTCCTTAGCCTTCCCTTTCCCATTGATTCCCTTAAAAACCCTCTGCCACAACTCGCTCTCCTCCCCAAGAAAATACGTTAACTCAACGCTTTCCATACCAGCCTCTTCGTCACCGCCCAAGCTCTCCAACCTGCTGATCAAGTTGCCCAACAAGATAGCTTTGCCAGTTGCCTGACCGATCCCGCTATCATGAGAGATGGAGATAGCATGCAGGTGGAAGTGATAGTATGAGGGTTGGTCTAGATCTCATTAGCAGCTATCACCAAGATAATCAAGGGGTTGGAGGATATATCATACAGTGAACATAAAGCTTGATCTGATCTGGCTCAATGCCACTATACTTCTCGCAAATCACCTCAGGAATTCTCCTTCTCAAGTTCTTCAGCCACGGAACATGCATCTTCTTCAGGTCCCGGATTGAGGTGATGTCGCGACGACGCACTATCGCCATAGTGTACATACTCGCCATGGTCTTCCGATCCCACTTCCTTTCCCCCCCGCCAAAAATTAGCTTTCCAAACAATCCTTAAGCACAGACGGACAGAAGGTAGACAAACTAACAGATCAGGCAAGAGAATAAACCCCTCTACATCGTCCGTATCCTCAACAATAATGCTCTCTGTCTCAGCTTTATGCTCGAGGATGTTATGCACCCAATCTAACCTCCCATTACCGCGCTTCTCCTCAACATAGGGCTTGACTAGTTCCCTATAAATCTCGGGGGTCTCGACGACCATCCTCAACTTCTGATGCGTATATTTCTGGATATGAGTTTCGGTGGCGGGAAATATAAGGGTTAGCTTCACTTCTCCATACTCGGAATTCTGTGAGGCCAGGAACGAGTGGTATATGTCATTTCGTGCTATTAAGGTGACTTTTGGGAGATGGAGGTCATGGGAGAATTTAGTAAGGTGAGCGCCAGTGACATTGAAGGCCGTTTTCTCAGCAATCAGGATTGCAGGAGTGGACTCGATTTCGCCCAGAAGGTTTACCGTTTTGGTTCCCGTGTCTGGTTGCAGGGTATGTTATCTTGTGTCGTTTTTCTTTTTCTTTTTTGCTAGTGCTCAACTTGTGGGGTGGTTCGGTGGGGTGAGTGGGGATACCTTGATTTAAGATTCTTGTAAAATTAAAGCTCCGAAGCTTCGCTTCTTCTTCCGCACTAACCGACATGGCTTTTTGTTGGTGCTCGTTTGTTTGATCGTTTATAGATGGAGTCGGCTGTGGGTCTACATACGGGAACAAGGTGAGTGTCAAAACGTGTATGATGTGTATTATTATGTTAAGATACCGCTGTGGTGTTTAAGGCCACCAATAATCAGAGGGTTTGCGCAGTTTGACCCGAAGGGGAGTTATCAATAGCAGTGCCAGTTGGGATCAAAGGACCGGGTTGCCAAGCCTTGTTCATTAACTTATGTTGTGAAATTACATCACCCATCATATCGTGCGGTAAATGAACTTGGTTCGTCTTTGCCAGGAATACCGCTGGAACCGAATTTCCGAGAGAGAGAATAAACCCCGAGTTTCTAGCGAAAATTTTGTATAGTATTATACTCGGCGGTATTCTTCGCAAAGACTGCCATGGAGGTTTCCTGACAAACCCTCCAGCCTCTCTATTAGCCGCATTCAAACCCCACCACCAGCCACCGTGAGCCAAGATATCATACCGAGACCGAGTGCCTGTAGGGACCCTGCCGCATTTTCATTTTGTCCATCCAGATCAATCTACCCGTAAATTTCTTATTTCAACCTCACGCTAAAGTTTCTCAAACAATTTATTACCCCTCCACAGAGCAATACAGAAGGAGGATGATTGCAGCAAGGCAAATCTCTAGATGCGCCAATTGCCGTGTATCGATCCTTGGTTCGCTTATTTCGACATGCGCGACACGGGTACGGCTCCCTGTGCCGGTGGGGAGAGGTCGTTTACGGACTGAAATGTTTGGTGGGGGAAGAGCATTTCGAGTTTCAGTGGAAACCTCCGGACCCCCGGTGTCAACCACACCAGCGCCCCCGGAAACCTGCGACTCGAAGGAAGGATCATCGCCCTGGTATCTCCGTGTCAAGACCCCGATATCGAGATTTCACCCTCTGGCCGAGCGACAGGCGCTTCCGGCCCTTCCGGAGGATCCCCCTCCTGCTTTGCAGGCTGTGCTCGACCAATTGTCGGTAGAGGAGGGTATTGATTATTTGAAAGTCCTGGACCTCAGAGCTCTGGACCCCGCTCCAGCACTCGGCGAGAATATTGTCATGGTTATTGGCACCGCCCGCTCAGGACGGCAGTTACATATGTGCTCAGAAAGAATGTGCAAGTGGTTAAGGAAGGAGTTTAACATGAGGCCGTTCGCGGATGGGTTGGTTGGTCGGGGGGAGTTAAAACTGCAACAAAAGAGGGCGAGAAGGCGGGGGAAACTGACCACTGCTGAATCGGGTATTGAAGAAGCTGCAGGATGGGTATGTATTACTACCGGTGGCCAAGGGCTCGTGATACAACTTTTTACGCAGGATAAGAGGGAAGAGATTGATTTAGAGTCATTGTGGGGTAAAGAGCTAGAGAGGGATGCTAAAAAAAAGGAGGCCGAGAAGAGGGTTGCCGAAGGGAAGGAACAGGGGACGTTTGGGGCTTTTGGGAGAGGATTGTCTACGGGGTTTCCCATACCAGGGACTCCAAGGCTCCAAGCTAGATCTTTCCACTCGCCATCCCAAAAGCCATCGCAGGTGGTCACAGGGTTCTCAGCTGGGAACCTGGTCCGGTTTGCGGAAGAAGGCATTAGTGTCGATACACACGTCAAGAAAGGGCATTACTGGAGGTTAGTCACTCGAGTCTCCGAAGCGTTTGACCCGGATGCAGATCTTAAGAATGCAGCATACCTCATGGAGGCCCACATAAACCACCTACGAAAACAGTTCCGTGGGAACAATTACTCCGGAAAATTAACGAAGAAATGTAAACTCCTCGGCCAAGGCATAGAAGATCGGACATCAACTGAATTCCTACAATCCTACTTCAGATACCTCCCCAAGCACCCGGCCCCCACGCACCTCCGCCTCCATCTCGAATTTCTCATCGAAACCAATCGAATAAGCCCTGAAAAATACCCTCTCTCTCAGGTCACAACCTTCCTAAAAGCCTTCCCGGCGCCTGTCCCAGCGGAGCTCTACTACCTCTGCATGCGTGCAATTGCCGACTCACCAGAGCATCGCTCTTACAAACTCCCAGCCTCAGAAGCTGCAACGCTACGTCTATCCCTAATCCAGGACCTAGCAGAGCACTTTGATCCAACCTCAACCCTATCGCGTAATATCCCGGAATTCCAATTCTGTAGATTTCGTGCACTCGCCCCCGACAACGCCATCACGCAGGTACTCCTTGCCGCGAAGACTGTCTGTTCGACGAAGCGTGCAGAAGCGGGTAAAGAAGCCGACGGCGCCATCAAAAAATTCAACATCCGCGTCGGCACCTACGCCCTCGACCCACGACTAGTAAGAGTCGAGCGCGAGAGCATCGAGCAGACCTACGCCATCCGCGATTATTACGAGCAAGCCATGGCTGCGTACGTCGCCGCGGACCACTGGACTGCTCTGTGGAATCGTTGGAAGAGCTTGAAGTACATGTCTATCAGACGGGATCAGGCGTTCTACGAGCTGCTCATCGGGCTGGTGGTCTTGGGCGCGAAGCAGAAGGAGGGGGTGTATGCTGCTAGGCATATCTGGAATGATATGGGGAGAGAGACGCCTAAGGTTTTGATGACTGCTGGGATTGCGAAGGGACTTTTGGCGGTTATTCAGCTTGCCGAGAGAGATTCTAGTGCTAGTGGGGAGTTTGCGGAGTTGAAGGCGAGGTGTGATGGGTATTTGGAGAGGTGGCATAAGTGGCGGGTGGAGAACGGGTTGGTAGAGGAGGAGGATGCAGCTGCTACTATTGCGAAAGAGGGAAAGTCTAGGGAGGAGAATGGGGGTGTGATTGCATAGCAGGGGAGTTTTTGAGTTTTTTTTTTGAGATTTTATGCCCTGGCCGGTTAGAAGAGATTCTTCACATTAGTTGAACCAGTTTTTCCTTTTTTCCTTGTTCCTAAATATGTAGTCATGCAGTCGGAGACCTACTGTATTTGTAGATACAAGATTTTTAGTATCATATGATACTTGATGCACTCAAGTAATGCTGGTAGCATCTACCATGGTTTGTTCAACTTTGAAGAGTAGCAAATTAAAGCGCTATGCTAGAAGTTTTGGCGCGGCTGCTGTGCATGATAACTGACTACAATCCCACCATCCTTGCATATTGCCACATTTCACCATAATATCAAGTTATATCATACTAACAGACACTTATCAGACTTTGAGAAATAGCAAGGAATAGCACTTAAAAAGGAGAAAAGTTGCCCCGTTCCCAGACTGAGAGATAATTAAATCGCTCTTCCATGATTACCAGAAATCTTTACTTGCGATATCAAGGGAGGAGCACGGTACAGCAAAAAGAGAAAGAGAAAAATAAGAAACCCTCATACTCCGGGTAAGCCCAAATTCTTTGACAACCGCATTCAGCGCCACCTTGCGGGAGAGTCCAAGAATGCATATGAACCTTGACAGGGTCGTGTAGTGAGTGATATTGTCCTCCAAGTCTCAGTCTGGGCAGCTAACAATAATTTATCCTCCATTTCGGTAAATATCCGGGTCAAAAAGGGGAGAGAAAAGAAGAGCGCCATTACCGGACCATTATGACTTTCCGGGATCTTTGGGATTCCCGATTTCCGGAATGGGGGGGTTATCAGAGTATACTGGAGACTAAGTGAGCATTAGCCAATGGTGGTCCAGATCTGATACGACAGATGCAGAGTGTGAGGCGCACACGCTGTCATTAGAGTAATTCAGGAAGGCCAATTCAGCAGGAGGAAACCAAACTGTACAATCAGCTAAGCACCTGCAACCCAAGCCACAGAAAAACCCAGAATAAAGACTTCTCCTTAAAGCCCTTAGCATCTTCTCCTTAATCCAATTACGACACTACTCCACCCCTCCCAGAGCTAACATAGTATGATATGATATCCAAAAGATAATCCAACCAGCATTACGATGGGTATCCCTCCTCCGCTTGGGGTTCCATGAAAATCCTAGCCAGCGCAGCAGTTAACATATCAGTTCAAATTGGAAGAACAAAAGGAGAAACTTAAGTAACAGGACACACAAGCAAGCACAAGAGAGTATCTTAAGAGAGGAACGATGACATTTTGTGTTGGGCATGCGATCGCTATTTCTAACGGTTGGTTTAAGTGCCGATCCATCACAGTCCATAGATTCCATCACCATCCTAGGACTGTCCTATGAGGTTAATAGTGGTTGGGGAATACCCAAGTCAACACTGACGCAAGCAAGGATGTCCAGAATAGATACTGTATCAGAGAAGCCACTCAAATCCCGGCAATTCTCCGAGCCCTCTACTCCCTCCATTGTTAACAACCAGGCTTTCTCTCGAAAAACGCAAATCCTAAAACCCGCATACTAGAGACCAGAGGAAAGAATACAAACACTCCAGTTGAACTGAAGTGTTGAGGAAATATCTGGGGGTAGCAGTGGCTAGCTCTCTTGATCAGTATCCCCCAAGGTCATAGCGACCGGCGATGGGCTCGCCCTGCCGAAAACTAGGGACCGCCGTCGCATCCTTCCCATGGCGGTGCGGGCTACGGGCTTTCCTGGATCTGTACTATGACACTTCGCAAGACAGACTTCAGAGAGCACGAGAGCATCAGACCCCGCCAAGCCAAACCATCACACCCTCTCACTCGAAAACTCTGTCAGATGTCTCGTACGTAACTTAACTTACTCCTCACCCTGCCATGTACCGTAACTTATCCCCAAAACCATGGCAACAAGCGCTAATCCTAGTCATAACTAACAGGACGCACAGGACAGCACGACAAGAAAACATCATCACACTCCTCTTTGCCGACCGCCCTGACCTCCCCCCCTCCCTCCACCCGCTTCTCTTCCGCTAAATATTATCAACCCGCATAGCCAAATTATTTTCTTTTAAAAATAGGATGCCTAAAGACCCAACGACTGGAAAGCGCCGCGAGGCAACACTCGTGGAGCGCGTCAAAGTAATCGAAAAACACGCTGCAGGGAAGTCCTACCGTACCATCGGCGAGGAAATCGGTATATCCAAGAGCGAGGCTCAGAGGATTATTCAGCGTTGGAAGGACTTTGAGGAACTCAAGCCCCGGCCGAGAACTGGGCGGCCGTCAAAGTACCCACCTGGGGAGACGAGGCAAGAGAGGAGGAGGAAACATCGGATGTGAGTTTTGATTTTGTTCATTTCTTCTGTTCCTGATGAGAGGGGGGGGATGGAGCGGGGAGGGGGGAGGGGGGAGGGGGAGGGGGGGGAGGAGGGGGGAGGAGGAGGGGGAGGAGGAGAGAGGAGGCTAACAATATGTCAGTGCGCAGAAGCTCGCGGATGCGGAGAAGGCGAAGGCTGGTACAAGTACAAGTGGGGAGGTGGGAGGTTCCGCTGTTGGTTGGAACAGCGTGCAAGTGCCAATAGTGAGTCTGACGGTACCGGTAGATGATCGGGATCCGTGCGATGGCGTACCCGGTAGTGCGGTTGAGCCCGGTAGTGCGGTTGAGCACGGTGGTGTGGTTGAGCACGGTGGTGCGGTTGAGTACGGTGGTGCGGTTGAGCCCGGTGAGGGAACGCGGGAGGACGAGAGCTTGAACGAGGGCGAAGGCAGTGGCGGTGAAGGCAACAATGAAATGGAGGACGGAGCTACGAACCCACTGGCCGAGAGCGAAGAGATTACCAACCAGAACTCACCGACGGAATTAGCTCAATAGACACCCAGTCTGCCTCCTTGGATACCGTTCTGGTAGTTGAAAAATAAATAAAAAATACCTCTGTCTAAGCTAAGGGCTAGGAGAACGAGGGAGATTGTAGGGTGATAAAGGGTACGGAACGGAACGGCTATGCATAGCATACCGTAGGTGGAAAAGAAGGAGGAGAGCCAACTCGCTTCGGTATGATCGGTAATTAGCAGGTTGTGAGGGAGAAAAAACGGCCTTGACGACTGTTATTTTAAAACACAAAAACCATGGTGGACTATATACGTCTAGAAATCGTTTTCGGTATCACATTCGTTTCCACCCTACCGGTTCGACCATTGCAAGGGCAATCGGGGTTGTCGGCACAATGTTGCCAGAACGGTTGCTTTTCTTTTTCCTTTCCTTTTCTTTTGCTCTTGTATGGGTTAAGAGGACCTTGGTTTTCTCTCACTTCTAAGCGTTCTCTGTCGTAGAATGTCGAGGATTTGGGTTAAATTTTGTCGTAGGGAGGAAATATTCTGCAGAGTTGAAGATACAATGAGTGGACCCCCGCAATTTCCTTTCTTGTAACGAGTCTTTCTTTGATCAAGGAGAGTTTACAATAAGCCGGAGTTGGCGATTTGGGAGCGAGGTCACAATTTCTTTTCTTTTCATTTCATCGAAGCTTTTCTTTCTTGTGATGTACGGGGGTACTGTGGACGCACAGTATCATGCTTCAGGGGGCAAGGAAAAGTATGGCGAAGTCTTGGCTGCCAAACACGGAGGTGTTCTCTCAGCCACATTCGCCATACTTTTATCTACCCCGAAGGACGGTGCGAAGATTTCTTGCACTATCGGGAGTCCATGGTAACTGCAAATGGCACTGGGCAATATTTGCTAATTTCATGATGAAAGATTGATGTATCATATGGGTAGTTGCTGCAGTATGGCAGCGCTAGCAGGACTGGTGAATCTATACTGTAATAGTACACTGCCTTCCTTCCACTTTTTCTGATAGTCTGATTGGTTCTTGAAATTATTGATTTTGGTTTCATGAATTCGCGGCAGCTCACGAGGGGGGATAAATCGTCACTCCCGTGCCTTGTTTCGCCACCTCAGCACAGATCTGATTGGAGTCAGGAGGTGATCCAGGCCTGAACAGAGACTGGAGACTACCCGGAGACCAACACCAGCTGGCTCATAGACAGGAATCCCAAGGCATATAGCATAGTATAGTATGTGCCGGTATGTATCATATCCCCAAGACATCGCTACATGGAAAATTACAACATCACTCCAAGGCGGGATCCAGGCCCTTTTGTGGGTGTCTAAGGAGGGTAAAATGAGTTCTGGCCAGCTATTCGTGGGGTCATTCCCTGAACGAAGGAGTGGTAAGTATTATTTTCCTAGGTACCGGTGCAGTTCCTGGAACTTTACACCTTTTCATTAGTAAGTACGTGTCTTTCCGTCGATTCGCTCGAATGCTTTATAACTTATGTTGCCGCGCATAGGCAGCTAAAGTAATCGAAACTTCCATATCCGATACCGGAAACAATATCTCATATGGTGTGGTGCCCGTATTATTAGAGATGCCGGGGGGAGGCCGCTTTCTGGGGTGAAACTTTTTGTTTCGCTCTTTGTCCAGTCCTTAGCGGTGGCTCTACAACGATCACCCGCGTTATCACTGGTGACCTCGCGGCTGCTCACAACGTTCGAGCTACACTGCAAGACTACTGGTTTCCACTCCCCTCCTATTTGAGGGAAGAAACTGCTACCCCGAGAGATGTCATCTAGAATACACAATAAAGAAAGCAATATCCGTTCCCGAGGAAATATCACTGATCGTCGAACAGGATTTGTTCCGTGTTGGGAGGTAACTAGGAAACAGCAACCGTATCCGCAATAGCCTAGGGGGTATTCTGCCTACAAATCATTGATTCGGGGCTGGTGCTGATGGAGGACTTGTATGCATTAATTCCACATACTATTCTTCGGAGGGCAGGTTAAACTGCTGTACGTGGATAAGAAATCGGGTTATTTTGGCAGCTATAATATGGCTGTCTGTGTTCGACATTAGCTATCTTCCCTCGAGCGAGAGAGGAAGACTGGAGACTGCGAAGCTCCCTGAAGAATTAGCAACCAACATAGGGGGGATCATAGCCTTGAGATAGAATAATATTATGATATTGTGTCAATACCAGCTTATCATACTCCCGGCACTCTATTCTTAGGTGTGGGGAAATTAGGGGGGGAGGAACACCAGAGCAAGGCAACTCGGTACGCTACTTGCGGTAATGGGTTTGAAGGATTTGTATCTATCATAGTATCGCTGACCTTCACAGCTAAGGATTGTTAGATACGTGGGTGATGGTAAATACTAGACAAAGCAATCGTAAAAGGAAAACCTTCATTCTCGTAAGCGATCCCCATTGGGATTTTTAAAGCAATTTAAGTAATCCTGGCTTCGCCAGATCCTACGCCTGCCCCCTGGAAAAAACTCGTGACGTCTGACCATAAAGTCAGGCATAATGCCTTGAACAAGATTATCATAAGTCAGGGGTATAGTAGTACTTCTATGTTATACACTTGTGGACGCCCGAATCCTGTCTTACTCTGGGCAATACCTGCCTTCTTTCAACATTGAGATTCTTGCTATGGCTGTTCTTTTAAATAGGACGAACCTTGTCATTACCAACCAGTGATCAATATCTGCAATATCTGTTCTCTTGGGGATGTATCTCTTATAGCAATTATATAGCAATACGAATAACAAGAATTGTTGCCCTTAAGCTTGTGGAAAAGGCCTGAGTATGCCTACTGTGAGAATTAGTATTAATTCCCATAGTGCTGTTTTGTGAAATACCCAGCTGGCGCGGTAGTTGATATGTCAAGAACCAATTAACTCTTGTGCACTTAACAGGAGCCAGGAGCTCAGGAGTTCGATTCCGGCACACAAATAAGTTATGATATTGAACAATCCATCGTGTAGGGCAGGGGAATTAGCAAACCCTACTCTGTGGGGACTGGGAGACTGAAGACCCTTGGCTTTCCTCAATATGGCTCTAGGAAACTAGAATTGCTATGGGATGGTAGAATCCGACTCTAGACCGTACCCCCAGGGATGAGGGGTCGACGATCGGCAGGGTATAGTAGAAGGAAAAGACAAGTCGGTGGCGAGAGATTTTTCTTTCTTTCCCTCCCCCTCTGATTTGTAGTAGCAGCTATTATATTCTAATGCTATTTGCCCCGTCAGAGTGAAGCTGTGCACTCCACCTGGAGATCGTCACCTTACGCAATGAGCTCCAACTCAGCCACATGAATACATATTCTCTGGTACAAACACACTGAGGTGTTGGCACCTCGAGATCTCAAGGGAGTGGGAAATTATTTGCTCAATTCACAGCGATCTTTAGCCAAAGAGCGTCCAGCCCCTAGCACTAAGAGATCCTACGGGGGGCTTGGCCCCGTGTTCTCAACTGTCAGGGCCTCAGAGTTAGGAACGGTAGAGCCTTATCATACATTTCGTTCTCATTGTTAGAATGTGAATCAAGCGTTGCCTCTCTCGAGCACACTTCCGTGCAGCCTTGCGTAATCCTTTATCCTAATGATTTTTTTATTTTTCTCTTCCTCTTGAAGCAATAATCGAATCAAATCTCATCTTCTGCGTTGTTCAACAATTATTTTCAACACTCTTATTGCCCACCTTAGCTAACAATGGGGGCTGGTGCATCTTATGTAAAACATTAGGCAATCACCCGGATCCATCTTTTGATCGCCACACATCCGCTTTCTTCAATGCATATCCCATTCTATTTTGCACTCCTGTGGTAACAAAAGAAAGAGGGGTCTGAAGAACCAGTTCCGTAAATCGCGAAAACGAGAGAAAATCTCCTACCGCGTTCTTTGTAACTTCCACTGTTGGCGACAGCTCAGTACCTTTGTAAATCCCAATATCTCTCATAGCAGCACGCTTCCGCTTGTATCATAGGCCGGCTTAACTTGGGCTCACTACCTCTTCCTCCTCTCAATAGGTACAGCGTTCAGGATATGATTGCTATGGCGATAGCTAAGCCCGCAAATAAAATCCGAAAAGTTATTCCTAAATTTAAGGGGTAAATACAAATTTAGGGGCTGAGACTCCGGTCCCAACTCATTCGTCCGTATTACTCACCCAGTTTTTGGAATAATTATTAGATAGGTGGGGCCATAATCACGAAACATCACTCGTGCCTTCCCTTCTTTCTCCACTGGCCTAAATATTCCCCTTCCTTCCTCACTACCACTTGTAGTCTTACCACTTACTTCTATTGCTCTCCACAGTCCCTACATTGTATGACATCATACCTTGCGAAGTGCACTGGCAAATTCAGATGACCAGATCATGGTTTTTGAGGGGTGGTGCGGTACATAATGGATAGAATATTGCAAGAATTAAATATACTGGTTGGAGAAAGAAGTGGAGAAGATGGGTTAGCGTGCTCGGGGACTCCGCTGGGCGCTGGCAGCAAATACACCTTCACGAAACGAATTTATAAATATTTGCTCACTGTCCACTACCGCAAGAACCCCCCCCCCCCCCTGCCCCACGCTTACGTGCAGCGACTGTTGGAACAGCGAACCCAGCAATATGTAATAAAAACGCTTGGCTGGTTGGCTGGTTGGTCTGATTTCCCCCGGTTGTATTATATATATCATCCGCAAAAATAGTTTTGTTCAGAGGTTGTCTTGCATTTCGGATGGCGGTCCAAGAACCCCTCCTCCACGCTACGGAGCGAATCAGGCGGGCACCAAAATATCTCCCATTGGACACAAGCCAATCCTGGAACCGGGTCCTCTGGCTCTTGAGTCTCTGTTCGCGGGTGGTGCACGTGCTGAGGAGGGCCGAGCTCTGGGTATCTTGCAAAGGTTGATCGGTTCTTGAAAGCTTAAACCACTCTGCTAGCTAGGAATTTCACACAATGTTACTATGGGAGCGCAAATACTCATCCTGCTGACAGGTGGATTTGGCCCAGAGTAGGACAGGATTTGGGTGGTATCCGCACGTTGGTAAGTGTATAAGATAGGAGAGTTACAATGCTCCTGACTTATAGTATCATAACTCCGTTCGGGGAATTGTGCCCGCTTTAAAGTCGCGCGTCACGAGTCATACAACCACCAGCAGACTACTCTAGCTTGCCAGAACCACGAATCAAACGTCATGCACAGTACTCCAGTTCCGTCACTCCAAAACACCCACTCGCTTCTTTAGGACATGCGCAAATTGTTATTTTGATATCACACCTCACGTTATTCACTAAAGATTGTAAGCTCCCTTCACTCCAATCCGTAGCACAAGCGCGAGAAAGAAGGGCGGTAATGAGCCAAAAACAAAAACAATAATCTACCCGAAACTACAATAATTATTACAGCACAAAAGATGCGAGAGAAAGGATACAAAAAAGAGAAAAAAGAAACCAAAACTACAAGTTCAACCCACTTATGCCCCACGCATACTCCATCAATGATATATCTTAATAAATTTATGTCCATCCTAACGCTTTTTTGATTTTTGCTTGCAACGTCTACTCTTCATCTTCAGCATCTTCTTCCGCAACCTATTTGTTTGTGAGCGCTAGGTTTTGAAACGTAGAAAAAAGGTGGGTAACACATACATCATCGTGGAAAGTCTTCCCCTCAGTGGTTGGCTTGATCATACCAATCCTAATACAAAAGTCTCCAAACCGTTCCCCATCCTGGCGTTCGAGGGCATACTTCTTGAACAATGGTTTCAAGATCTCAAGGATCTCTTCCTCCTTGATGGAGCTACGGTATAGCTTGTTCAGACGCTGTCCATGGTATCCACCGCCGAGGTACATATTGTACGCGCCATAAGCTTTTCCAACGAACGCTACCTCTGCTAACCATGGGCGCGCGCATCCATTTGGGCATCCGGTCATGCGCATTACGATGCTATCATGACGCAAACCGCTTTCTTCCAAGACGCCTTCGAGTTTGGAGATCAAGACAGGTAAATATCGTTCTGACTCTGCCATCGCAAGACCACAGGTCGGGAACGCGACGCACGCGCTTGAGGATAGGCGGAGTCCGGAGAATTGGATGTTGTCGAGCTTGTGCTTTGCCATGAGATCCCTCATGTTCTCGAGATCGGCGTCTTCAACGCCGCTGAGGATTAGGTGCTGATTACCGGTGAGGCGGAACTCGCCCTTGTGCACCTTTGCGATCTCGCGGAGTCCGGTCTTCATTGGGAACTCGGGGGTGTCCTCGATACGACCATTTTCGATGAAGAAGGTGAAGTGGTTCCTGCCGTTTTCGTCCTTTTGCCAACCAAAGGTGTCAATGTTGCTGTCGAACTTGAATGGACGAGATTTTTCCAGTTTCCAGGTTAGGAGATCCTCGACTTTGCTCTTGAATACTTCGACACCCATGTCGTCGATGGTGTACTTTAGCCTGGCGTGCTTGCGGTTTTTACGGTCTCCGCTGTCGCGCTGAACGAGCATAATCTTCTCGCAGACAAAATGGATTTTGTCGAGTGGTGCATATCCGAGCATACTTCCAGTTCGGGGGTATGTCTTCTTGTTATTATGTGTAACACCCATACCACCTCCAGCTAGAACGTTGAACCCGGAGAGTTTTCCATCTTCACCCTTAATAGCAATCAAACCAATATCGTGAGCATAGACGTCGGTATCGTTATGAGGAGGGATGGCGATAGTGATTTTGAACTTTCTAGGAAGATAGGTGGGCCCATACAACGGCTCGTGGTCAACAACAGCATCGCCAGCAACTTGAACCTTCCTGTCATCGTCATCTGTTAACCAGATTTCGTGATAGGCCGTAGTGGATGGGAGAAGGTGGTTGCTGATGAGGATTGCCGCCTCGTGGGCCTGTGCATGGAACGCAGAGTGTTGGGGCAGACTGCTGCACATGACGTTTCGGTTTACATCTCCGCAAGCCGCAATAGTAGTCATGAGTGCCTTGTTAATGGCTTGCATGGTAGATTTTAACTTCCGTTTGATGACACCGTGGAACTTTTTACCGTTAGTATTCATGAATCGTATCAATGAGTGATGTGTGGGAAGCATACCTGGAAGGTTTGTCGGGTAGTCAACTTCATGGTCCGATTTCCGAATTCATTGCTGATATCGTCCATTTTTATCCATTGCTCCGGAGTAGCAACACCAGAAGCCAATCGGCATCTGATCATGAAGGAGTATGCGGGCTCAAGTCCTTGGGCCTTGCGCTCGTCTCTCAGATCTCTGTCATCTTGCATGTAGGTTCCGTGGAACTTGGTGAGTTGCTGGTCACTAGCAGATATCGCACCAGTGCTCTCATCCTTTAATCCCTCAGCAATTGTACCACGAAGGAAGTTGGAGGCGATCTTTATATCCTCGTTGGTAATTGGAGGAGGTTCATCGGGAAGCCCGTCAACATTATCCACACCAAGGGCTTTCCATAACTTGGGCTCCCACTCCGAATAGGCTGTCTGGTAGCCGTCTGGATCTTGATCGTCTCCGAGGCCCGTGTTTGCTAGTTTCTTTCCGCCCAGGTCGGCAAGTCTTTTGTCAAGATCCTTCCCAGGCTTGTTGTAGTAGTGCTTGTCCTCCTTGCGAGGCCAGTAGTGGCTGTCGCCGAGAGCAAAAACGGTATAATTGACGGTTGCTAAATCTAAATCGGTCGAATTCTTGACTGTCTCCCAGAAGTTTCGTCCGTTCTGGGGGAATTCTCCTTGGCCCGCAGTGGATGTAATGAGAACGAGATTTTCCTCCGTCGACAGATCTTCGATTGGGTAATCCTCCATCGCCAAAACCAAAGTCTTTAATCCCCGAGCCTTTCCCCGCCTCCCGAGCCTTTGAGCAAGGCCCTCTGCATTTCCACCATCGGATGCGAAAAGAATTGTCAACGGGGGCCCAGAAAGTCCCTCCAAGAGCTTGTTAAACGCATCCTTCGCCTTCCGTTTCTGTTGTTGTCGGACCTCGGTACCGTAAGAACCAGAAAGATTCGCCGCAAACTGGGGATTTCTCTTAACCAGCTGAGAGAGGTGGTTCTCTCTCTTAAGGAACTCCTGCAACTCTTGCTTCAACCTCTCAGAATCAAGGCTAAAGTTCTTCTCGCCCTCCTCCTCTCCTCTGGGGTTCCAGCGATACAACGGCCAGTATCCGATATCAACAGCCTTTTTAGTCTCTTGCAGAACGGTGAGAGGTGAATCATCCTCTTTGTTGTATGGCAGGTATGCAACTACAACGGATGGTCCGTCAAACTTATCCGCCTCAAGCATGGCGTGTAGCACTTGCGTGTAGGAGCTGTAAACGGCGACCGAAGCAACAAACGCATTCCCAAAGTTCATGGCATAAAGCCCGACATCTTTCTTTCTTCGCGAAGCATTGGCCGCGGCGTGCTCTGAGTATGGCTGGGAATCAATAACAAGCATGTTGATATTCTTTCCCGAAGCGATAACGTGGTGAACGCCCGAGTTTCCAAGATCATATGACCAAGCATCAGATCCAATAAGCCAATGTGACTCCTTGTAGAAAAGGGTCTTGTCGGAGAGCAAACCGTACGCGGCGGGGGATCCATCGACCGACAATCGCATGATAATCCCAGGCACTAGTGCGGCACTTTTTGCCTCGTCGTCTGCAACGATAAGCCATCTGGAGAGCCACTCGGCAGGGATGCGAGTAGTGAAGTCATTCGATTTCGCCAGTTTCTCAACCTTCTCGATAAAAGCCTGGCGCCTCTCCATCCGTGCTAGCAGGGAGCCATACCCATATTCGGGGCTTGCAGTAATGGTGGGGGAGATGCCGGCATTGGGTTTATCGAGGGAATTGGCGATATGCAATCGCTTTCCGAACAACTGGTCAAGAATCTTCATATACGCTGCCTCGACAGCCGGTTGGCTGATCTTGTGCCCAGCATTAGTCGGAACGTCTTCCAGCCCAACAGAGAGGTTCTGCACAGGCGACCCAAACTTCAAATTCTGGACAACTCCACGTAGAGCCTGGCTTGCTGTATCGGGAGTGATGAACCCCAGTTGGTGTCCAATGACGACCGGTGCACCCTTGAGGGCTGGGCCAGTGCGTAGACAAGTGAGCAGGTCCAAGAACAGAGGGCCCCACTTGGTAGTCTTCTTCTTGATCTGTTCGAGAACAGCAATCTTACTGATGCTCTTGGGAATGATATCGGCCAATTTCGTACCAAACCAAGGGCGGTAGAGTCTAGCGGTAATCACACCAACTCTCGAGTAGTCATCTCCCGCAGTCCTCGCAATTGTAGAGCGGAATAAACCAGTTGTAGACCCGAAGACGAAGAGTGCGGCATCGGCATTGCGAGGTCCGGTGTACTCGAAAACACTGTAAGAACGGCCGGTGACCTGCTTGATGACCTCGAAGATGGTAGAAGAGTGCTTGTAGATGTCGTCGGAGGAGATTGGGCGGCTCTCAATTGCGTCGTGCAAAGAGCTGATAGAGGTGAGTGATGGACGGGTACTGTTCTCGTCCGCTGTGCTGGTGCCATTGCTAGAGGGTTCAATTCCTGATGCTTCACTTGCGGGAGTAACAAGTCCGCTTGTGTGACCGTTCGTTCCCACCGCAACTGATGCAGCCGAGTTGCTGGTCTGTGCTACTACACCGTCATCCGCATAGAGGCTTGTTGAGGCGATCTCGCCAGATTGATATGTTCTCGCAGCAGCCCGATCAAGCGCCCGACCTAACAGCAGGGCATCCTCATTTGAAATCTCCGAATCATCGGATGAAGAAGCAAAGAAGTGCACGACGGCTTTCCCAGTCTTGACAGCTAACCCGTGGGCTGCGATGGCCATATCCTGCGCTTCCTGTGTAGACTCAGACTGCAGCAGGATCAGACCGGTTTGTCGGATAGAGGTGATCTCGGAGTAATCTGGGAACTCTGATGGCTGCAGTGAGACATGAATTACTACAGGATAATTGATTATCTTGTATAGGTGGGGTATCGAAGGGAGCAAGATGCTCGAAGTCGCTGTCACAGATACGAGCTTTCCCGAACGAATCGGTTGGAAAACTGAGAGTAATGGGTCGGCATTTTGACGAACGGTTTGAATCTGACCAGAAATGAATCATTATTTGCGACGCTACCCAGGCTACGCGCAGACATACCTCAGGGACACCATTTGACGCGGTGAGGACGCCTTTAACTCCACTCGACGACAATTCCTCCAACTTTGCACTGAACGCTGAGGCATTGCTTAGAGAAGGCTGTACGGAAATAACCACATCGCTGGATAAGTATGCGATTCTCGCAACTGTTGTCCCCGTTAATAAATATGTTTCAAAAAGACCGTCAAGGGACGCAATTGGAAGGGGGGTTGAGTACCGGCTTCCTCAGGAGTCTTGACAGAACCGACCACCATTCTTGCTACCGTACTCGACAGCGAAGGCTGAAGTATCCAACAGGAGTGAGCGGCAGAAAAGGGGTTGATCCTCAGAAATTTTTTAAATAATCTCTTCCTTTCCCACCGATTCCTCCAAGAATCTTTATTTTCGTGCCACCTTGAAATCGGGTTGTAAATGATTTATTTGGTGGTCTTATGATTGGAGGGGACGGTGTGCCAAGCTATGGCGTGATGAGAACAAATTTGCTAGCAACCCCACCACCGAAGGTTATCCGAAATATCCATACCCCGTTTACGTACAAGCTTTTAGGGATGGGTCAGCTTTTTCAACACAAGTACTCACGGGAAAGTTAATGAACGGTTAACCTGAAAAATAATCCCTGCCTTGTACGAAAACGTCTCCCCGAGTATGATACTTATACCATGCCCTCGGCAACCTCTCGGATACCATCATCGGAGATATATACTCGAGTACCATCGAAATAGTGAAACCTTTGCGGGGGATCACTTCGCCTTTGGCCATCATGAAATGGTGAAGATGGGTTCAAAAAGTTAATTGAAGAAGGGAAGGCAAATCTAATGAGCTGGTAGATTTTTTATTCTTTCTTACAGTATGATATTATTGAGAAAAAGATTTCCATGTTTGGTATTGGTCTTAAAGGTAATGTGTTCTGGGTGGTCAGTTGCACCAAGGATTCCAAGTAAATCACGAAAACCTTCACCCCTATCTCTCAGTCCATCTTCGAATATTGAGGTGAGAAGTTAGGAAATTATGATATCTAGAGGCTTCAAGTTGTTTTCAATTTCTTCCGCCACTTTCTTTAAATATATTTCGTCTATTTGAGAAATAAGGAGAACTGCTGACAGTCTGTGAGTGTTTTGCTGCCCATTGCTATGTGAAAGCTCTCGGATGACGATGTCTTGCTGCTGGGCTTCAAATGTTAGTATCATACAAGGGTTGGTCATTTAGTCATGGTACGGTAGGGGGACATTGAGTGTTCGTTTGAACAAAATATTGGTATCATATAATACCCCGCCACGGAATGGGTGTACCGTGAAGGGGGGTTACCATACCATGACTAAATGCCTGCCCCTTGTACCAAATCCTTAACTTACTTTTGGTTCTCGAGTGTTCAAGTGCCAGGGGAGACGTTCCTGTGCAAGACAGGGATCACTAAACTTTTGCAGGTTAACCTAAATTAACCGTTCACAAACTTTATCCCGGTTCATCCCAGGTATGATAATGTACCGGTGTTTAATCAATGTGTTCAGGCACAGTACTAGTACTTCTTGCCTGTTAAAATTACCTGCACCTGTCCCAGGCATTAAGCACCCAGAAACAGGGATTTCGCAAAATACATGGCAAGAAATCCGTGCGTATCAGTTTCCACGCACCAATTACAAGTACCGGTACGGTACTCGAGTATACCCAGGACAAGGCAGCTCAATGAGCAAAGCTTTTCAAAATCCGGGAAGAGATGCGGTGCCACCCGTCAAGGAGTTTCCCGCTGTCCCCACGCGGTGTGACTTGGCTGTGTTACAATGTCATCATAACCCCCCCCCCCTGCCCAATGTCCTTGTTGTGTGGAGTGGCACCCCCCCGCTCAAGAAGCAATTATACACATTGGGTTGGGTGGTTGCCAGATGCTCTCCTCCGTCTGGACCGTAGTTCTCGTCGCTGTTTACAAATCTACGCGTATATTCCTGTGAGCAATTATTTCCTTTTTCACCCCCGTCAGATCCCCACAAGTTCAATCTGCCGGTAACATCAAGTTGTCATCTATTATGTACCCCGTGCTGCGACGAAGGCCGATGTGGTAAAGTCACCACTAAATATTGCTAACCCCGGCAGACACTCAACGCGGCGAGCTCTCGCCTCCGCCTGGCTTACCGATCCGCTCGTGGTATTAATAATATCATGGTTGGCGCGACCGCAGAATCCCCACGGTGGCGCCATACACGCCCCACTCTCGCCCTGTGCCTTCTCTGAATACCGGTACTGTACGAGTACTAGTACTGTGCCGGTAAATTCACTCGAGTATGATACTGCTACGCTTTCTTGCCCCGATGATTTCCCGCTTAATTTGCCGCAACACCGACTTGTTTTAGTCCTAAGTTAGTACAAGTTACTGTATAACGCCCAGTTCAACATACAATACATTGCCACGAGCAAACTCGTGGCGGGAACAATAGGTGTAAGCTTTTGGACGGGTGGGAGATTCCGCTCCGGGACTGGAGATCTTGCATCAGCGATAACGGAACCGGGAGACCTTGTAGATAGCGTTCGAATCATCATCCATCACTCGGCTTTTGGCTTTTGCCAATTAGGTGTCGTTGAAATTCCCCCTCTAGGATAGGAGTGGGGGAATCATCGCACCCTCAGCCCTCAGCTAAGACAAGAAAAAAGGAAATTCCATAGCGCGTTACTACGAGAAGCAATGACAACGTCTTGGAACATTCTTATTGTATTCGAGTATTTGCGGTATGAAGGGCGAGATGAAATCGTCAGAACCACCTGTCAGGTCTCACCTCTTTTCTGCTATTGGAGTTGTCAATCTGATATGTTCGCGCATAAATTCAGCGGTATCATATCGCCTAAAATCCTATAGAAACTCATCGCCCACCCTTAGGTCTTTGCCCATCGTTTAGACGGAATACGTTCAATTTACACACAGGAAGTATAGCAAACATAAATTTTACTGGTCAACAACAACCCCCGAAACTTCTCTCTTGACATAAAAGACCTTGATTAAACCGCACGCCCAATAAACGCTTGACATTATGAGATTCTTTAAAAAGCAAGAATAGCCCCAAGAATAACCGCTACGACTGCCGTCATCGCCGGGCGGTTGTTTGAGGCGGAACCCTGGAAGGCGGGGGGTAGAGGCGTCTCTGGTGCACCCCCTGGGGTCTCCTTCGGCCAAGAAGGGGCTTCTGGAGCAGGAGCTGCCGGTGGAATGGGGATCGGATAGGATCTTTCAGGAACCCTAGACGGCTTTGGAGGAGAAACTTCCACCTCCCCTTTGGGAATGGGAAACTCAACTTCGATCTCTTTGGAGGACCCAGGTTCGGGATACTCAGTCTCTGTAGTGGCCGGGCATTGGGGCGTAGGGATTTTACCCCTAACTTCTGCTTCGCCAGAGGGGACCTCAGGTGTGAATGGTGCCGATAGTGGCTGGGAAACTGGGCCATGACTGAGCTTCGGGCGTTCTAAGGGAGCGCTGGGTGCTTGACCGACTTCTATATATATAAAGTTAGTATTATACTGGATGGGAGGAACAGATAATGTAGGGAAAACGTACCGGACCCGAAGAATGATTTCTCGTTCGGGGTAGGTGCGTGAGAGATTGGTGCCCATGTTTCTGGAGTTGGAACTTCACATTCGATCTCAGCCTCGGGAGCTGGAGCAGGTGTTGGGGCCTTGTGAATTTCAAGGGAAGGCTTGGGAGTAGCTTTGACAACCTTGGTTATTGTAACAGGGACAGGGGTCTTAACACCGGGCACATAGACGAGACTAGTGATCACCAGTTCCTTGGTAACGAAGACTTCCTGGGTAATATAGACCTCCTCCTTCTCTTTAACTGTTACTGGAATCTTGATCGTGTTGGCAACAGGAGTGGGGACACAAGGGAAGAATTCCGTGACCACTTGACCTGGCAGTACAACTTCTTTGGTTACGGTCGTGGCCACTGGGGTGGCGATTCCGGGAACAGATATCACTGTAGGGACGGGCACTTCTTTAGTGATGTAGACTTCTACAATTTCCTCTTCCACGACAGTAACGGGAATCTTGACCTCTTCCGAGATGTAAACATTATTCTTTTTCGTAACTGTAACCGGGATTGTGACTTCTTCTGAGACGTAAATGTTCTTTTCTTTTGTCACCGTCACTGGGATCCTGACCTCTTCGGGGATGTAGATACTTTTTTCCTTCGTGACAGTCACGGGAACCTTGATTTCCTTGGATATGTAAACACTCTCCAGGACAGTTTTGGGGGCCTCGGTGGTGATGACTTTGTTCTCGACAATCACGCTCTCCTTCTTGATAACAGTGGTAGGAGGGGTTGTTTTAGTGACTGTCTCACAAGGGAGGACAATCCGTTCGATAAAAGTCTCACCCGGAGACACAATTTTCTCGGTTACTGTCTCACAGGGGAGTTGTTCGTAGAATGTCACACAAGGAAGTTGGATTTGCTCGATGACCGTTTCCCCAGGTAGCTGTTCGATATAAGTTTGTCCTGGGAGCTGAATTTTCTCAATGACGGTCTCTCTGGGAAGCTGAACTTGCTCCACATACGTCTCACCAGGGAGCTGGATCTGCTTAGTTATGGTCTGGCCTGGGAGTTGAACCTGCTCGACGACTGTCTCCACAGGGATGACGTGGGTAATGGGAATAAATTCGGTTGTTGGAGGGCAGGTAATACAGGGTTTATGTATCGATTCGACCTGCACGACTTCGGTAACCTGGACAACTTGAGTGACTGGTGAAGGCACCCCAACGACCACCTCGGCTGGTGGAAGATCGTTTACAACATCTCCCGGGGCATTGAGATAGAAGAAGTTCTTCTCTTCGCTGAACAAGAAGTTGTTCTCCGCAAAATTTTGCTCGGCAATGGCAGCATTCTCGTTCACAAGGTCGTTCGGATTTTGGTTCTGATTCTCGTTAGAGGATGCTAACTGATTCTGATTCTCGTTCGCGTTGTTTATATCATTCGTGTTTGTAATGATAATATCCGGGAAGACGATGTCGGTCATTCCAACAGGCATAACACCACCTGGAAGGAAAGTCGTTCCCTGCCGTTGGGAACCAATAGCAACTGGGGGAACACCTCTGGGGCCTGCGGCGGGCTCCCCGGCATCGACATTGACATTCTTTTCAACGTTCTTCTCAAAGTTCTTGACAACCGCGACCTCCTCATTTCCTTTAGGCTTGGAGTTGATGCTCTTCCCCTTGTTGGTCACATCTAGCACCGGTACCTTCTCAGTATCGACTACATGGGATGCAGCGTCCCCATCTTTTTTTAGGTTAAGGTTTTTGACTTTGTTTTCCGTGTTAGCTACCTTGGTATTTGTATTCTCGGAATCATTGTTGTCATAGACATTCCCCCCTTTATAAGTATTCTTCCGTACAGATGGGCGAGACTGCAGCTGTGGGATGACATCTTCTTTCTCCTCGATCATGAAATAGGGTCCATCTGCGACAGGGGGGGGTGGAGGGAAGTACACAAAGGGTGGGGGGTAGGGACCCGACCCCGGAGGTTCCAGTAGGGGAGGGCCAAGCGGGTGAGGCCCGGGTGGGGGAGGCCCAAGCGAGGAGGGGCCATGCGAGGGGGGGCCATGTGAGGGGGAGCCATGTGTGGGGGGGCCATGTGAGGGGGGGCCGTGTGAGGGGGGGCCGTGTGAGGGGGGGCCGTGTGAGGGAGGTTCAAGTGGAGGAGGGCCTGGCGGATAGGATCCAGGCCCAGCTGGTGGAGGAAGAAAGGGAGGTGGTGGGTACTCGGTCAGGTGGGGGTCATCATCAGTTTCGGAGGCAATTTCGTCTGGCTTGACAGGAGCACTGGACACAGGGCTTTTCCCAGGGACAACGATTCCCTCTTCCTCAATTGCCACCTGTGATGCCGATTTGTAGGTGTTAACGGACCCCCTTTCTTTTGTTCTATATATGTAGGGGTTTTACCTTGGGAGATGGCATAGGAGGGCCAGCCTTCCGACGGCCCCCCTTCCCAGAGGCTGGGGTTGGCGGGTGCGGAGGTGGTGGTGGAGGAGGAGGAGGTGGAGGAGGATATCGAGGATGTGGGCCAACATCTGGGATGCGGAACCGAGATGGAGAGTTAAGATACGGTGGAGGCGCGGCTTCAGCCAGTGCAACACTTGCCAGGTACGCCGAGGCAAGCAAAAGGTTCTTCATGCTGAAGGGAATCTGACAAGTAGTAAAAAAATGCAAAAGGCCTATGAGAAGAATCCACCCCGCGAGGAAGGATTAATCACAGGGCTTTAAGGTATGGTCAAAGACTTGAGCGATCAAATTCTCCTATACACTGCTGGGCCATTTCCTCTTCTTATGATCAGACAGGAAGAGGATTATGCAATGCATACGATATCTTTGTCTAGGCTATGATAGTATATTTACAGCCAATTCGTGGCGATCGCACTCCTATGTCCACACAGAAGCCTGACGAGTCCTCAAAAATTTCTCTTCTCTTCTCCTAAACTAAGTCACGGATGAACATTCTCGTTACAGTCAGATCCTCAATACCTATGACCCAAACTCAAAATTCGGCTCTAGTTTATCCGCGACAGAAGGGCGAGGATGTGGTTATATTAGTGGTCATAAGCACGCCATGATTTCTTTATCTGCAACCTGGGGTGCTACTTTGATCCTAAGATTCCTGGTCTTGGCATCATTTCCATCGCGGGTCGCAAAAGTATCCTACCCAATTCATGATGCTATTCTTGCACGTTTGCTTCATCAGTGCCTATGTCACTCAGTAAGGGACTATTACTCTCCAGGGACACAAATGTCTCAGGGAAATTAAATTTAGGACCCCTTGTCAGCCCTACTGACAGCGCCGATTTGCTCTATCCGCTCTTATAATGGTATCGCTCATCATCGGGTGTTTTGGCCAATAAAGCGCATTACTAGCCACGGTTGTAGCAATGGTTAAATGGCGATGAACACCTTAAAAACGAACTGTAACACTGGCTACTTTTATCTTGTGCACTGTACACAACACCAAGAAATCCAAATGGAGTTCTAACTGGCCCGGGTATATTTCTACCTTTTCTCGTTTAACAATCCTCCTTGCCGTTCTTTTGTTAATATTAACCTTTATAGCTATAGCAATAAAGCTCAGTCCGGCATGCCAATTGAATGCCGAAATCACAGCTCTCTTGAGAAGTGGAGTATGAGTAGCAGACCTATGACCATAAAGCATTTTTAACAGTCTCTATTTGCTGACTTTTGACTTGCTGGTATGGTTTTTGGTTATCGTAGTAATAGGAACTTTGATTTTCGCCACAGGGATGGGGGGTGACTCTAAGGTGCATGTACGAGTAGTCCAGGTCCTTGAGGTTCAGGGTTGTCCGTGATAAGTTGGAATTGTGGCCCCCGAGGTTGCCCGATGCATTTTACAGGCAAAAATGGCCGATGATAAGCGATATCATTATAGGAGCGGACAGCAAACCGGTGCCGTGAGTATGCAGAACTGTATTTTTACCCCCCTTTCATAGTGTCTTGGCACAACTCCGATCGGTTGCAACGGAATTCTTGTTCCGTCGGAGGACCCACCCCTAGGCCATTTGCACCGTACCGGATCTGTTTCGGGTTTTCCGCACATACCGAGTGCTATAGTAGCAAGAACGCGAGTAGTGAATATCAATTAGCGTACCATAGGCCTAGATCTCACGGACACTGAACCTTGGTTCACACATAGTATCTGGTTTAGGCAGGTTCGGCGGTACAGTCTGTTCCGGGGTCGCGGGATCCCCAAGTTGCGGAGAATTTGGCAAGTCTTTGTGGTCTGATTGGCCGAGATTTGGTGGTTTGGTGCCTATCTTCTGTGGGGTCTCGCAGTGCCAGAGTCCGCAACGCTGGAACAGGCTGTAACCAGAATATCAAACCACAGACCCGAACCCAAGGATTACCAATAAGGTAGTCGTGCCACGGGGGAAGTGAATCACGAGTCAAGTAGCGTGTTGATCCTTTAAATCCACCCTCGCTGATCTCAACAGAAATCTCGGTCTAAACCACAATAGGCTTAGCAGGGTAGGGTAGCGAAATAACGAATACCAGTTGATGAGATCCATCAAGCTCAGACCCCTCAAGATACAGTACTCTGTCTGGATGGCACCATTCCTCCTCAGGGTATGTTCGGGAGACAGAAAACCGGACAAAATTGCCACCAGGCTTGGTGCTGCCGTTCACTGTTAGCTGTATGGGAAGTAAAGTTAGCTGTGATGCTAGAGCCTCTTCGCCTGGAATAACGCCAGGCACAGAATGAGAATCGAAACCTACGGTAGTTTCTCACTAAAATTTGGTGCCTGGCGGTATTCTTGGCAAAAACCAGCGAACAGTTAGTAAGTTGCTTGTGCAAGTCAAATGCGACCCCATATTTCTTCAAATGAGAAAAGGGAGAGAGGAGGGAAAGGGGCATAGCTTAGGCTATGTTGTGCTCGCAATAGTGGTGCTCAACACCGTTCCCCCGCTCATGTCAGTGAAATCGCGCCCCTCCTACCGTACCGGTACCGGTATTTGATAGAACCTCCTGGGGCGTTACCACCAAAAAAAGAAACGTGACTTCAATCCAATCCAGCGGCATCGGTAGGTGATCCCAGCAGACCAAGTGGGGAATTGCGAGATGCACACCGCAAGACACCTATTGAGGGGTTGGGCTCAAGACCTTCCTCTGAAGGCAAAGCTTCGAACCTTGGTTTTCTGGTCATTGCTACAATCCTCGAGTTTCATAATAGTCATGGTTCGGTGTAGTGCCGAACGCCTGAACTATCTTCAAAGTGGTTGAAACCACAGGTTTCTGCCCGGCTTTATCCGTCCCCGAACAAGCCCGTAATGGACCGAGGTACTCGAAAACAAGCAACCCGCTCGCTAATCCACCTTAATGAGTAGTTTGTTTTGGCCTGCCCCTGTCGCCCGGTTCTCTTCTTTCCCTCTGTCGTGTGATGGTGTCGTAAGGTGCTTGTACTCGTACTGTAGTGTTTCGACAATATCACGATGAAGAAATCTATCTCCTTTCCTCTCCTCTTCCTTAACGGCCCTGGGTTAAATCGCGCTCACTGACCTTAGGCATCCGTGGAGAAGGAGATGCAACTGCAAATTTCGTAGAACTGATATTCCCTTGATCCTAGTAAGCGGGTAAGCCGAAGGTTAGCCAAGTGTGATTAAGGGATCCGGAAGGGATCTTCAGCAAATCGACAGTAGTCTCAAACATCTGCTACCCTTCGGGTGGGAGCCGCAAGATTGAGAGTAGGTGGTGCTTGAGTCGCAGCACTGAAGTTGAACTTCTTTTTGCGCGCTACGGCGGAGGGTGGCCGGGGAAGACACAGCACCGATGGGGCGCCCTAAGTGCATTGTGAAGTATAGGGTGCGAAATATGGAAGCGAATACGGTGGGTTTATTCCCATGACTCTCAGGGTCCTTTCCTCCATTTTATAGCATCACCCTCAAGGGCCAGATAACGTAGAAATACAGGGTCTCAGTGTTGTCAATAATAACCTGCCACTGTCCTCTATTTGTCCTCTAATCATCCCTTGTAGTCGAGGTTTCCACTTCAGTCCCTTAGTGCAAACAACCATTCATTACCTTGCGGAAACGACCCTTCCCGAAAGGAAGACAAGCCTTTAGGTTCTCTGGTTAGACTTGTTACCTAGCTGAGCACGATATAGTTCACCTCAATTATAGACTGAACAATTATACATGGCTCCAATACCCTTTCTGGTATGGGAAAACCCACGAATCCTTGGTGGCCACTCTGAAAATAAAGCGCCACTATGATCCGATATTCAGATCAGCTAAGATGTGAGGTTTCGCAATACCAGCTTGTAGGGTTAGTTCCATGGATGGCCCTGTATTCTGTTGAACCCTAGTGCAGTGCTGTAGTGTCCCCAACATTCCTTCTATCATACTGATGAGATTCAGATTGTTTTTGATTGCTGGCAAAGAGATTAAATTCTTGAATACTCGAGTATAGGGCACTAACCGACGGAAATTGCTGTTCGCTCACCCGATTTACATTGGATGACACCAAGAGTCCTATTCATAGATTGGAGAACTAAGCATGGGCTCCGGTAATGGTTTCAGCATCTTTCTAGATGAAGTTGATAACTGAGACCGCAGCATTAATATCTAGATTTTTCGGTAACCCCTGTGAACTGCCAATACAAAACGTACAGAGCGACAGTGTTAGGCGGTTAAGAGATTAACTTGGGGGGTAAAGTTAAAGTTAGGAGAGAAGGAAGGGAAGCATACCCGGCCTGGCTTTCAGAAAGGGGGGCTTACATCACAAGTAGTTAGTAGAACTTCCCTCCGTCAACAGCTACCCACCACAATCTAAAGAGGATCATACACCAAGACCGGTATTTTTCTGGATTTACTTTGGCCTGCAAAACCTACCAGAGACTCCGCACTGGCGGGGCAGGACATATTTCACAACGGCCGACCACTGTCCTTTGATAACTCTGGGCGAGGACAGAAGGCCATATTGGCAATCCATTTCAACAGCAGTCTGTTAGCGCAGAGATATTATCGTGGGGAATCCAGGAAACACATTCTAAGTGTCCTGGGGAAGTCTTCCATTATGATACACTTGATCATCTGCACTTACTAGCTGATAAATCGAATGTGCACAAGGGTGTGTTTTAGCAGTCATGAGTTCCAGACCGTGTGGTACAGTACAAACGGAGAACTACGGGTGCAATAAGACAGCCCAGGATCTCAGGATGATGTTTTGTGGTTACCGCAATGCAATATCGATCAATCAGCCCGATCTCTCTCTTTAACATTCCCACCTTCATCCGATCCCCCCTACTATGATAACTCGACCACCTCTAAGCCATTGCTTCTCGTTAGCTCCCAACCTGGGCTTGTGAATACTGTTTACTAACAGGATCATCCCGAGCACCTTGCACTGAAACCCCTGCCCCAGAGGTATTACGGTTTGCACTTTGGTGGTCGGTTCTCGAATTTTGTTCTTTTTATAAATATTAGCT
This sequence comes from Tuber indicum, assembly GCA_006112555.1. Taxonomy (NCBI): domain Eukaryota; kingdom Fungi; phylum Ascomycota; class Pezizomycetes; order Pezizales; family Tuberaceae; genus Tuber; species Tuber indicum. The sequence goes on along the minus strand of VBSK01000006.1, from coordinate 259,948 downwards.
CTCGGAGAGTCTCTTGATGACAATTTTCGAACGAGCTATGTTTGTGGAGAGGTCGTCGAGGGCTATAATTGCGCAGGTTTAACTCGCCGGTAGCGAGCTGGGGGTCCGTGGTGTCTACGTTTGGTGCTAGAGCTTATTCAGGGGTGTGTGAATGAATGTCAACGACTGCGAGGGTAACTGGAGTAATGCAGCGAATACCACAATCATTAGGAGTTTTTATATATTTTGAAGGAGGATTCAACCAGGGCCTGAACCAGCATAAAACCTCGTAACCTGGCCTCATTCTTGTGAAGGGACTAACATGTCATGCCTTTCATGCTGCAATCAATGATACTTTGAACAGAAATTCGAATCATATACTTGTAGAAGGTTCAGGAAAGGGATTCCAAGGTAAGATACATAAAGAATCTTTGCCTATTATTGGAGATTGTAGTTGCGGAAACCTAACAGTCGCAAAAGCCATGTATACTATTCTGTAGAGGTGGGAGCCTTATCGTCAAGCCGCAACCTTGAAAGAGGTATTAAAGGAGGCTCAAAAGCCGTCACTAAGCTATTCAAGATATAAGCAACGTGTCACTGCTCGAGTATCTTGATTCCTTTTGGCCGGGTATTCTCACCACTCCTGAAATAACCCTTCCGTTCAGCACGAAACAGCACCCACACACCGACAACGGTTTGTCTTAGTTTCAAACCCCTAGCAACATATTGAGGCGTCAGCCACGTTGGGTGGTCTAAAGGCATGTGAGCGCATGGAGCCTGGGCTATTCGGGGGTCTATCTAGGTCAAACGAACTGGAGGACGTGGGTGCTGTAATTAGTTGATTCTATTAGAGCAGCAACGTCTACGACACCTACTATTACTATCATAAAACATATTCCTTAAAAAGGTCGTAAGTGGGAGAGGCTTCTCGTTATCCCATACAGTGATGAAAACACCAATTCTCCCTAGATCGGGTTAGGTTTCAGGCTGCTATCCCACATTCCACTTGCTGCTTCATCAATTTGGGCGGCTGTGCACATCATAAGTGCTAGGACCCGTTCAATCATGAGAGGTCACTCGCGGGAGATTAGCGACCAGGTATCCCATGTGTTCGAGGGTATCATACGAGAACCTGCGAGATTCGCAGGGTGCTCTAGTGTTACGCTAAGCTCCCTGAAATGCTTGCTGAGAACACCCGCATTCTTGCTTTTCAATTCGCCTAACTTAGTATCCTTTTCACGTATTTATGAATGTTAACCTTGGCATTCACCTGCCCTGGGGTATACACTTGTTCCCACTCTGTTACGGTATTGCGGAGCCATGACGATAAGAAGAAAGGAATACTTGGGCAAGATTAATTGTAGATGAGCTGCAACTAAACATCTAACGGGGACAATGAACTCAACGTAAAAGCGGAGAACTGCGAAGTCGGTCCCACCACCTTACTCCAATCCCAAAGACCCCCTCCAACCTCATTCGCTTGTTTTTGCTGTGTTTAGATACGGTGGTATGGTGTTAAAGTACGTTTCCGGCGCATGGGGTATGTCGGTATCTGATTCCATCTGAAGTGCCGGTACAAACGAGACTCCTCCAATGGGATCGGACCGCCTAGACCACAAATAACATTGTCATGACTTGAGCGTTCCGGTTGAAGATGGCGTCTGGGGGGCTTCCATAATATTTCTATGAGGCTTCCATGATAGTAGGAACAAAAGAGGGGGTAGAACTTCAAGGTTTAATTGTTCTCCAATTTCTCCCGACCGCGAGCTAAGGACAGGTTTATAAAGTAGCAAACAAGCAAATGCAAGGAAAACATTCTTGGCGCCACTTCCTTCTAATCCACGAGCACATAGTTGCTATCAGAGGTCTCGCAATCGCTCTCTCCTGTTACTGAGAGCGCAATCCGGAGCGCTCCCCGCCATACCGGCTATACTCGCCAACCCCAATTGAAATAAAAACCCGGCCACTCCCATGACATCTCACAATATTCGTTGCCACATATATCACCCCCCCGGAGCCTCCCGGAACTCGGGAAAACCCATACCGAGAAAACACAACAGATGAAACAATATCTAATGGATTAAAAAAAACGCCACTGAACGAACGCCCACCCCGCTCCTTATTCCACCCCCAACAATGCGCGAGTAAGCACCACTGATTTCCAACAGTTAGGCCTGCTACACCAATACGGCGCTCCCTGGCTGAGTAGTCGTATATCACCTCTCAGGATACCAAGGTGAGTGAGAGCCCTGTGCCAACTGAAGACAGCTAAAAACAGGTTACCCCCCTCTAGTTTTTTGGCTCCCAAACCGTGGACCTTCCCTTCCTACGAAATCGCAAGGCAGTTTCCTGCAAACTTTGCTTCCAAATTCTTTACAAATGTTTCAAACGTGGCGGGTTCACTGGGTTGGTTAATTGGAAGCTAGCTGTGGTGATGTGCATTATTCCATGCTGCAGGGATAACAGTGCGGCATGGGGGCTATATGGGAAAAAATATAAAATCCTGTCAAAGTTCGCGAAATTAGAGTTAATCATCATACAAGAGTGGGAACAGGTCGTTTATAATTGGTGACCTAGGGGATATTAAGATGTTACCACCGTCACGGGATATCACCCGTGGTTTGGGATCCAGCATGTTAAGCCATAAACGATGAAGGACCGGGGGGGGGGAGTATATCTGACCACACACTACACCTGTTTCCGTGTACGGAGGACACTGGAATGAGCATAAATACGGTCACTGGATCGCCATGATACTATCTTTAAGAGGGTCTATCAACTCGGTTCAGAATAGTTTTTTTTTTCTCTAGGCGAATATACACCTCCTTTTCGGCAACTACACTGTGACAATTAGCACAGATGTAGTACGGACCTTTTTTAGAATCCCATTTAGCCGATAGTTATCTCAGGACAGTTTCAAGACTATCTAATTCAGGTCCGAGGATAATGCCTTGCTGGCAGCCATCTCAGGTCGAGAGCCATATAGAAACGAGTTTGCCATAGCTTACGGAAGTGGAAATCGAGTGAAGGAGTGCGATCCTGTCCATTGGTGATTCGGCCGTAGCCTGAGGAGCAATCAAGATGTTGTAGGCGTCATAAGATATCATCCACAGCATGGTTTCAAGAGCACTAACCTTCACAGTATTTAGACCGCCATGTTATTCATGAATTTTGGATCCAAGATACAGGCGCTGCACGGTGTTGTGGAGGTGTGGGTGAGGTTAGTGCTGAGGATGGAGATGCATTCCTCGCACCGCGGATGAAGTGTGCAGCAGTGGAATGTAAGTAACGGTCCAGATATTGACGCCTTACAAGTTTCGTTCATTGAGTAGTGGCGAAATAGGTCATGGCATCCAACATGTGCTTTATCTGTGCCCAATCTCTTGCAGAACTGAGTTTTGTACATGATTTCCGGCGGCGTTCCAGACTCCAAAAAACCGGGCATCATACCTGCTCTGCCCAGTAGCGTAAGGGAAATTGAAGAGACATGATAGCAATCCCCCGCTAATCAACCCAAACCCAGCCTCCACTCCCATTATGCCAGCCGGGACCCATGGAAGTCTGAGCAATTGCCCTGGCCCCACCAAGACTAAATATCAACGTCAACCTCCAAGAATAAAAAGTCCAACTCCTGACTATCTCCCAGATCCTCAGTAACAATCCCTCCACCAAACAAAAACCCAACCTACCCAACATATGTCCAATAAGGACCACGTGCCAACCATTGCGATATATCGTCCTGTCGGGTGGTTGGCTGGTTATAATTGACCAACCGGTCGCGAGTCCACCAATCCACACCTCCTAAATTCTCTGGCTTCTGCTGTCTGGCAGTAGTAGATAAACAGGAGCTATGCCAACCCCATCAGAAGTGATCAGAAACGTTTGAAGGAATGTTTAAGTGTCTGGAGGCCACTCATCCCTACGCCAAATGCGAAATCCCAGGTGCCAACCTGTATCGGTGTTGAAACGGAACTCCCAGTCGTCTAAGGATTGAATTGAGAGGTCACACTCCCCTGTTTTATTTTGACGCTAGTGAGCAAGATGTAATGGAGGTATACCGAAACCGCCCCAATAAGACTGACGCACGAGCAGATCACCATTACCCACATGATTCACTAGAGGGGGCTGCGCCGCTGTGTTCTGACAGAGTTGATATATCATACTCCAATGCACCCACTGCACCCCGTAACCAATTCCACAAAATTCTGATGGCAAATTCACCCAAGAGAATTCAGCATCCCAAGAAGCAAGTTGGCCCTCATAACGCCAAGATCTCGAAGCAGCCACCCTTGTAGTATCACTGCATGACGACTGCAGGCTTAAAAATTGAACCTGTCAGAATTGCTGCAGATCTTCCTCATACATGATGCCGAGCCTGCCGGGCACCTTCGCATTCTACTTAACCATCTATCATGCTACGAACTCGTCACTAACCGTCACTCGGAAAAATTGGTTCGCCCAAGAAGCCACTAGTAAAGTTTAGTTGTCCAGAAGGTACCATAACGTGTGCGAAATCACTGGAAATCCAAGGGAGAAGGCCTTGAGGTGAAGGGAATAGGTTAAGAACGCAATGGAAAAAATCGGAGAAGAACCCTGCCGTGACAAGGCTGAAGAGGATGACTTCTGGGGTCATAATACTATCCACGAGGCATTTGAGAAGTGAAAAGTGCTGTTCCGAGAGTCCAATGCCTAAGGCCACCAAGGCCAATGTCGGCCCGTATCATACACTGAATAGACCCACACGGCCACATCTATTCTTTAGGGCAATTCGAGTTCCAACAAACCAAACTGCCCTGTTAACACCCGTAGCTACAGGGCGGGACAAAATAAGATCCCCTAGCCAAGTATGATACATATTGGATTACCACTCGTATGCCTGCAACTTACGTAGACTGCGAAATAGAAAATACTAGGCCTTAGACCAGTCCACTCATTCCACATTCTTTCACTTTAGTGGAACTTCTTCCCACACATCGTCCTCAAATTATTTCGTCTGGGCAACGCTTATCCCTAGCTTTCCGACGGCGCTGAGACTTTGTTATCCAGTATCCCAAAATGCCGGTTGTGGGCATACTGGAGGAAACGGGCTCATCACGCGTAATCACTCGTACCCCCGCCGGCACCCCAGTACCGGGTTCCCCCCAGTTCAGTCCCTCGCAGACCTCGCATGTCTCCACTTTAGTCAACATACAAAACTAGCCTCAGTTAACATCCATTGCTTCTTTGGACCTTGATCTGGGAAATTCCGAGTGAGGAAATTCTGCGAATCCCTAACAAGTTGAAAATTCTTGGAAAAGGTTAGGTTTGAGATCCGTGGGGCAAAAAAATACCCACAAGCTCCCCCAGCTACTAGATCCAGTTAGCTAACAACTTTCCACTTGGGTTTGTAGGCCATTTAAGTGAAAAATTGGTACTCTAAAGAAGAGTGAGTACCGGAAAAGCTTCGTGGCTTAACCGACCGTCTGGTGTTTATTTCCCATTGATGAGGCTCGCTGGCGTGGGGATCCTAACGCACGATGAGGCCGACATAAGAGGTGGACGGTGTTTCATATACCAGCGCGAGAAGAGGGCCAGGTACGGCTTACACGCTGTCCGCGTAAACTTAGCTAGCAGATGTTTCAAGCTGCGTATATTTTGAGTTCGTCTCAATCAAACCCCTTCAGATGTTCGCTCCCGGAATCGGAAGAGCCCACATCGGGTTGGATTCCTTATCCGACGGTGATTTTCCTGAATAAACCCACCACTAGGCACTACCAAAGTAGTCATCCACGGGTTGCAATAAAATAGTAGACCGGCAAATCTCCCGGTCGTGGAACAGAACCAGATCTTTAAACTCGTGGGGCTACCAGCATCCCCCGCTATCCCAGATCTACCCCACGAGATTGAAGATGGAGGGAAATTTATTCCTTGACAAAGGAATTGATTGTGAGGCCATGGTGCCTAGTCATGCAGATTGGGTGGAACATTATTTACGCGTTGTATTACACGAACGGCTTCTTTTTTCTTGACTTCTGCTATTCCCCTCACTCAATCTGTACATTAACCCAGGCTTCAAGCATGCGGTGCTGGTATCGTACCGCCTAGATTATCAGCATGGCTCCATGAAGCACCTAAACAAAGTGAGACTTCACCCCAAGGAACTCTCCATGCCGCACCACCGGCGACGAGGGGTACCTGTACTTGTGCTCGAGTACTGTACCGTATATTAGGCCTCATAACCCCCTCCCCTAACCTGTATGTGTAGCGGAAGACAGATTAAACTTTGGCACTCATGCCTAAATCGAATGGAACGATACCAGAGCTTATTGTAATCTCCCCAAACTCTCGGAAGAATGCGATAAGAAACTATAGTGACACCATGCCCTTAAGGGCAATTGTTTCCTATAAGAAGCCACCGATCCAAGCCATGTCCGCCACCAGCTCCGTGTCCGTCCAGAGTTTTGCGAGTTAAACCATCAAAGACTGGGTTCAGCACCACATTATGCGTAGATGCGTGGTGATGCGCAGCTTAAATCATTTGAAGGCAAACAGCACCCAGCACAGCATCAGGTCGAACTTCTGCAGCAATTATTCTTCTCATCTGGTGTCCAGTCTGTAACCTGAAGCATTGTTCCCAGGAGCGGAAGGATCGCCGCAGTTCTGCAAGCTCTAAACCTTTTCTCGATTCGGTCCAGCTTCTTTCCTTCCTCTCCCCCAAGCCTTTTTTCCACTCCACACACACTTTATCGGCGAAACCGTCGATTCGATGCAGGCAAGCCGGGTTGCTTAAACCACTGTGTGTGCTGCTCCCCCACAGCCCACGGGATAACTTTGAAATCTTGTCGCGAGCGTCAAATACGGCGACACAAGCCCCAAAAAGAGCAGCTTGCCCCTCCCTGTCTGGAAAACCCACCTCCTGATATTTTTTTCCCCAGTTTCTCGAAATTGCCCAGAATCACACGACTTCTATCCGTGCATTCATTCTCTTTTCTTTCCCACCAACCCCCAGTCTGCCCTGTCGACAGCTCTAGACTGCGATTAATCTCCAAATCCACGTTCTCTTCGCATCTCATTCTGAACTCGTGCGAAACTTTCTGCCGTCACTCCTGTCGCCATCGCCCCGCCTGGCTCCCGTTACCGATCGGTCAAATCCCTTTTTCTTCATAACCACTATCCCGGCTAAATACCGTACTCTAGATCAAAGACGAAGTAGGCCTTTTTGTTAACTTCCTCTTGTTTTCGCTTTTTGCTCGCTTTTACTATTTTTTCCCATATACCACCCGACAACCTAGCAAAAGTTAATATCGCGATTTCTTTGCTTGTCCTTTAAGCTATTTTCATTGCGCGGTGGGTTTGCAGAGTCGAGGCGAAAATTCCTGGGCGATTGGACTGGAACCTGTGTTCTGTGTGTTGTTGTAACCACGACAAACAAACCATCTTTTGCAACCGGTACCTCGAGCGAGGTACTTGTTGTACCTTCTCCCTAAATCGTATTCTCGCGACATACCACAGACAATCCACAAATGTCAGCAAAAACGTCTACTCAACCAGCTCAGGATGAGCCAGCTCTTGACGTTCCTGATACCCGAACCCACGACGAGACATCGACATCATTATCCCTGGGCACAACTGAAATCAACCATACTTCGCAAGAGCATCTAGCCCCAGGCCAGCCACCCTTCGCTACCCCTATCACCTCGAATCCATCCCAATCTACTGAAGGGCCAAACGTACGGTCTCCTTCGCCTCCTACGCCCCCCATCGTTGCCCTCGAGCCCACGCTCTCTCCTGTCAACAGCGCTGCCACTAGTTCGCCCGGGTCCACCACGGAGGATTCCACACCTCCACCTCCACCCTCAGAAATGAAGCCGCCCTCGTCTTCTCTACCTATAACGGCTTCAAAACCATCCCTTTCGATCACATTGCTCCTCATATCTGGTGTGCGCCATCAATTCGTTATAAACGAGTCCTACCTAGAGTCGCATTCAGTGACGGGTGGAACAGGAAAGGATTCATTAAAAGACCCGTTTGAGATGAGTGTCTGGCAGTTGAAGGAGTGTATTTGGAAGGATTGGCGGGATGGTACGTTTTCCCTGTCCCTTGTGATAGCTCTTCACCATTAGTACCAGAGTTAGTCACTAACCTACTTTAATACCATACACAGAATGGGACCAGAGACCAGCAAGTGCTCTCTTTGTGAGGCTCATTCACTTTGGACGAATGCTTGATGACAAACAACATTTAAAAGGTACCAATTACTTCCCCTATATTAATTACCTTCATGATACTCGAGTTGCTCGAGTATCTGTTTGGAAGATGGGGATTCTCACAACGAGAATAATAGACTGCAAGCTCAACCACGATTCACCAAATGTTGTTCATATGACTATCCGTCCGGCAGAAACCGGAGATGATGAAATGACCCAGCGTAGTACTAAGGGTGGATTCGGATCAAGGCAAAGGGATGACCAGCGCTCCCCGAGATGCCGATGCGTTATCTTGTGAGGATTTAGTGGAAGCGGGGGATTTGAAAAAATTGGGGGTCGATATGGTTGCCGCAATTCTCGTTCGATGGGCCGGGTGGCAGGCAACCGCATATGGTGGATGTCAAAATTTATAAACCAACACTGGAACATGTTTCCTAACGATGGCCGGTCTAAACAGTTGCTTCGTTGTGTGCATATATGTGCTTTTTGCTGCTATGCTTTCTTTTTATTCCTTTGCATTCCTTTTATTTCCCGCGTACGGAGTCTGTGTTAACTATCTTTTCTTATTGCCTCAAAATCATGGTAATCTATTCTTTACCTCATATCTCAATACTCTTTTCCTTGTGTTTTCCGTGCTATGCGCCTTTCTCAGTGCCTTTCGCCGCATCCGTTTTATTATTATTACCAAGTTTGATTTCTGGGGAATAGCTATGGCATTATCAGGAGTTGTAGAGCGACTTGCTTTGCGTCACGTACAGTACGTTTTGTCTCTGGAGTAATCCTAACTCGTGCACTATCCAAATGTGGGGAGATGATACCCAAATCAGAATCGTTCTCTGAGTGACACTGCGTGATCCCTAGAACCTTAAATCTTCGCATAGCCCGAGGAAGTGTTCTGATAGGCCAGCTACGGTCGTTAATTGATGATAGACGAGCACAGTGGGATGGGACGGTATCTCTTTTCTTTTTCTTTCCTTCCACCCTCACTCCGTGTGGGGGGGGGGGTATCGATGAAGGGTAAAGGTCCTCAAAACGTGTGGAATCATCACCCCCATCGGGACGAAGGAGGTGTTCCATGGTTGTCCCAGAGCGCCCAAAGTCTAGGTCCAATGTTCGTTTCCCCGGGTTCGATGGGAATACGGTACCGGTACTGGCTATATTCCCAACCTGGCTCAAGCGGCTCCAGGTGTTCGAAGGACACACCAATTTCCTTTCACTCTTGCTGGTTGGGATAAATATAAATTTACGGTAATGCATATTATTATCATCTTAAGGTGTACTGGTATCTATTGGTTGCATGCATTTGGAGGTTTGGGTGTTTGGAGCTATGAAGAGGGCATCAGCGGCTGAGTGTTTGCCACAAGAGTGGGTCAGTGGCGTTGCTGAGGCGCAAGGATCATCTGATAATGCAGTACTGTAAGATCAGATAAACAGTGCCCGGTTTCACTGGGAGCAGCAGGACAACACCCCAACCCCCACTGAAAAGGAAAAAAAAAAAAGAGCCCCCAACAGAGCCCCCCAATCACTCTCAACTTACTCGATCCCGCCTGCAAAATTTGGACCTGGTCCTTTACTCCCCCGAACACAAGTACAAACCTTACGCTGCTTTATCTTTCTTGTCACAGCATTCTTTTACTCTCATCGCCTGTCATTTCACTCCACACAAACATCACGAACCCCAATACCGCCGGTCATCGGTCATGGAATCTCCAGTCCTCCGTCGGTACGAGATCGAGGAACTATTGCTTCTCCGAGATTCACCCTTAGTCCAGAAACCTGCTGGTCTTCCTCCAATTGAAGAATGGATGGGGTGAGCCTCCCCTTATGTTTCTTCATGTTTGCTGCTTGCTGCAGCGCAGCTTCTGCAGTAAACCTTGAGATGCCCAGGCTGACTAGCCCTATAAGAACCACCCCTACTATTAGGCCACAGACTACACGGTCGCGCGCGGATGGAGACAGCCTCTTAGCCAGCCATGAAGACGGGGCCAAAATGTAAGTGCCCCCTAAAGCATGCTGTCCGCTTAGGCCTAACTTTCCCCCAGCGGTATGACGTCGACCCGCCGGCAATCTCTGTTCGAAACTCGTCATCTCTCTCGCCCCTCACGTATGTGTCCTATCTGCCACCACATCTCGAGTTCAAAGCTAAAATATCGGTTTGCTTACAGTTGCTGATGACATTATACTTGGTCCGCCCAAGATGATGTTCGCATCCTCGTCCACTCGAATACCTTCCGGAAAGTTTGACCACGATTCCCACACTACTTCTTTAGCCTCGCCAGTTATTGATGAAGATCGTGAAAGCCCCCGTTTCGAACGGTTTAGAATGGGTGGGAGTATTAGGCTTGGCAAAGAGATGGACAAAGATCGTCCTGAACGCAGTAGCTTGCGCGGGGACCATACTAAACGAGGCTTCGGTAGAGACGATGCTGAAGGTTGGACTAGTGTGTCCCGCCAACCTCGCAAGAGCTTTGGGGCGGAGGACGGTGATCGTTTCCGTGGTGCCGGTGATAGGGGAAAGAGGGAAAATCCATGGGATAAGGACCGTCCGCCCAAATACGACAATTTCGGTAGAGAACGTGAACATCGTCCAAGGGGGAGAAGGGATGAGGCAAGCTGGTTGCTCGAAGATCGTGGTACCGAGAGGGGAGGAGACCGCGACCATTACCGTGACCGCGACCACCACCGTTATAACATCAGTAGCAACAGAAACGAGAAGGACCCCGAATGGATGGATTCAGGTCCAGGCAATGAAGACAAAACCGGCGACAGTAAGACTGTGCATTCAATGGAGGAATTTCAACGTTGGAAGGAGAGGATGAAGGCAAGCAATGCACCAGAAGAAAAGAAGATTAAGGTTGAAGCGCCAGGGGAACTGGTGGGGCAAGACAAATTCCCCAAGGAGCCTAAAGGTGATCAACAGAGTCCGAAGGAAACTGAAGATACTCATTTCGCCATCGAAGGTTAACCCCATTACTGAATTTAAAGAGTGCATATACGCTAACACAGTACAGAGCCGGCAACAGCCCCGGCAGTTGTGGAGAATGGGGTTGACAGGTTCTTTGGTCTTTGGGGTGCTCCGAGCTCTAGCAAGAGCCCCGAACAGGACATCTTGGGAAATGCGCGTCCGGAGACCAAAGCTGCCGTCAAGTCTCGCTTCACTTCTTTCTTCGCCCCTCAAGAGCCTATCTCACCGGACATCCCAGAGCCTCCTGTTGCTACCAAAATTCCTACTCCAGCTAATGAGTCCTCCTCCGAGGACAAGGAAGGTTTCCAGCGTATACTGAAGATCCTGAGCGGTGTCAGCCTTGGAGGTTCAGAACCAGTTTCTGTTCCATCCCCCGGAATGTCCCGCCCACCACAGCCTAGTGTTTCCCCACTAGCCTCAATGATGGCCTCGCATCCACCCCCACCGCACTCTCAACAGACACCCGTTACTTCCCCCCCTCATCGGGACGCTAATGCGGACTTTTTGATGCGTCTCATGCATCAGTCCCATCAGCCGCAACAAAATCAAGCCCAAGGTCCCCCTCCCCCGCCTCCACTGCACACTTCGTATGGCGGTCCGTCTCAGATGCCCCCGCCTCCTCCAATATCAACCAGTCCTCACAACTTTCAAAGAGCAAAGAATAATCCACTTTCACCAGCATTTGATGATCCTGCCATCACCGCTTTTAGGCAGCGTTCCAGCCAGGAGTCCACAAGTCCTATTCTTCCTAGGGGCCCTCCTCTCATAGAACAGCATGGCCCTCCTGGCGGTTGGAATCATCACCATCAGCAGCAGCAGCAGCTATCACAACAGCAGCAGCAGCCACAACAACCCCCTCCCCAAAATCACCGTCAGGTAGCGCCACCACCCGGATTCCCAAGACCCCAACATCAGCAGCATCACCAAGGTCCTCCGCCCCCACCCCCCTTCCTTGGTCCACCTCCTGGTGTTAACGGGCCTCCGCCAATGCCGTTCGCGTTGGGCCCTCCTCCTCTCAGCATGCCTCCAAATTTTGGACCTCCTCCTCCGTTCTTTGGGATGAACGGGATGAACGGGATGAACGGGATGAACGGGATGAACAGCCATCCACCTCCGCCCCCGCCTCCGCAAATGAATGGGCCCCCATCACAAGGCTACCATATTCCATTCCACCACCCCCATGCTGAACCTCATGGGCCCCCCATGGGCATGCATGGACCTCCATTTGGATTTCCCCATGATGGTCTGAAGCACCCTCAGCATCCCCACGGTCCTGGAAACCCAAGGTTCCCCGGTGAGCCACTGCACCGCCAACTTCGTTAGCTTTGCCAACTACTGCTCCCCAGCTGCCGTGCAGTAGTCAGGCTAAAATACTATTCTGCTGTCCACCAACCTACATTTCATACCATCCCGTATGAAAATTCACACTTTACCTCGGTTTCCCTTTCATTATCTCTTTTTCCCTGAACGTCTCGTTTCTCTCTACACTCGTATCACGCGCATTTCCTTGGTTAATTCCATCGTCTTGTCTTTTTCTTTTCAATCCCCCCACTGTTGATGAGGTCTCACCCGTTTGCTCCATCATGTCTTTAGTGCCATGTAACCATACTTCAGTTCTGATAACGCTCTCCCTTGCTCTTACATTTATTTTTTTCTCCCTTTTTTCTTCTTTCCTTTCCAAGGTCTTTTTCCTCCTTTTTTATTTTATCCTCTTACTGGGCTGGTCGTTGTCGGTGCTTGTTTGGCGATTATGTGTGTCGTTACTACCACTTTTGCTTTGCTTTTTCCTTTTTTTTTCTAGCTTGCGACATCCGGTATCTTATTTTGACGGTTTTTACGGTATGTGTTTGAAAAAAAATCAAGTCTTTTCTCTTTCTTATTCTTGTTTTGTTGGTTGACTGGTTAGTTGGTCGGTTGGTCGCACTACCGTGGGATTTGTTGGGTCGGGCCGTTCATGGCAGTATTCTGCTGGTAGTGTTGAACCAGCGGGATGGAGATTTGGTCGGTTGGCTTGTGAATGGAGAGATCCCGCTTGAGTGGGGTTGGGGCTGGGCAAAGCAGGGAGAAGTTGTGATAACGGTATCAATCATGCGAAATAAATCTTTGCTCAAGAGCTTGATACTTTTGAGATTCCTCGTTGCCTTTCTCTTCTCTGGTGGGCGGCCATCTCGCCCCGCCATGCGTTTCTGCAATTGTGTCCCCTGGACGGATATCGGCGGGTGGGCGATATTCTATGCACCTGACGAGTAGAGTATATGCGGCACTGTATGATACACATCTACGGTTGTGGAATGGGGGTATGGTATATAAAGAGACGGGATTTGTTTCTATATTTCTTTCCTCCCTCCTCCATCAATTCTTTGACCCTTGCTCTTTCCTTTTCGAAGGTATGCTCAAATCGAGCATTCTTCTCTTCCCTCATCTTTTCCTTCCAGCTCGCACTACATGTGACACACCTACACCCCCGACGAGATAAATACGAGAAACCACAACAACCGATCCAGAAGAAACCCCCCCCCCCAAAAGGTCTCTAAACCTCTCCAATCCCGCGGATCCCTTCCCTAGATTAAACTCATACTTGTCGCTGTGTATGGCCCACCACCGCTAACGGCGCACTTCACGGCAGGTCCCCGCGATATCGGGATTTTCTGTAATGTAATGTGATAGACTACTCGGCCCCCCTCCCCAATAGCCTAGTCGGTAGGGAATTTGATGTAGGCGAGTGAGAATTGGTGAGTTGGGGTATCGATTGTGGGTCAATTGTTCATCGTACCGTACCGTACAGTAAAGCACGGTACAGAATTGTACACCTACTTAACAGAAGTCGTGTACTCGAGTACTCGCATAGAGCGATATTTACTCCCGAGAGGAGTGACTGGACAGGCACCCGAGCGCTCACACGGACACCAAAAACCGGAAGGAGAAAAAGGAACAAAAAAGGAGCTAATTCCCATTGCGCAATTCACCGGCTGCCCAATCCGATAAAAAGAATCTCATTTCCATACTGGTATTATCCTACTGCCACTCGTACTCTTCCGTCTCTTGGTATTTTACATCGAGGATACATAAGTTACACCCAATCCACCCCCCATCCCATTCGATCCTATCCTGTCCGCCCATCTGTCTGTCCATTCATATCCTGCCAACCAGTCCCACCCCCATCTTGATCTTGAACGAAGGCACTACACTAATTCAATAACAGCAATGCCTGAATAAAAACATGACGCAATACATTAGTGAAGACCCCCCAACCCCCACTCCCCAATGATTCCTAACAAGCAAAAGGTACAATTCAGAGCAAAAACAAAGCAATAAACCAAGGAAATAATAGACCAAAAAAAGGGGGGGAGGGGAAAAAGAGCGATATGTAGATATAACCCAAGAACAGCGACAGTAGACGACAGCTTTTGCTTGTTCGTTTTGTTTGCTTATGAGTATTCGATATGATATTTATCCGTCCCGCATGCAGCATCGATATTCGCACGTTAGGGAAATTCATCTCCCCGCCCGTCCCCCATCTTCCCCATCCAATCAAACGGGTAAGGACCTCCCCTCACTAGAATCCCTTCCCCTCCTCCTCCTTCCATCCTCGGGCTCCACACTCCTCCTAAACTTCGACCCGAAGGGGGTCCACCCACTCTTACCCTCCCAATACCCTCTATTGCACGACACCAACGCCCTCCCCAAAGCTCCTTGCCACCCCTCTCCATAATTCCTGCCCGTAAACGGTGCTTCCCCAGGGGTGGCACTTCCCCTAACAACCTCCCTCGCGAACGCCATGACAATGATCACAAAGTAAATCCTAATCAACCATATCACCGAAATTATAAGAATGCTGGTCGAGCTCTCCGGCTGCAACACCCCAGACGACAGGAATGAAGTTCCCTCGCCGCTACCGATGACCACCGTGTCTTGGCCCGACGTACTCGGGTACGCGACAACGTCCACTTCCGAAGCGTTGAATTCAGAGGGTGTGAAGCCAGCGGTGTCATCCATCGTCTCACCAGCAGACTTTATCGGGTGGATAGCGGAGTTGTGCTTCGAGGCCAAGACCAAAAACCAGGAGATTCCAAAGAGGAGAGTGTAAAGGGCGTTTATGAGAGAATCGGCCAGGTACAGGTATGCAAACGAGATGGCGGCGAGGGGGTTTCGTTGGTGGAGTTTCGGGAGAGTATAGATTAACGCTCCGAACATTAAAAGGGAGTAAAAGTACATCGATAGTTGCAGCGTAGATATCTCGGCTCCTGCGCGGGCATCAAGTTAGACAAAGTGTGGGGCTGGGGGGGGGGAGGGGGGACGAGAGCAAAAGAGAGCATAACGTACCCACAAGCATGGCTATAATACCGTATAAACCGGAGATTTTATTGAAAAGAGTACACACAAGAATGAGCTCGGCTCCATGCTGGAGGTCTAAAAGTCCAAGGAAGTGCTACAAAAAATTAGCGTTAACGGGCAAAAAGCGGAGAAAACTCCAACAAACAAACCGTTGGCCGCGGCATCCGCAGAAAGCGGAGTAACAGAACCATCTCTTAAAATTCCAGGGAGGGTGCAGATCTCAAGGTACCGCTCACCGTAGTTTGTTATGAGGGTTTGTGGTAGTGGTGGTGGTAGAGGTGACAGTTGTGAGATGGACGCGGGTTGATGATGAGAAGGAGAAAGGAAGGGGAGGGGAACAGGAAAAGCTCGAGCCAAGGCTTACCTACCGGTATCTACTGCATGATCCACTTGTACTGTACCGTGTAGTAGCCGTGCGGGTGGACAGGGAGAGATCTGTCGTTCGGGAGCTTGAGGCTCTAACCAACTCAAACAACAAAGAGAGAAAGAAATCCATTTTCGTACTCTTAGCCACAGTTTGCATATATCAAATCAAAATGAGAGCGAACAGATACGAAGGCCAGATAAAGGTCGAAGTAGAAATAATCATCCCGGTTAGAGATAGAAGTGTGGAAGCTGGGTCTCTCTCTTTTTTTTTTTTTTTTTTAGGGGGGGGGAGGATAGGAGATTGTACCGATAATATGCATGTCAGCAGAGCTCCCCAAAATACCTGCCTGGAGGGCACGGTACTGGTACGAGTACAGTGCAGTACTCTCAACAGCTTAAGTAAGGGAAAACTATAATGCAATTCAGGCTCTTTCTCAAGTGGGGGGGGGTATCGCCATGTACTCTATACTCGTACTGTAGACGAGTATTCCTTCCTTCCATCAATGTGATATCTTTTCCCAACACCACGCAAAGCACAACAACCCCCCCCCCTTCACCAGACGCCTGCCACCCTCCCGGATCCACATCAGCCAAATCTGCAGTCTGACGACACCCGAGCCAAAACCCAAGGAACCGGGAATTTCCAGATTCCTTCACAGCGTGACCGCACCCACAAAATACCATCAACAATTCACCGGAGGAAGCGAAAAGCCGTCAAAAAAAAAAAAAAAAAAAAAAAAAAAAAAAGTAAGATATGATATAACAGGAAAGCATTATTACCCGATAATTCCTCTAACTCTATTTTATCCCACCACCAACGCCCCGACATATAAGAATAATTCCTTCCACCTATAAGAAATATCTAAAGATAGGGTGTAAAAATGTAAGGAAAAAATTAAACAAGAGATATTAATGCCCAGTCCAGTCCATTCCATCTATTTGTTGCACCATCTATTTATCCCTCCGACAAAGGAAACGGCAAGGAGTGTGTGAAAGTTGAGAGAGAAAGGAGAAATGATAGTAAGGAAATATAAACCAAGCGCCCAGTTTACGGCCGCCATGTATGATGATAATAATACCTCACAGGTCCTTGAACACGGCAACAAGGACTCCGTCTCCCTTCTTGAGCATAACCCGACTATAGCATTCACATGGCCCTCGTCATCAGCAACCCTCCTTCCAAAGCATGGGTACTGTACACTTTCCTCTGCAGGAAAGGGAAATGGAATGGGGAGGAGGGGGAGGAGGAGGAGGAGGAGGAGGAGGGAGAAGAACAAACCTGTCCTTAAAAGCGACAGCCCCAACACCCTCTCCGTCGAGCGCACCCCGTGACGCAACGGCTAAGAAAGTCGCGTCATCCTCAGTGGCCTTACCCGCCGCTACCGGTTCCACCACCATCGTCAGCACCTCGCGGGGGGGCGCGGGGGGGCGCGGGGGAGAAAAATGTGTGTATCGGAACGGAAGAACTAACCTCCCAAGCAAATTCCCGTAGAGCTATCGATCAGGAGGGCACCCGTCACACCTTGCGCTTCCATCCTGTGAAAACTGTCAGCCAACACTCGGATGAAGCAAGCAAGATGGAAGGAAAGGGTATACAAACACACTCTCCAACCATCTGCAAATGGCCGTTGGATCCATTGTTTCAACCTTTCTTCCAAGTGTCGAAATGCCGGTATTAGAATAAATAAATATGAAGCTGCAGGAGCAGTGACAGACGTATGTATGTATGTATGTATGTATGCAGGCAAGTATGTATGTATGTATGTATGTATGCAGGCAGGCAGGTAGGTAGGTTGGTGGTAGGTAGGTGGGTGGGTGGGTATGCAGTCAAGGAGGTGAGAGCGGAAAGGTGTGCGTCTGTCAGTTGAGTTAAAATAGCGAAGGAAATCCAACCAACAGTGAAAGAGAGAGAGAGAAAATGAAGAGAGAGAAAAAAGAAAGGGAAAGAAGAAAGAAAAGAAAAGAAAAGAAGAAAAAAAAGTGAGAGAAAGCCGGGGCTGGACTGAATTAGATTGGAAACGCGGTGTTGGTGAAACAATGATAGGCTTTGGTACGGACCGCACGGGTATGATAGGTACTTGTATGATATGGTAAGAATACCGGTTGGCAGGGTAAGGTTGTATGTAAGGTCTGGGATGGTGGGAGTGACAAGATGGGTTGGACAGACAGGGTCGGTCGCGCTGCAATGGGCTGGGCTAGGTCGTTATATAAAAAATTTTCCGAAGGAGAGAAGAATGGGAAAATTTTTTTCTTGTCCACGGGCACTGGCATGAGTATGGGATACCGGTGGTGGACTGTACTGAGGTATATATGTACCGGTACTGTACGAGTACACTTTCCTATTTCCCTTCTCTCTCTGTATGATATTATGTATAACCTCCCTTCCTCTTTGCTAAAGTCAGCGTGGGACAGTGGGTGATGAATGGGGGGGGGGGGTACAGGTATCATCATACTCGATGATTGTCTTGAGGTGTTTTCTGGCAAGTAATCCTCTTTCCTTGTCCTGTGCCCCCCCCCTCCCATTCTTCCCACAATGCTCACTCGCACTGAGTGTTCCGTGTAAAGGTTACACTTTATGACAATGCGCTCGCACACAGTATAATGCGGCATTGTACGAGTACCAGTTACTTTGTGCGCGGTACGTACCGGTACTTCCTGTACCACTGACCACAAGGCCAACAACGACAACAATAACAACAGCGCAGAGCTTCCCCTAATCTCTCCTCTTTCCATTAAAATACAAGTATCATATCATATCATATCATACCTTCTCCCTGCCTTACCCACTTACCGCACACACACACACATACGTACGTATGATACCATTTAATCCCTTTCGCTCTCCTCTCCCTTCCCTCACCTTCTCCATTTTTCCCTCCTCCTCCCCCTCCTCCCCGCCTCCATCCATTCATCCATCCATTCATTCCAAGAGTAACCTACCCACCCAGCAGCACAATGAGCTGTCTGAAGACTCAATTCTGACAGTCCCCCCCCATTCGCTCGACAACCTATCGTATGACTTTAGACCAGTAGATTACCCGTATTCTTGTATGCGGACAGTAATATCAAATTTCCCGGGATGGGGCGCGTGTGTGTGGATAAACCTGTGATGTTGAAGCAGTGGGGGAGGCTTGTGCTTCTTTTTTCTTGTTGCATTCGGGCGAAAGCGCGCGAATTGGAGGTTGTGGGTATGAGGGTTGGTTAGGGTACCCGCGTTGGCCTGGGCCGACGTTTTATGGGGAGCGCGTTGACGTAGTCTATGATATTATTATGATACAACCTCTCCATGAGGATGAAGGCGCAACAATAAACCCCCCCGCGCCTCATCAACGCCAACAACACATAGCACAGCACGGTACAGCGCAGCGCAGCGAGAGAAAACCATGCCTCGAGCACTCCCCTGGGCGCTAAACCGCCCCCCCACCTCCGCCTCCTCTTCGTCAAAACCGTCCACCAAACCGCCACCACCGAAAACAAAACCCAAACACAACTCCTCCACCCCCCCACCCCATCGCAATGCTCCCAAGAGAGAGGGCTCCGCCCTTGACGAGGCAATAACCGAATACATGACCCCCCAAGACGACATATACATAATGGTGGAAGACGAACTCTTGACGACAGCTCAACTCTACACACGCTCTCTCCACCGCGCGGAATACAGCCGCTTACAAGCCGCTGCTGCGCTCAAGAATGCGCACCGGATCAAGGATATACAGCGACCTGTGGATGGGGTTACAAGAATGAGCCGGGAGGCGATCATGCGTGGCAGGAGGGGGGCGAGGGTTGCTGCGTTAGGACTGGACGGGGGTGGGAGTAGTAGTAGTGACGAGGATGAAGAGGGTTGGGGCAAGGGGGCTTTAGGGAGGTTGATGAGTGGGAGGAGTAGCAGTAGTGGGTATGCCGAGGGGAGGCTGGGGGAGAGGTGGAAGGGGAGAGGAGGGGGAGGCGGAGGCGGAGGGACGAGAGCTGCGGCGGGGTTCACGGATGCGCAGGTTGTGGGTGGAGGGGCGACGGTCAGGGGGGTTAAAGTCAAGGTGGAGAAGCGGGAGGACGACGAGGATATTATAGCGCCGATACTCCGGCTTCGAGAGAAGGAAAAAGAAGGCAGAAATGCCAGCTCTTGCCCCAAAATCAAGCAGGAGCAGGACTCGGATACAGACACACCCTCAGACGACGACCTCGACGCTCCAGTTCACTCCTTCCGCACGCCCTCCATACCACCCTTATCCTCCACCTCCTTCGCCAACAACCCCAACCAAGCCAAACCAATAAAGCGCCTCCCACCCTCCCAACCCCTGCAACCACCGAACCCCTGCGAGCGTCGCGATTCAATTCCCCCCTTCACTTCCACCTCCTCCACCTCATTCTCCAACACTTCAACCACTTCTACATATCACACCACTTCAGCGCCACAATCGAGAGCTACTTCGTTTTCGAAAATCATAGACTTGGACGACGACCCGCTATTCAGGCTGCCGAAACCGCCAGAGAAGAGTAGTACGTACCGCGGGAAATCGATGGCCGCCCGAAGGAGGGCGGAGGGAGAGAATAGTAGAAGTGGAACAGGGGGTGGGGACTGTGGGGACTTTGGGAATAAGAGAGAGGAGGAGAAGGAGAGGAGGCTGTTTGATAGTTTGAAGTCTTTTTAAAGAGCGAGCCGGGTTGCACCATGGTCGGGTACTGTGCTGTACTGTACTATTATGATACAAGGTCGGGGGGGGGTCTTTGCGTAGTGTATATACGATAGGTTTTTAATACTTTTCAACAAGGCTAACAAGCAGGAAGGTTCGGGGGGCGGTTTTTCTTGGGAATTTTTGGAGCACCGTACCGTACTATCAGAATTATGGTTATCTGCGCCTTTGCTATATTTTAGAGTGCTCAAGCAGAAGAAAGCCTAGAGTACCGGTATTAATTCCGCATCCGTACAGTACACCACAAAGCACCATAACCCAACGCCAGTGTTGACATTCCCTCACGAAGCGTCTTTCCGCCAACACGGAACTTGCCGCGCATGCGGGATACACTCGGGAGGTGCAGATATGGTACCGGTACTGTAACTGCACCGTGGTTGTGAATCTACCTGCTCGGATTTCCCCGGTGCGCTCAGAGGGGGGGTTCGGAACTTTTATTAGCGGGCAGGCGGAATGTGGGGGGGTTTTGCTGTAGGTACGAGTACGAGTAAGGTGCGGAAAGGCCCATGCCCTCTCCCGCATACCGCATATACTGTACGAGTACACGTACAGTACGGGGAGATTCTTGGGGTTGGCGTTTTGTCCGCTGCTTCGGGCGGTGGCAGCCTATCATATGATAGTATCATAATATTATCATAGCTTGTGTGTGAATCATTTGTCCCACTCGAGTAGATCCGCGGAAAGTGTTCAAGGGGGTGAAGACGTACCGTACTAGATGTTCAGGGGTAAGAGTCGTGCTTTTCTTTTTCTTTGTCTTACGGGAGGGGGGGTGGGCATTTCATCATTTCTCCTTCCGTCGGGGCTAGTCATGCAAGATACTACGTTACGAAATTCAACTGAATGGTCAAAAAGCGCTACACCCTCCACTTCTTTCCTATCACCCCCACCCGCTTGCAAAATCACAACCTCTCACTCCTCGAGTGACCCGCTATCCACTTGGTTCTTCGCACAACCTCAAACCTGAACCCCGCGCCCCTCCATCCTTCCTTATCTCCACCACACCAATTGATGGCATCTACCGGCCCAGCAACCTCTGTGTGTATTTTATTGGTCTAAGTGTTGCATACAGGACCCCTATGGTAGGCGCCGAGACCCGATTCCATGCCGGGGGGGTGCAGAGAACTGGATTGGGTTATGAAGGATCTACTGGAGGGGGGTGGGAGTGGGGGAGGCGTATATATAGGCTGTCGCACGGGAAAGCAGCGGATAACCGAGAATATTGAAGAGACGTTTAGGATAGACTTTGATCTTGTTCTTTTGCTCCTGCTCCTGCTGCTGGAGTACGGTAGCGGGGTTGCTACCCCCCCCCCCACCGCTTCTCGTCCTCCTCCCGGGGAGGGAGAACGCTTTGCTACCTTGAGGATAGACGCACCACCTGCCGGCGTTTCTCATCGACCAGGCATTCTTCATCCACGTCCACCGCACATCTCCCGCTCCGGTAACCTATGGAAGTTCTCCAGGGGTGTGAGTGCCCCGTGTTACTTATCAAACATGCACGTCCGGTCCCTTCACCCCATTCGGTGATCCGTCGAAATGGGCGCTCGTATCTGGGCAAATCTGCGATCAGCAGCCTGAAGTTCCACTCTGGGTATGCTTTCTTCGGTGATGTGATTACATGATTGGGCTTTGAAGGGCTGAGGGAGGCGCCGGGCCGCTGGTTGGCACACGTGCAGAGCTGAGCGGTGGAGGGGGTAGTGGTGTATCACACACAAGAGAGGTGGGAGGCTGGTGAGGAATTGTAACAGGGAGATGGCCAGGGAGTAGGGGATTTGGAGGAGTAGGAGGAGGGTAGAGGTTGTGATGCGCATTGTAGCCATTGTCATTTGAGGGTTACTGAGCGCTGAGGGAAACGCCGCGGGGGATATATCATATGGTGGGGCTTAGGGGTGCGCCCGCAAGGGAGAGGGGTTTGCTGCCCGCGGGTCCCCGTGGCTGACGCCGCCCACCTGTATGAGCACGCCGGTAATCTCCCTCCTCAGGCGTGAAGGCGGGTCGTGGAAATTCGTCCAAGCTGGCGGGCGGTGTTATATCGAGGAATGCCAAGGTTTAGGGAGTGGGCAAGATCTTAGACTCGAACTAGCAATATTCTGGTGAACTGTGTGATATCTCTTGCAAGAGGAACCAACAGAGCCTCTTCCTATCAGTAAAGCATTAAAGTTGTTAATTTAATGGCCACCCAATAAATTCCCCAGACCCCCCCTTCCCGACAGCTCACCACCATACGGGCCGACAACACCCCACCTCCGAGCCTCTGACAGCCTCTGCACCCCCCCCTCCTCCCTTTATCCCGGATATCGTAGCTCTCAAACGCACAACCATTACCGAAGAAACGTTGGAGACCTGCTGTCAGGAGAAAGGAAATAGCGTAAAGGCGATCCACAGGCTGCAAAAGCAGCTCCGAGTTTCTTCTATGGCCCCCGAGGAACCCGGCAAACAACCCGAACACGAATTCCTCTCCACAGCTCATAACTCCCGGTTCGCGATGACAGTGAAATCAAAGGTGGTGGCGATCGCATCGCCGGGAATCGCTGACCATCGGACACACCCCAGGAGCCAGAAAGCCGCTACTGTAGCGATTGAACCGCCAAAAACCAGATTCTCTTGCCACCGCAAAAAAAAACCCCCGTTCATTCCCGAGTACGCAGCGAAAAAGCTCGCTACTTCTCGACTCATCTGATGACACCCGAGTAACAGGCTGAGCAACCGACCGCCCGGGCACGGTATGCGATACTGCCGCCCGGGTAAACCTCATCTGCGCTCTGCTTAATAAATACTGTGCTTATCAAACACTCGAAGGGGGGGAGGGGGGAAGGAGGGGGTTATAGATCTGTATCGTAGTCTTAAAAGTTGGCCAGAGCCCTGGGATATATTGGTAGTTGCATGTATGATACGAGTAAGAGCAGAGCACTCGCAGTCTAAAGTACTCGAGTACTGCATCACATTCCCCCGATCTCGTGACCCGATTTCGTGACCCCGCACATATCGCACATCGTAGATCATCGAGCCAAACCAAACCAAACGGTCCAGTGCACCCCGAGCAGCCCCTCGGGCACCGCGTATGGTACGGTGCTCGAACGCCACACCCCACAAAACCCATCAAAATCCAATCAACCAAGCCACAACCCAAACCGCACCAAAACCAAACATCGCCCGCCAAATTTCAAGAAACGCCGGCGAACCAACTCAAAAACTTCAACCCACCACGAATTCACCGCCACAACAGACATGCACACACACAGCCACAACCACCCTAAAACATCTCCCCACTCCCGATCCGATCCCCTGATTCCCACCACCACCACCACACCCTGCCCTGAACCTGAGCACAAACCAGAAAAAAGAAAAAAAAGAAAAAAAGAAAAACTACACACTCCAAATCGCCAACCGATACCGGTCATTCAACTCATTCGATTCGATCCGGGTATTTATTATTTTTCCTTTCTTTTTTTTTTGTTTTCTTTTTTTTCTTTTTTTACTTTGTTCCAGCCGCCTGCCTGTTGGGAATCTCGATGGAAGAAGGGGGCATCGCGCATCGCATGCTTGACGGTTAGAGGAGGGCAGGGCGGGCATGACAGGGCGGGGCGGGGCGCCGTCGATGTGATGCGATGTGATGTGATGAGCTTTTTTTTTATTTTTTAATATATATATCATGATGGGGTTGGAAGGGTGAAAAGGAAAGGGAACGGAAAAAGGGAAAAGGGAAAAGGAAAAAAAAAAAGAGAAAGAGAAAGAGAGAGGATGGAGAAAGAGATATGGAGATTAGATGAAGCTGAAGCTGAAGTTGAAGAGTGCTCGGTGTCCCTGTGAATAGTATCACATATTCTCACTCGCTGATAGCTCCATAACCCCCTGTATCATAGCAGAGCGGACGAAAAAGAAAGAAAGAAAGAAAGAAAGAACCGTAACTTACGAGTAGGCGATAGAAAGCATGCTCCAGGCCTCCACCCTTCCTTCATTCAGCCACTCATCCCAACAGACCGAGCAGACTTCACCGACCTTCCGCCCATCGAATCGATCGGGATCGGTTTTTGCTTTTTTCTGCTTTTTTTTCTTTTTCCCATTCATACTTACGGCCGGTTTCGCAAATCATGTGAGGGTCAGTAAGGGGGGGCTGGACCGAAAAAGGGGCCTCTTTCCTGCTATTGTCTGGAAGGAAGGAAAGGAAGGGAGAAAGGCACTGTAGGGAATATCTGTCTTCTCTTCTCTGACGTCTTTCCCTTTTTTCTTCTTCTTTTCTCCCTTCGCGTCTTCACCCTCACGCTCCCACCTTGCTTGCTTGCTTACTTGATTTTTGGTTGATGGGAGCACTGCACTGTACGTCACCGACGGTTGAGTTTGTTTACTTTGATTCTGCTGTACCTTTTCACCTTATAATCTTACTTTCTTTTTTTCTTGACGTCGAGGGAGAGAGGAAGAGAGGAAGAGAACGGATCCTTGTTCCCGATCTTTTCCCTTTTTTGTTGCTTTATTTCCTGTTCTGAGAGAGCAAGACAGACGGGCAGATAGTTGCGGTATTCCAAAGCCGTCCTCCTCTACTGCATTACCTACCCTACACCATACAGTAAAAGCAAAAAAAAAGGAAACCTGCCCGGAGCTCTCTCCCCTCTTCTGGCTACGTAATCTTTTACCCCATACTTTACACTACACCATTACCTGTTACCCACTTGCTACTGCTGCTACTGCTACCACCACTACACCACCACCACACTACACTGCATACACCATTACTACCGGTACTACTACTCGAGTACGGTCGACTGCTACGGTACGGTACTGCTCCTCCGGCATACACGTTTTCCATACTTATTATTCATGCCAGCGACGACAACGCCCCCCATACACGTACATAACAGCGACAACATCAACGATGGACAAACTCCCCCTGGAAACCGCCCGCCACATCGTTAGCTACCTCACAAAACGCACAGACGTAGCCTCACTCCGCCTCGTTTCCAGGACCTTTGCGATCCTGGGTGCAGAGCTCCTCTTTCACACCATCTCCTTCCACCCCTCCTACCCAAGCCTCACCCGTCTCTGCAAGATCTCCCAGCGCCCGCATTTGGCCCACAACGTTCGCGAGCTCGTTCTCAACCTGCCACCCATCCGGGACTTGATCTGGGGACCTTTCGTCCGGCATTTGGAGGCCGAGGGCATCGACATCTCCGGCAGCACTCAGAGGATACAGGAGGCGTTTCGGTTGCTCACGTACCATGTCGATCAGTACTCCAAGTTGCAAACTTCTGGGGACTTGGCGAGTATGCTGAGAGAGGCGGTGAGGGGGCTTCCGCGGTTGAGGGGTGTATTGATGAAGGAAAATAACGAACGGGATAGGGATTACTGGCTTAGTCAGAGTAGTCTAACGCTGGGGTGTAACGGGGGGTTTAATTACCGGATTGAGTTGTCGGCGGAATTGCATGGCTATTCCGGCTCGAAGGACCATTATAGGGCTTTCGCCGCACTGCTGGACGCCGTGTATTACGCCGGGTGCAAGTTGGATACCTTTTACGTCGACGCGAAGGTCGACCCAAGGATGTTCTTTGATAATACAGTGAGGTTGGAACGCGCTGGTGCTGTTTTCCAGAACTGCCGAGTGCTCGGGTTGAAGATGGATATTGAGGACTCCATGGTAGAACATCTCATCAAGACCCCGTTGTTCAACGTTATCCTCCCCTCGAGCCCGAACTTGCAGAGCCTCACGCTACAATTCGGCATCTCCTGCGCGAGGGAGGCGATCCCGCTATCTACAATCTTCGGCTCAAAACATGTCTGGCCGCGCCTGCAAAAGGTCAGCTTCAGCTTCATTGACATGGAGGATCAGGAATTATATGCCTTTTTGCTACGGCATAAGAACACTCTGCGGGAACTTTCCTTTTCAATGTGCTCCCTGTATGCCGGTAGATGGGACGATGCGATGATGTTTTTGCGCCAGAACCTGGGCTTGGTAGCGCTGAGACTCGATCCCTTGTTCGAGCTCGCGGGCGAATTTGATTATCTATGTGAGAGCGAGCTCAAGATGATGGAGGATTACGTGGTCAATGGTGGAAAGTGTTTGCCGCCGAGGGAAGATTAGACAGGAGGATGGTCGTTACATTCGGAACGAGGCAATCCTCAATCATTAGACAAGAGCGAGAGCGGAAGAGTGTGTTAGGGGGAGTGTTTTGTGACATTTGTACTTTATATTTCCTGATTTGTTTTCTAGGTATCTTCTCTGGCGGTTGCTTGGTTGTTGTCTTGTTTTCCCGTCGTTTTCGTTTCCTCCCCTATTTCCGGGTTCGTGCATCTCTCCTTTACAGGCTGTTTATTTGATTATTTGGTGTTGTATGGTAGGACACCGTTTTTTTGATAGACTAATGGCTGCTATGAATAATGTTAGCAACACTTGTTAGCCATTCCACTTCCCCTCCGGGTGACTTGCCTCTTCTCTTCCCCTTTCATCCACCATCACTCGCCCGGATTTCCCCCCAGACGTCCCCTCAAAAAAAATCCGTCTAGTGTGTGGGATAAAATCAACGGAATATCCCCTTCACGGAGCCAGTCTCGTAGCCCCCTCCACGCCTCATATCAAATATCGCAACATTCTTCTCTGTCACCGCCGCCACCATCTTCCCCCTGCCAATAAAGCTCAACTTCATGAGGCCAGGCACAAATCCCATAATCCAGGATTCTGCCTTTTTAAACCCAGCCACCGGAAGATGCACTTTAGTTTGCCAGACTTTCTTGCCTGTCGTGTAAGCCAGCTCGCCGAGGGGCATCGATTGACATTCGCCGCGGGGTGCAAAGTACGGGAGAGGCAGATACAGCGAACCCGGGGGCGAAGCTGAGATCGGGCTGGAAGAGGAGGACAGCCCGTTCGCATCTGAAGTTGCTGGGCTAATCTCCGTGTGGTGGTGTCCAAAACAGCCGGGGGCAGGTATTTTCTGGCGTAGATTCTCCATGTCCACCTTCCAAAACCACACCTCTCCATTATCATATCCAGCACAAATCCCCATATTCCACCATTTCAACCCATGCCCGAAGTAGCAGTGCTCATGCCATGGGGCAATTGCGATGTGTGTGATTCTTGTGGCTTTTTCCGACATCCGGGGCGGGGGTGCGAGACTGTAACGAGCATCCAAAACTTCAACACCCCCAATATCTAACGTTGGACCAGATAGAGAGCATATAATTATACCGTTCTTTGCAGTTGCAAGAACGGTGCAAATTTCATTCCCTAAGGATATGTCCAACCTATGACACATTTGCCGCACAGGGTCGTCTCCAATCATTGCCATCACGGTCCGCGAAAATGGCAGATTTGCCATCTTCAGACTCTTCAACGGTCCCGGGTTCGGCATTAAGACTTTGCGGCACAATTTCCCAACCCTCTCGCGTAGCATCGGTTGCTTTGGCTTTGGTATAACATGGCCATGAGGGAGTCGTAATGTTTGGTCGTGAGTGACTTCGGGATGGTGAAACATGGGAGCAGCCTGAGGGAGAGTCGCATACGTGGTCGCGTGCTGTTCAGACAAGACCTGGGCAGCCCTCGCCACTGGACTAAAGCTTCCGAGTAAGAATCGTGGAGCATGCCGCGAAAGGGGGTTCATTGATTCTCGAGGAGCGTTGCAGCTGTGAGAACCTCCGAGGGATCTGAATAAGGCTCGAAGCATCTTTTGCGAAACATTAAGTCCAGAATTGCAGGGGATATTGCATCCAGGAAGCCTATAGGGACCCGTTCGGTAAGTGATCCCTGGGCCTCTACAAAGTATCTCATAGGGGCTGCCCTCCAGATATGATTCGTCCCCGCTCCTGGTATGTCCAATTTGCAGTGGCCAGTCGAAGGATACGCTCTCCTGGCTATTCAGGTATCTAACTCGTATCTTCATAATCCCTGGATCTGATCCACCTGGCTCTATGTCCAACCCTATTATAGGTTGGTCCGGGCACTTTTTCAACTCCATGGTGAGATACAACTTTCCAGGCTGCTCATCGACACCCCACATTGGAATCAACCCACTATCCTCATGCCACCCCCCTAACCCTAGTATAGGTGGCCCGGATGGGCGATCGATAGGAGTAATCCCATGAATCCACAAAGTCCGCTGCACCTTTGAAGTGCCTTCGACTGTTCTGGTGACCATTCCCATATAGCCCCCCGGATTCTTAGAAAAGTTGAGAAATTCTATCTCACGAGACGAGTACCCCGAGTCAATATGCGTATTCCGGAGAATCGTGGACAAGTTCAGGTCGGTCTTTCTGTAGCAAGCTCTGAACCTACTCCCTCCCCACTGATCGATAGCGAATGCAAAAACCAGCCTTAGGTCCCCAAGCTTCCACCTCTGCAGTTTTGACTCGGAGAATGACCGGATATTACTTGGAAAATTCATAATGCGGAGGAAATACAATATTAGTGGAGAGGAAAGTGACGCTCTGAACCAACGTTTGCACACTAGTCGTGCAGAATCATATTCGCTAGGTGTTAGATGCCAGTAGACCTCTTGTATTATTTCCAGCGGGAGATGCCTTGTTGGGGAGTTTGCTTCGGCGTTTGGCAAAGTATAGCTCTCGCAACTGAGCTGACGAATTGGGCCCCAGTCGCTCATATTGCCAATCTCCCCTTTCAGGGCAAAAGGAGGAAATTCTATCGAAAGGTTTGCTCGGGGGGGGGGGGGTTGGAGGGAGGAGGGAGGGAGGGGTGTAATATGAGAGGATAGGTATTTCGGGGGTAAGCACGTCCCCTATAAGCGGCTCCTGTGGTTGGTTGCGTGTCACAACACCCTGCAAGGTAAACGCTAGCCGCCTACGAGAGGAGCCTGAATGCGGTCCTTGCTCTCCTCGAGTCTGAAGATATTGCTTCTTCTATTGTAAGAACCCCTAGAGTCTTTGTCTTGTTGGGTATGATATGATGTCTACTGGTATTGGATTTGAGATACACGATAACCCTCGCCCTAACGGTACTTTTGTTTCGGGGTGGTATCATAAGGCTTGGGCAAATTTCAGTAACATACCGGTACCGGTACCCAAGTGTTTGTTGGATCACCCCTTTTGTTGCTCATTCTCGAACACAACCTTCCGCAGTCTTCACATTGGATCACTCGCGACTTAGGCAGCAGCCAGGCTACAACCCTTACTACTATCGCATACGGCCGAGAGGTCAAACTCGGTCTGGCACCAACCTCTCGGCACCGCTCCTGCATCCCCCTCAAGGCAACATCTTTGAAGACTCGGTCCAAAAAACAAACAAATAGGATATTGATAGGCTGCCAACTAAGCGAGGGCCGCAGATGCCTCACACGTGGATATATCTCAAGGCTCCCGATTTGCCATGCCCGGATTTCAGATGATCGACAGCCCTACAAAGTTGCTAGATGCACTGTTCAGTGGGCGGCAGGTGACTCATTTCGGACTTCATGGCGGATTCGGGACCGGTGCCTAAATTTTTTCCGCCTTGAAACCGGATATGAGGGGAGACTCGATTCTCGCTTCAAGTCCTTCATGCGGCGGTAGTCCGTGATTGGGGTCCTTGGTAATCTATCATGATGGTGTTCTTGTGAGCTATGGAGGGGTCTTGGATAAGGAGAAAAGCTCACTGCGAGGCATCATCATTTGTTTTCGATCGCCCTGTTGGCCGGGAGCACTCCCCTCTGATAATTTGACCGGGATATGAGTATCATACTCGGGTACAGTACAACGATATATGTGCCTAATTGATTTGGAAACGGGATTGGGGTATTCCTTTGTGGAGTGGTGAGGTTTGCGATAGGCAAATTTCAGTCTCAGGCAATACCGGCACTATGTACCAGTACGAGTACAGTATGGGGTGTAATCCTGGATAATTCCTATCCCTTATACTCGAGTGAGTAAGTAATTCTGAGAGATTACGGTTTCACAACGAGCTGTGGTAAAAACGCATGAATCAAGGGTCAGGGAACGTGGCGCCCACGTTTGCTAATGTTTAGGATTAGATGGGTACCGTAGTATATCTCTCGAAAGCTTGTGATGACCTGCACCATAGCTACTTACAAGTACAAGTACAGCCCAGGCTATGGTGGCGCTAGTACTCGAGTAAATGTAGTCCATCTTTACTGTAGGAGCGAGGTATGACATAGAACCCTAGACGATACCTATCATTGACTCGCTTTTCAAAGGTTAGGGAAAAAATAATTTCAGTTCGAATCCCATTAATTGTTAAACCTGTAGCCAATCCGGCCTATTGCTTTCCTCGGGATTCTTGGCCAGATTGGTTTCAAAGTACTCAATCTGCAACTCTTTCTCTAGATTCCGGTAAATTTGCGATACTAGGGAGATTCCGCCTGAGACCAAAGTGTGAGTTCGGAAGCCGTATTGCATTGGGAGAGGACAAGCACCCGGGGGCGACGGAGACAGCCAATGGCTGTGCCGGTTTGGTGGCGGCCCACAGTACAGGCAACCGAAATTGGGAAATTGGGTGGATTGGTTATGTGCTGTGGGGTAACATTCAGGTGGGCAATGGGGTCAGCTACGGTAGGTAAGGGTAATGACAAGCCCGAAGAACACCAGTGGTGCAATTAGCCCTCGAAGAGTCCCATGGAGTGCCGTTTTCTTAGAGCCCTAGGTTCCGAAAAGCCTTTGTCGGCCCGGTCGAAGTGGTGAACTGCCACGTTATTGTCGTTCGTTCGTGCAAGCACTTCATTGGGCTCCTCAACAGCTGCGCAAAAGTCAGAAACCGGCCCTGGGATGTAGACAGGAAATCGGGGCGGAGCGCAGCAAACTACGGTACACGATTGTCCAAGGTTTCAGTCGCAGAGGGAATGGGGGGTTGGAACAAGACTGCTGCCAGCTCCTAAAAAGCCCTTCCTCTACTTGGGAAAATATTTGGGTAGAGGGACGAGCTGATTGGGCCGCGGTATTCGATGGGAGTGTTGGTGATGATAAACTTAAACATTGAGAGAGAGATTTTGATGAGGCAGGAGTGAAAGAGAAGGAAGAGTTATTCCCTCAGGGTAAATTGTGTTGAGGGTGAACCTGGCTGGGCGGCTTCCTGGAAAGGGAGGGTAACCACATCAACTTTACACTTCAGGGAGCTCTATTTCGTCCAGAGATTTGGAGCTGTCGGCAACGAATTGACTTCCGACACTCCACAAACGGATATTTCGAACGAGAATCACACCTACGGTAAAGGAACAAATTATGGCATCCCCAACTTCAACTGTAAATACTGGTACTCCGTCTAGCACGTAATTACCCCCATCCTTTCCTCACATTTTAAGCAATCCCTCAACTAACTAACCCGCCTCATTTCTCCTATAGAGTCTACGTACACTCCCACCGCCCCCCCCCCCCTATCCCACGTACCCCGCCGCTGACAGACACAGATCCGCAACCTAGAAGAATCTGTGAAGATCCCATTACTCAAGCAGTCCCTGACAGCCATCTTCTCTCAATATGGAACCATAATCGACCTTGTCGCGAAGAAGAACCTGAAAGCCAAAGGACAAGCCTTCGTCGTCTTCGACAGTCCCCAAGCGGCTGAGCAGGCTATCAAAGAAGTCCAGGCATTCCCTCTCTTCGATAAACCTATGGTTCTGGCCTTTGCTAAGTCCCGAAGCGATGCGACCGTCAAGCGAGAAGCCGGCGAAGACAGCCAGGAGTTTGAGGCCCACAAGCGCCGGAGGCTTGCAGAGAGGGGTCCGTCCTTGCACCATCCCCTTCTTCCGCTTATTTTGGGATTATGCGAGGCTAATAACTGATGTATGTAAATACAGAACGGAAACAAGCATTGGCAGCTCTGGAATCCCAGCGTCATGCATCCACCACGGCAGCTCCCCAGGTGGATTCTGCGAAGGCTACTAAGAAGTCCGGGGGTCTCAAGTCTACGGCACCTGCGGCAGCTCCGCAAATTCCCGACGAGTATCTTCCACCCAACAGTACGTTGTTTTTACAAAACCTACCGGACGAGACGGACTCAGATACCCTCACTTCGCTATTCGGACGGTTCGATGGGTTCAAGGAGGTGCGTATGGTGCCCGGAAGAAAGGGTATTGCGTTTGTGGAGTTTGAGCAATTGGAAGGCGCCATTGGGGCGAAGGAGGGAATTGGGGGAATGACCTTGGGGGACAAGGTCGTGAAGGTTACGTATCAAAGGCAGTAGTAGTGGTGATGTACTAGTAGTAGTATATGTATCAATGTCCATCCGTTTTAAACAACGTTTTCGTTTTCTAGCTCAATAGAGTCGATTGTTTAGACATGGATTATAGGGAAATTTCTAGAGTGTAATCGGCGATTTCCCACACCCCTCCAATAAATTCCCCCTCGTCAAACAACGCCCCCACATATGGCTTCAACCGGTATCTGAACAAATTACACAAAGAGTCCCCCATCTCCCTCGCAAAAGACCCACGACCCCCCCTCACCAGAAATCCTAAAAGAGAGAAAAAAGTGAATTGAGATAAGATAAAAGAAAACCCTTCATTTCCTATTCACTCATTTCACCCTATTATCCTAGAAATACTATCTTCCTCCCCCTCGGTATCCTCGATCGCATCCTGCTGTGCAATATACTTCAATAAACCCCTCTTACTACTCTCCTGCATCTCGCCAGCAATCAACAACTCATCAAGGATATAATAGGCCTTCTGAAAATTAAATATGATATCCAGCTCGCACACATTTCCATAGTACTTGTCCATCTGTTCGACGTAGCGGTGCACGATTTCTAGCGTGATGAGCTCGTTGTCCGAGCTGTCGATCCCCGCAACGAAGAAGAGGGAGGCATAGCGGCGGTATACTACTTTTGTGTCTGGGCGTTGTGAGGAGGTGAAGATGGAAGGTGGGGTGGGGGGAGAGGGGGGGGGGGGGGGGGACCTTTATATTCGAGGAAATTACACATTTTTGTGCGTCGGGATAGGACGAGTTGTATTACGTCTTTTATGGTCTTGGATTTGTCTTTGGAACTGAGGGTTGTGAACCACTTTGCCAGACGCTGGGGAGGGTTAGCTTGTTATTCGGAGTGGATAGAGGCGGAAGGCGGAAGGTAATATATCATACCACTTTCCCTTGCCTTGATAGCAGGATCAAGTATCTGAACCCATCACCAGCACCATGAAATCAGTTGTACGTTTACGGTGACAGAGGAGCAACAACACCAACCTGATAGCCATTGTAACCGGTAGGTTATTGCGTAGGGTCAAGGTGTTGAGGTTGAGAAGAAGAAAAAATTTAAAGATTTGAACGATAGGTTGTTTGTGTGGGGAAATTTACAGCTATTTCCCTTGCGGTGTCGTAGCTCCGAAGCAGCTTGACCGGTGGGTTGGTTGGTTGTTACAAGTATCCATATGGAGGGGAGCTAAACTACTTATGGTTAGGCTTAGAAAGGGGGGCTTGGCTGCGAGGGGTTGGCGCACCTGCCAGTTTGTTTGATACAATAAACCTTCTCTGTCTAGCTTTAACGTGATAGGGGAAAGGAATTCCGTATGGGTTGCTGGCCTTTGTGATCGGTTTCCAAACTTGGGGTTCAAGAATGCTCGAGGTATCATATAGTAGCGGTGGAGAGAGAATCTACTCGAGTATGTACGAGTGCGTAGATGCAGGGACCACGGAGTCCGGAGATTTGATGGGTGTAACCGAGATTTAGTCGGAATTGGAATCTTAAGGAATTTCGAGTGATGGGGTGTGATCTATAAATCTCCGTGTTCAGAACTAGACTATCATAGAATACTATTGATTACCGTACTCGAGTATACGGACGAGGGGGAAAGAGGTTCTCTCTCTTTTTTTTTTGTTTTTTGCTGTTGAGGTATTTGTGGGAGTGAACGAATACTTTGGACATCTACCGTAAATTAACTTAGGATGGAGGATGTAGTGTGGGGGTGATCGTTAAGGCTCTCTGGGTGGTCCATGTTGACTTCGGTTGCATTCTCCCCCAGTGCATCTTGAGAGAACTTTGTAATTCAAGAAGGTAAGCCATATCTCAATCTGCTTTCTTACATCCATAATATGTGGGTTTATAGACCCTGGCAAGCATTTAAGTTTCCCCAAAATCACTCCGCAGGCTTCACAATCCTCCAGCACCTCGCTGCTCGAGTCATGTCTCACTCCTCGACAATGAAGATCCTCGCTGGGGACCCTAACTACTGCAGCATGCCCCCGAGTTCATCATTCCAACCCTCGGACTCTGAGATGAGCCCCCATGCACCGGTGAACCTATATGTATACTCCCATTCGTTTTCGCGAACACTACAAGTTTCTTCATAACTACAATCTATGGAAGATGGCACTTCCACGCGTTTGTGGCTAGAAAGAGGAAGTGGGGCCTTGTCTATGTTTTCATGACGATGGTGAATGCCTTCTCACTGGGGAATTCTGCTTCAGCACCTATGGCAATGCAGCTCTTTTCAGCTGCTGCTGATCATCCCGAGGCATGGTTGGTATGATACCATCCGCTACACAGTCTTCGACGATGGCGATGAGTCTAGGGAGTTTGCTGCCGATGCTCTTGCCACTGGAACGGTTATCAGGAGGATGACACTAGGGTTTATTATCCACTTGGTTCGGAGGATGAGCCCCTGTGGTGATGCGTATACGCTTATCAAGACCCCGGCTGTCCTTCTGCCCCCACTGGGGTTAGCATCGTCACTGTTGGGTCTATGGCCTTGTATTTGATAATGGTGAAGCCCAAGGTTAATACGCGGTGGTTATCTCCTTCGTAAGTAGTGATGATTGCTATGACATTTTCTTCATTTGTATTCTGGTTCCGTACGTATCATCCCCTCTATTGGTCTGGCGGTTCTTTTGGTATTTTTTTCTCGCCAACTTAGATACTGACAAAAGATTTTAGGTTTTGAGAAGATGCTTGAGCTCAAGTATTGTCCGGGTTGGGGGGCGTTTGCTCCCCAGTTAATATTCCAGTCCTTTTGCCGATTATTCTTGGAATTTTCCGCTCTTTCCTAGGTTGTAAAACTCGAACGTGATACGGCGGCGATCTTGGATGGTTATAGATAGTTGGTTGTTAGAGGACCTGGCCGTCGGAAAGCTGAATTATCGTGTAATTTATATTTCCGCACGAGTTAGGAGCAGCCATAGAAAGCACTCCCATATCTGTAAGTCTGTTTCTAACAAATGAGACCCGGCGACATAGCCCGCCAGATCCTTCGCGAGAAGGCAGCATTCGCCAAACACACCCGGTCAACGTTCGACTAAACTTTGCTGGAATTGTCCTTCACAAAAGCCAGCCACACCCACGGCCATCCGACCGGCGAAGACCACCAATACTGTTCGAAACATTCCCTCCCTGGGCTCCTACACTGCGCAGACGGCATTGTAATCAACCCCATACCGCACCGTAAATCACAGTTGCAAAGTGAAATATCAGAAAGCCGGACCCAACACCACAAAATTCAACATCAGGCAATGGCCTCTCTCTCCATAGGAACTCGTGCAGAATCAAGTCTTCTTAAAAACAAAAAGGGATTTTCAGATGGCCAACCCGCGGAGGCTAACTGGAGTATGGTTTAAATATGGGGGCTTTGGGCAGCATATGAGAAACCCCCACTTCACAGGGTGGTATGGTATATGATGCACCAGGAGAAACCGCAACTGCAGTATCATGGCATTCCGAGACTGGAGGTGTGCCGAGAGAACAGCTAACTTTGACCACTCACGATGGTGCTACTACCGGAATTGTGCCCCCCCGCTGACGGTTTTTGATACTGGGTGGAGTTCGCCAGAAGGGAAGGAGCTGGGAAGGAAAATTCGGCACACTAGCCCTTTCACTCGTTCCTGAAATTCATTACATGAATTTCACTACATTCTGGTGTGTGTATTTTGCCCTTCAATCTTCAAAAAAATAAAAATAAAAAAAGGAACTGTGTCATAGGCTCGTGGAGGCATGGGCTTTGCTCACTCGATGGTGACTCGGCCGGTGGGACTTATGGCCCCGAGGAGTTGAGCGATTTTTTTCCTGGAGCGTGAGGCAGACTGCTGTGTTGAATATAGACGAAGGTATTAATCCTGCGGG
Organism: Tuber indicum; assembly: GCA_006112555.1. Lineage (NCBI taxonomy): Eukaryota > Fungi > Ascomycota > Pezizomycetes > Pezizales > Tuberaceae > Tuber > Tuber indicum. The sequence continues at coordinate 223,456 of VBSK01000006.1, read as the reverse complement.
AATTTTGCATTCATGAGAGATCACTCGTGGATCGTAGCTGGCGGTGGGGGGAATGAGATAACTACCCACGACAATGGGCCACCCAAGTCCGAATTCGGGTTCATATAAGACCGTATGATACATCTATCAATGCCAGGTCTTTTTGAATTTATTGTGATAGTAGCTCCTTGGTTGTGTGTACAAGTAGTTGTGCTACCTATGATGGGTTTGGTTGTGGTGGGAAGTTTACGAGGTTTAAGGTGGACAATTACTTTTGCGACTCAGGAAGGTATCATAGAACGCTGGCATGACCGTTTCGCTGTTGCCGACTGGTATCGTGCCGGGATCGCAGCGCCGGAACGAGCTTTAACACTTGGATATAAATATACTATTAGAGAGGCCAGACCCCGCCGGGCCCTTCGAAACCCCATTGTGCAAAGGCCCAGCCGACTGTCTTTGGGGTGGAAGGCTATTCCAGCTTTGTTCGGGTACCGGTACTGTACTCGTACAGTACTGACTGCCCCACCCCTTCCTGTACTCGTAGGGTCCCTACCAGTGGCGAGGTCCTCTTATCATCGTATCATATCATACTCGAGAACCGCCGTAGTGTCCTTGCAGGGTACGAGTACCTTTTGGACTCGTTGCGCGAAGGCCCCAGCCAGTCGGTCAATCCCCCAACGCCACGCCAGCCGCAACACCAGCCGCAACGCCCAGACCGGTCTTTTGCCACAACTAAAACCAGCAACTCCACACAGTACCATAGCAAACCGGACTGTGGCAACCATATTCAACAGGAAAAAAGGAAAAAAAACCCCCTCCAAAAACCCGCTCCACTGAACACCTCTCCCAACTCGACAATAATCATCGGGGGGAAAGGAAACCTGCAGCACCATATGATACTCGTACCGGTACCGTACTATGCTGTTTCATACGCGTGAAGATGTGATGACTAAATAAACCCTTTCCTTTTCACGTCATTCAACTCCCAGCCACGGTACCTGTAGCTCATTTAGGGAGGTAATTCCCCGAACAGATAAGAATCCGAACTTTCAGCCCCGAATCGTGGAGGGTGGGGCGTCATGACTTGGCCCACCGTATCACAATGGACCAAGGACCTAACAGGTATACTGTAGTACTGAGTACTGTACTCATAGCACCGGTGGAGAAAGAAGAAAACGAGAGACTCTCATCGGAAGGCGATGCCAGTAACCGCAGAATAGAATATCTTTTCACCCATCACACACCCACTCTCTATCATACGGTGCTCACCCACCCATTCCCCACGCGGGCCCACAGCCCAAACCCAAACCCCAAGCTTCAAGTCGGGACCAAACAAGGCCGGTTTCGAATCAACCCGAGCAGGTACCCGGGTTTCATTCTTATTAGCTATCATCTCCATCGGATTCTGCAAGATCCCAACGACCCTTTGTGTCTGCCTTTGTTTTTCTATGATGCCTGGTTGAGTCTCAACATTAGGGATTGTGGAAAGGGAGGGGAAACATGTGATGTGGGGGGGTTGTGCAGCGAAAATAGTGGATGAGGATGAGGATGGGGATGATGGAATAAAGTAAAATTCGTCATTTTTTTTTTCCTTCGGGAGACAAGGCGCAGCACAGTGGGGATTACTCGAGTAACTAGGTGTGCAGGATGAAATGGGTAAAAAAATGGTTAGCGGGAGCCGTTTCTGGACTCTCTTTTATATAATTCCTTGGATCCCCAAGGTAACCCCCATACCCTTCCCCAATGTTCCTAAGACCTTCACCAACTGTTTCTCACCACTCGGCCATTTCGGCTCTTCTCACTAACTCTTTGTCTAACATGAAACCTACTTTTGGTAGCAACAAACAGATAAGTCCCAACCCATCCCCGCTAATCTTCATCGGAACTCCCATTTACACCGAGCCTTCCATTTTCACCAACACTCCATTTACGCCGAACACCTATATTCACCAGACTTCTAAATTCGCCAAACTTCTATATCCACCAAACCTCTATGTTAACCAAAACTCCTATTCTATCCAAAGCTTCTATTTTCATCCAGCCCCCTTCTCCTCACCGAAGCTTCCTTGCTCACGCTGTTTTCACCGAAATCTCCGTATCCACAAAACCCCCCCCCCAACCACTTGGTTTACAGGACAGGCTATACAAACCATTAGGCGGAAGCTATGCAAGGTATCTTGGAAAATCCACCTGGCGGACATTGTGGGTATTGCCTAATGATCTGAGGAGCAAATTGGAAATCACTCGAATCGACAGGGCTAACCCTGCTGGTGTAGGGACTGGTTTCGTTCGTATAACCCGAAGGAAGAAATCCATACTACAACCTCTCTCGACCCTCAATCACTTCCGTGGCACCATGAGTTGGACCGCTAGGTTAGAAGCCAGGGAAATGGAGAAAAATAAATTCACCAGAACGTTAGCTCCTTCCACAGTTGCACGGATGAGACAGGTCGGGGAGCTCTAGGTTATGTTTACTAAGACAGCACTCGAGGAAGATCCGAAGGTGGTATTGGCTGCACTCAATACACCTTACGCAACTTGCTTCCTCGATTGGTACGCTGAATAAAAAACAGACAGATGGTGCGCCTTGGGGATGGTGTTTACACTTTCAGGCACCCGCAATTTTTATACTGTGAGGAAACTCACGGTAGCCTTTGCTGTAAAATCAATGACTAGGTTAACAATGTTCGTCTCATCATTCCGCCTGTCTTTCTATAATGATTTGCTAAAACCAAGGGTCGATAGTATATCAGGTCTCACATGACCAAAACATCAACAGCTAAAACATTATTATGACCATGCTTGAGTTTCAATCCATGGACTTGTATTCATTAGGTTGCATAGTGCTCTAGGATATGTTGCAAGTACAGTATCAGCAAAGCCAGGAACCAACTGATAGTCAACCCGCTTGGGCAGTACTCCCGGATTAATATTGTGCGTTATCAGAAGTACCGGTAACAGAACATCTCAATTCAACAGCGCGCGATTTGCCAACACCTAACTCCTCAACAAATGACTACGTAGATATAATAATCCTAATTAATATGATACCTTGTATGCCATCCAACTGCTTTACTGAGATTTTTTTGTTGTGGCAGGGGGTATGGAGGGTGAGGGGTCCTCAGAGGGGGTGAGGGGCGTGTTGCCATGTGCTGTAGCACAAATGTTCGGTTACTTTTGCTAGGGCATACATTGGGACTGATTTTAGCAGCGCCAAGAGTTACCTGAACAGGAGGAGCGGTTAAGCCATAGATGATAGAGTGCTATGCGGAATGAGAGGTGAAACTCCAGCCTCGGACGTTAGACAGACACTTTACGATAATTTATGTGTGGGGAAGGTGGTGTCTTTTCGGCTACATTAAGAGTTCGAATTAACTGGAAATCCCGGTGGGGACCAACGCCGGTTTGGGACTGAGAGAATCCCGGTGGGAAGTAGAGCCGTATGGGGACTTATAGGGTCCTGATGGGCCTAGAGCTGGAGGCCCCGGTGGGGATTAGAGCGGGGTGGGGACTAGAGCGGGATGGGGTTCAGAACCCTGATGGGGCCCTCTTTACTAACAGTCGCACCTCGCTACCCAGGATGGCCAAATTTCACGGGACAACGGGGAGTCCGGAACAGCGGGGTATCATGAATATCACAGAAAATGCAGAGAAAAAATAAAGCACGTTTATTACCATTCTCTTGAGAGGGCAAGAAGGGCAATGCCAGCCAGCTTCATTTGAGGATGTTGTGCCCAGAGGTAGCACAGTTCGTACTTTTGCAAAGCTGTTAAGTCAGCCTTTTCGTTGACTTTGGCATAGGCATTATCGAAATTGAACGAACAGAACATAGACGACTTCCAGTTCAGAAACTCAATCTTCTGTCAACGAAGTCCAGATATATATACTAGAATCCCCCTACCCTTTCCGAGTATTCTCTCCTTCCTTTCCTTTCCTTGCTCCTAGTTTTCTTTGACCACACTCTTTCCCTTCTGGCTTAGTTCAGTTCTGGTGGGATCCGGTTCAGCAGATCAACTTTCCATTGGGGGGGTATGCCTCTACATATCATACGAACCCGAAACTTGCTTGTTTCCGGTCCAGAGCGTTCCGGGCTAGTGAGGTGCGATTGTATATAGCTCTCGCTTCTGTTTTACCCAGCGCGCGTTAAAGAAAGGCCCCCTACAGAATCCTTGTTTCGGCTATCCCTTTTCCTATAAAAAAGGCAGTACCCTATTCACCACTCGCTTGCTTCGACAGACGTGGGGCTTAGCCATCTTCATGCTTCTCTTGTCTGGGCATGAGTTGGTTAATGCTCAGTCATGGGAGCGTTAATATAGGATCGCTGTGATTTAACGCCCGAACTGCTGCCTTGCTAGGAGTCCAGATAGAAGATAAATAGGATCTGCCCTCTCCTTGACGTGTTATCCAACTCCCTTCCTTAATCTCCCTCGCCCCAGCCATATTGAAGAATCACCCTTCAGCAAAAAAAAGTCGTCTTTTATATCTCGTTATGGGCCCAACCCGGTCACCCTCTCTCGAGGTAAGTATAAATGCCATGCTATGAGAAAACCTGATATCTAATTCTCTCTCTCCAAATTACACACTATAATACCGGGCCACCAGGAAACGACCAGCCAGAGTAATAAGTTACCCGGTATCATTTCCAGGCCGGTCGAACCAGCTCATCCACTAATAGAATAAATATCATAGGTCTGATAGAGTTGACCGACATATCAGCAAAAAAGTTCAGCCTCGGGGGGGGTCGGTTCATACTAGGTCGCATTTGGAACACCCCTAGCACAACATTGTTCACCCCATGGCCCTAAAAAGGAAACCTTCACCAGAAGATCACTCACTTTCCATACTGTACCGAACTTCCCAGGATCTATAGTCCCCCCCCAGCTTTATTTTCGGGATCCCAAAATAATGAGGGGGAACGGGACGTAAGATCATTACCGATAAGGCATGTAACTTTACAGCAGAGATAAAAAAAGGTTAGGATGCTTTTATCTGTTTCGTCTATTTTGTGTTTCGGAATTCTGGCCAACCACAACTCCTATGATACGCTCTGCACCAGATGCATGAAGAGATGTCAACACAAACCGACTTTCGGGATATTTTTCTTTCCTTTGCTGATGACTACCAAGCATGATAATCCAAATCGTACCCAAAATGCGGCCCCCCGGGCCACTGCTGTTCCGCAGGCTCGCCTGAGATCGGCCCCGAGGTTGTCCCGGCATGTGGGGTGTGTGGTGTGGTGTAATACTGTTTCCCGTGCTGCCCTTACCAATCTTAAATATTGTAACTTGAGTATATACCAGCACAACTAAAGTATATATGAGCAGGGTGTCAATATATCAACTATTACCAACAAGATACATTAACCTCAACAAGCAATATATTCAGCACAGCGATGTTCATTGCATCAAGGTTTGACCGTGTTTGGATTGATCGTTATGTCCTCGGGTGGTGTCAGTTAAAAAAAAAAAACGGAAAAAACTATATATTTCTGTCTATCCTATGGAGACGGGGGTTATGTTTTCCGCCGGCGATCTTTATGGACATGTCCGGGACCGAGCAAAACTTTCCCAGTATCTAGCAATTAGTCTCTTCTGGAAGCCGGCGCAGTGGGGGAATTCCGTCGGTATTTATCACTCATAAATTAAATATCCCTATAAACCAGCGTCTCCAGTAACATCGTGCTGAGAGGTTATGAGAAGTGCAGGTTACCATACCAGTATGAAGAACCTGAACATTTGAGTCTGAATTTAGTATTTGCAATCAGACCCGCACAGACAATCTGCTATATAAACTTTTAATCCCTGTGTTTAGGTTCTACATGCCGGTGACTTGTAAGTGCAATTCTCAGGCAAGCCGTGGTGGAGGTGGATTCAATCTAATTTATCATCCTTGCATCACTGAACCGGTAAGGGTCAAAACGGACTTTTGATTTTGGCGAGTACAGTCGCACCTGGCTATAACGAAGGACAAAAACAAGACCCTTCACGTTCACTATAGCCAGGGATTCATTATAGTAAAGATGACTAAGATGTCTTGGCCAAAGAGAGTAAAGGAGGAGCTTTTTTTTTTTTTTTTTTTGAGCTGTTCGCGCAAGTATCAAGAAGAGGAGAGAATACGGCGATTTCGCAATGATTCTGGGAAATCCAAGCAACAAAGCCACCACCTCCAACCACGGTGCCTTGGGCCAAGGGAAGCGGAGAAGAGGATTGACGATACTAGAGAAGTATGAAATCTGTAAAAGGAGAACTGAGTCAAAGGAGAATGAGCGGATGAAATTGGAAGAGTTTGCAAAGCTGTTTCCTGGTATGTGAATAATTTAACGAAAAATACATATAAGATAATGAGATATTTTACTTGAATGAAAATGATGGTAGATCCAGTAACTGGTGCCCCCGTTTCGAAGTCAACACTTTCGATGATCTTAAGCAATAGTCAACAACATTTAAATATCGATTTAAATGCAAGCGATAACTGGAAGAAGAAAGCCCGAAGGCAACAATTTCCCATCCTAGAGGTTCATATAAGCAAGTGGGTTTACCGGGCTCAGATTGCAAGAGTAATTACAACAGACGATGTTTTTCTTGCCATAGCAAGAAAGTTTGTTCAAGGGATAGTGGCACTACAAGATGAGGAGGTTAGTGCTGGAGAAAATTATATAGGATTTGAGTTCTCCGCTGGTTGGCTGGCTGGCTTGAAGAACCGGTGTGGATTGGGTAGGGTGAAGACACAGGGAGAAAATGAGGTGGGTGACCCGGAGGCATATGGTATACCAGAGATGAAGGCTAGATTAAGGGAAAGTTTGAAAGATTTTGCTCCTAGGGATATATACAATTGCGATGAGCTTGCCCTACAGTAAGTATTATATAGTACCAAATAGTTCTTTCATAATATGGAATGTAAAACTTACGGGACTAATATATAAATTACCAGATATAATATGTGGCCGGATTCAACTATTGCACGAAAAAGCGAAACAGTCAGAGGAGCCAAAAGGAATAAGACTCGAGTTACTGTATCTGTTACTGTCAATTCAGATGGATCTGACAAATGGCGAGCCTGGTTAATCAATAAATCCAAAACTCCGGTGGCCTTTCGAAAGGCAAAGATCAACCCGGACAATTTGCCTGTTATATACAAATCCAATAAAAAGGCCTGGATGCTCTCAGGTATTTGGTATGAGTTTTTAGGAAAGCTCAACGAAGATATGAAGGCCCAAGGTAGATATATTGCTCTAATAACAGATAATGCACCAACCTATCCACCTCCAGAAAAGCCACCAATCGAATATACTGGTCCAAATCCCCCCGTATTAGACCATGTTACCCTATTCTACTTGCCTCCAAATACGACAGCTTGGCTACAGCTGCTTGACGCTGGAATTATTTGATTTCTAAAGGCAGGATACCGACGACGATATGTTACTCACATTGTGGACTTTTTTGAAAGAACTAGGACTGCCGCTCCGAAGCCAGATGTGCTACAAGTCATTTATATGATAGCTGCATCGTGGCAAGAACTGCCTACTAGTGCTATTTTTCATTGCTAGCAGAAGGTGGGATTAGTAGAAGCTATTGACCGCGGCTTGCATGGCTCCTATACTGAGTATATGGAAACGATTCGGCAAGCAACTCAGATATCTATCAGCTTTCTTCTTGACTTTAGCTGTAACAGTCAGCAGGTAGAGCAACTTGCCGACTCATTTTTGGATTACGATGAAGATGCCCCGGACATTGATGCAAGTCCAGATAGTATATCAACAACTGATATTATACATGACTTGCGAAATCGGGATCGCAGAAGTGGTAGTGATAGTGACTCCTCAACTGATCACATCACCGGAGACAATTCACTTGAGACAATCTCTATTCCTCTTGCGAAGTCACATATCAGCAGCATCATCACGCTTCTTGAAAGGTTTCCTACCAATACACTTCCGGTCTCTGGATCCTTGTTACAGATACCTACAGTAATCCGCCAACTTCAGAAAATCCACCAAGGTTTTCGGGAGCATGAAGTTAAGAATCAAAAGCAAGTTAATCTTAATGATTGGCTTCAACTTGGTTCCCTACGGCCAGTGGGTGCTAGTACAAGTTCTCCGGAGTTAATCTCAGAGCTATTGAGTACCGTCGATCAATCATCGATACCGGAACCTCCTTCTCAACTCCTCCGCCTCTCTCCTATCTCCTCTGCTCTCATGTTTGACCCACCTTTCAACCATTCACAGGTTCTACTTGCCAATGAGTCTCTTGACCCTCAGCTTCAGCCTGAACTTGTTGAAGATTCTAGATCGATGTTGGTCAATTGAGATAGATTTTGGAGGTTTCGGGAGTCTGGTGAAGTGTTCCGATGTTCAAGGGATTGGTGTGGAGGTTCTGGGAGTCTGGCAAAGTGTTCCGATGTTCAAGGGATTGGTGTGGAGGTTTCGGGAGTCTGGCGAAGTGTTCCGATATTCAAGGGATTGGTGTGGAGGTTTTGGGAGTCTTGCAAAGTGTTCTGATGTTCAAGGTATTGGTGTGGAGGTTTCGGGAGTCTGATGAAGTGTTCCGATGTTCAAGGGATTGGTGTGGAGGTTTCGGGAGTCTAACAAAGTGTTCCAATATTCAAGGCATTAGTGTGGAGATTGGAAGATTCTCTGGACATGTGTTTCCTTTGTTATCATGGAAGTGTATGGAGGAAAGGGTAGCATGTTTTGGAGAAATACGGATAGGTTTAGTGATTCATGAAATGATGGGGATATATGGTTTATGTTTTACTTATACACCTGTCTTTACTGTTAGTTGAGAGAAGAGAGAGCGAAGCTGTTTTTTACCTTACTATACACTTTTGTGCACGTCCTACCACAGTCCCTACAATGTCCTTTAGTGTTTCTACCCACCGCTGCTCATGTCGGTCATCGACTGTTATTCTCCTCCATTACAAGAGAACTTGGAGGTGGTATCCTTCCTAGTTGAATGCCGGAGAATGAGTAGAATTGGAGTACAGTATTCCTACTTGTCTATAAATAGATTAGTCTATAAATATCACTCCTTTTGTTCCTTATAGCTGTTGAAATTCACATGTGTTTTGATTTTTTATACCCCTGCAGATTCACTATTCCCCGTTCACTACACTATAGGGGATTTTTCCACTATAGCTAACAGAATATTTGTGGGAACCGGATTTTCCTGTGCACTTGGTTTACTATAACCAGGGATTCACTACAACGAGGTTCACTATAGCCAGGTGCGACTGTACAGTACGGTACCGCAATTCTTTTTTTGTTTATCCTCTAGAACTCCATTCCATTTCTATCAATGGGCCATGTATATACATTAGGAAAAAGAAAGGAAAAAGAAACCCAGAAACAGCCGGAAAAACATGGTTGGGGGGGGGCTCCGAGTCACTTCTGCAGCTTCTTCTGGGGGGCCTCCGGTTGCTTGTGGGGGGGGGTTCGTTCCTCGCTGCCGAAGAAGGCGGGAAAGCGGAGCTGGATGTACAGTTGCCCCCGGCTATAAGGAACCCCTTTATAGTGAATATTTGGCTATAATGAACGAGCTTTTGCGGACACGCTAGTGAATTTACACCAAAGAATCACTTGTTATAGTGAACCCCCATAGTAAAAAATTAGTGAACGCAGCCCAAGGTCCTGATTCTTGGCGTTCATTATAGCCAGGGGCAACTGGATTTAATCCTTTATGGTCCATAGGACCAACTATACCTATTAGATTAACCAGATACAGGAGCTGGATGAGAAACTTACCGACGAAGTTCCGAAGAACAGAAAATGGAGCTGCCATTTCATTAACTTTTGGTCAGACTTAAGCTCGGTGAACTCCTGGTGGATCCCGGCGAACTTCTGGTGGACCCCGGCGAACTCCTGGTGGACCCCGGCGAACTCCTGGTGGACCCCAGCATTTCCATCGTTGATTGATTTCCTGAGCTCTTTGCCAAGTTCGCTGATGGATTTGATTACATCGACTTAGAAGGTGCCGTGGTCCTGCCATCATCGTCTCGGTTAATTATCACTATGTATTTGTAAACGAAATCCGTACCTTGATAGAGCCATCAAGTTTGTCCTCGAGTCTATTAATTCGGTCCCACTATACCATAGTTTGTTAGCTGAAGTTTAAATAATCGGTTTGAGGTAGAGAGACTTACGAAAATATCGGACTGGTCACCGTGGCCATTCCCCCCAGCTCCCACCTTCGACCCGACATCCGAGGAGGCTTTGACTTTGGGTTCGCCATCGTTTCTGGTGCCATCGTTTCCGGTGCCATCGTTTCCGGTGCTGTCGGGGATGAATTCATCGTGGAACCCCCTGAACCAGATACGTCGATGGATGAGGGCAGGAGAGAGGGTTTTTGTTTGGCGTGAGAGTCGGAACATAGTGTTTGATGATTGTTGTGAGTGGACTCGGATGGTTGGGTGGAAGATGGTTGACCCTTAAAAGCTCGGTGGGTGTTACCACAATCCACTGCCAAGTCTACCATATAGGATCTAGGGCTTGGCGCGCTAGTATGGGATGTGTGCAACAGGAATCACCATACAAGTCACAATAGGCTTAGCAGAGTAGGTTAATAGAATTACGAATACAAGTTAATGAGATCTACCAAGTTCAGCCTGCCCAAGCCATACCGCGTCGAGAAGACACTATTCCTTCTCGGGGCGCTTTGTCTCGGATCATACTTGTACTCGTAGATGGTGAATTTAATGTGAGTGTTAGGCGGAGACAACTCTCTAGTTTCACGACCCAAATTTCGGAAGGTGACCGTTAGGTAAACGGGCCCTGAGTCTGTTAAAGTTGGGTTGCCTCGGACATGACTGCCAAGGTTTCAGACTTCTACTTGTACCAGGGTGTGGAAAGAAGTTATGGAACAGTTATTCGAGGTTAACCAGCCAAATACACCCTTGTCTGCTCCGGTTAATTTGTTCCTACCTTGGTATCATACCTGTGGTCTCGTGTTGGTGTTTGTTCATCGGGGGCGTGCAGGGGCGTCTAGGAGAAAGGGAATAAGGATGAGTGGGTACTCTTTTCGGGTCTAGGAATCTGCCAGAAATGGAGCGATTCTGCCTGTTTTGGAGGCATTTGCGGGAAGCCTGCACACATTGTACACGTACTCGAGTACCAATGTGTGGTACAAGTACGAGTATATCTAGTCTTTTGTTTCTTTTTTCGGTAGGAAAAGAAAGGGGTCAAGTATCGTACAATACTTGTAGAAGGGTACAGTAGATGAGACCGAACTGCTGTAAATGAGACCGAACCGACCAAGCCGCCCAAACCAACCGACCAAACCAAAGCAGATGAAGAGTGCAAAGATAGGGAAATGGTACGCTAATAATTACACACTATCCGTCATACCGGCCGACTCCCTAATTCCAAAACCCATAATTATGACAGGAAATCGTGATATGGTGAAGAAGAAAAAACACTACCTGCTGCCCACCATCAAAAACTCTGTCCCTCCTCCATGACAATCTCCAATGTGCTAGCAGTGCTAAGTCCACTACCAATTCTACCACACCTCCCGATACTACTCCTCGAACCTCTAGGTCCCCAACTATTACTCCTCATCTCCTCCGTCGTTCGCCGGATCTTTCTAGACTTTCGTACGCTCCCGGTACTTAAGCTCCTAATTCTTTGTCTTTTCCCTGCTCCTCCCCCTCCCCCACCACCACCCACTCTTCCACCCTCCTCCTGCAAAGCCCTCCATGGTGCTCCAAAAAACCTCGGAATGGTGAACGGCGAACACGCCACCGATGCACCGTCATCATTATCACCCCCCCAATCACCCTCTCTCTTGGTCGGTATCCCGATAGCACCGTAATTATCCACCTTCCTAATTGATGACTGGAACGTATCTAGGCTATTCCTATGCCCGTGTAGTCTCCAGAATTTAGTATCACGAGGACGCATCCAGCGGCGATCGTCTGGTTGGCCGTTGCGAAGAACACGACCTTCCCAACCCTTAATTCGCAGGTTGGTTAAAACCCTAGTATAGTGTTCCTCCCGCTGAATGTCGGAAGGTGTTCGGGGAAGATTCAATCTTTTTCGATACCATTCTTCTCATATCAATTAGCGCTCGATATGAGGGATCGAGCGGGGTGGGTGGGGGAAAAAACCTCTAAAAGGAACCACGCGTTTGGTCCTCCATGCACCCCTCCGATGCGTCCTAACAGAGTAATACGTCGGCTCGGCAGCAGACACGCACCACACCCACCCTGTGATGAGCGTGAAGACCAGTGCGAAGAAGGAGAATACAAGTATCACTAGGAGGATTCCGCTGGTGGAGGGGTTCCCGGGTGTGTAGTAGTCGTCGTTCTCATTGTCTTCGCCGGTGTTGCTATTGCCGAGGCTGGAGGTTAACGACAGAGGCGCCATCTCGGCGAGGAGAATGGCATGGAGGGTTTGTTTGCTTTCTCTTCGTTCCCCTCCTCCGTTAAGGATTAACGTTAGATTCCAAGATCCTGAGGTGTTATTGGGATTGGAAAGAAAATATTGGGACGAAAGGCAAAAAGGTGAGGGAAGGAAAGCCCACTGTTTAGCTTTAACCCTCTTTTCCAGAGGGGTGTGGAAAGTCTCAGAATTCTACCCCACACCCATTCTTTTTATTCCCGCTGGAGAAAAAGCAAAAAACCAAGAATCTTCCTTGTATTTTTTGTTTTTTCAACTCGAAAGGGGGGGTTTACCTATTGTGGATTGCGGGGCTAAGTTAGTCAATTGGGTTGCCAATTACTCCGACAAGATGAAACTTTGAAGACTCTATGTGGAAGATCGGGCCACTCTTGGGGGTATGGCGTCGTGGGCTGGGAATGGTCAAGAACCGCTCGGTAGTGGCAGTGGATAATTCCCTTCGCTGTGTCCAGCTCGGTGTGGGAAGTGCATCCTCGAGCGCAGAGGGAATAGAACAGGGATTGTTTGGATGGGTGGTCTCGTGAGGTTATAAGTCATGACATTGGTCTACGATTGCAAGAGATGCGCTCCGTTTGACACGCTGGAAAAAGGTCTCGCGCGTCCTGGCCCAAGCTTCGTTTTTTCTCTCAAGCCGTACTGTACCTGCTAGCTTCCTGTGACAGCTTGAGGAGGCAAGTGCAGTACTCGAGCACAGTTGCGACGTTCCACCCGCTCTGGTCCTATTGAGGTCCCGGGTGTTCAGCGCTGTGATATCCAAAACTCATCGTGCGCACGGAGAAACTCGTCCGAACGGATAAGGTGCAGCAGCAGTACTGGTACCGGTAAGGCTGATAACAACTCGAGCCCGTGCAAAGATCAGTGGGGGCTATGGGTGCTTTGTGGAGGAGCATAAGTTGAGGGTGACACTTCGTGATCCAGATTGATACCGGAGGTCCAGATCGGGTTATGGCACAATGTTTCCCTGCATACCCGACGTAACGAGTATCATACCGGCTTATAAAATGCTTTGAACTACGGTTCACAACCGCGCAACCCACGATGGGCAGGCCAACAGGTGGTGGGTGCTCGCTACGCCAAGGGTTCACCTCGTAGGGAAACATTGGAGCTTTGCGGATTGGCGTGGGTCGTCGTGGGAAAGGGGGAGGCTGAGGATTGATTTGGTTACAGTAAAATAACGTTGGAAGTGCTTTACCAATTTCTACTAAACGAAACGAAAGGTGTGATCATTCGATCCAAGAAAAAAATGAATCAAATAGGGAGGAAAATACGACTGAGTGGGGTGGGGGAAAACAGGATCCAAAGAAACAGCACAGCAAGATTCACCATCGATACCGTGCCACCCAAGATCAGATCACCATTCAGAATACTTAATACTGGAGCACAGTATACGAGACGGCCAATTAGATCGTATCAAACTTTTGAGATAAGTTGTACAGCCGGCCTTGCGCCTGCAGCCCCGTAATGCCCGTCTCCGGGTAAGATGAAGATCACTGGAAGCTTTTTTTGTGTTTTCCACCAAGCCAGAGATATCTGCCGACAACCTTTTCCTCCTTTTATTTTTTCCTTTCTTCTACCAATTCCACCCGTACGTCCACATCTGCCCTGCAAAGGGCCGTGGCGCGGTTCTTGGCGGTCTCGTTCTCACCAATTGTGTGATGAACACCAATTTCTACTCGATGACGGAGGTCATCTTTACCTTCGGGAAGGGCTACATTCTGCACGAGGAAAGTGGGACGACCGTTCAGAGGGATGGCCATCCTCTTCAACCAGGGGACTACTTCACCGTTGCCGCCGGTTCCCTCACCGTCAATAATGAGCCTTGGCTGGTCTGTACGACCTCACTTGTTACCAGAACTCGTGCCGGAAAGTTTCGTACTGCCGTGAGAGAGACCGGGGTGTGTTATAAGGGGAAAACGCACAATGGATACCGGGTATAGGAGTCGGCGGAGTTTCGAGGCTTCCCATACCTTTCCACTGCCGTACGGAGTGCACTAGAATGGTCACAACCATGGTGGCTAGATCACCATGCCACCGGAGTCTGGAGGATCCCTTCGTTTGTGTCGACGGAACTACGGTCGAGACCGTCTTCTACCCAAAAGGACCATAACGCCTCCTATTCAAGTAAATACCCCGCAGATGCTGGGTCAGAGACATTTACTGGCCGGGTCACCATCCGAAGACCCCAGCCGTACCACTTCAAGCCAAGTGTTCCTCCACCTTTCAAACTCAAGTTCCGTGAAACGCGCCATACGAACGAAGGGATGTATCAACCTAGTTCAGAATGGGACGTTGCTCAAGGCCGAAATACATATCCTTTTTGACAACTACAATGTGTCAATCAACCCGGATATATAACTTATATGGCTCCTTATTACCTCCCTACAGTGATGGAAGTGCCGATCCCCTCACACTGTATCGAACTTCAGGCTAGTATCCTAAATCTTACCGCAATTGTAGTACTTTCATGAATTTACGCTAGTATTGTGCATTATATATTCATGGATTAGCTGCAACATGAGGGGTCACTTGCGCGGGAGCTTAGCAACCTGACATCTCGGGTGTTCAAGGTTGCGAAAACATCTATTATCTATTGGGCACTTCTGCGGCTTCAATAGACTCCCAGAAGTACCCACTCATTTCTCATCTCCAGTTTTTCTCCTGCCCCCCTGGTCGTTGCCCCCATCTCCTAGTTCGTTCATAGAGAGAGACGTTCTTTCTGCTCCCCCCTTCCCACCATGTCCATGAAATGTCAACCAAATATGCGTCCCGCGCGTGAGATGCCTGTCCCCCTGTTCCTGCATAGCCACCCTGTTACGGTATTCCCGGCCCATGGGTGTAGATCTAAAGAATATAATATGATAGAAGTAAAACTTTTTTTTTGCCATCCTACTGCCCAGACCACAAACAACACTTTCAAGATTTGCTCGTTCCGTATGGAGGTGGCGTTTGAGTAGCCCCAGATTAAGACAAAGGGAGAATAAAAGGGCGCCGAACCTCACCAGCCAAGACTGCGCCAAAGTCCTAGCGTGAGGTTAACTATTCGGGTTCATACGGCACTGCAGGCATGGCAATGTGGTGTGAGGACGGTACAGTGAGAGAACTGTGCTCTAGCTTTCGGAAATGGGAACCTACGGAAGGGGTGAGAACAGGTCAATCATAATTGGTGGAGGAGGTGGAGATTGGCTTGTTCCGCGTCATGGAATATCACCCGTCCCAGTGCGCCGGATGAGGTCGTTAGGTAAACCGACACCTTCCCACTGCACAACATGCCCCAAGACCGAGTAACAGGCAAGCAGTGCATGGCCACAAGCGACGAGAGAACGCGAGCGATCGAACCTCACACGGAGGACAAAAGCTATCGAGCAATTGCCAGTGAAACAGGTATCTCAAGAGATGCTCGGACTACATTGGCTGATTTCGCTCGGGTGGCTGGTGTGGAGCGCAAACCTCCAACTGTTGGTAGAATATACACTCACCTGACCTCGATCCAATAAAGAGCTTCTAGCACCGCTCGAACACAAGCATTGGGAGGGCAATTTGGGAGGGGACAGAGCGTACCAAACAATGAGAAGGAGGAGGAGGAGGAGTTAATTTGTTTGGCACCGGAAGTATGGGAAGGGCTTTCGTGGAAGCGTATTTATAGCTACACAAATGTTATGTCTCAACGGATTGTGACTCGTGCCCGAAGCGATGGCGGGGCCAACTCAATGGTAGAGTGAAATTCAGTTCTCATTGTCTTTCATTTTTATAATATCTCCGGGATCCCATCTTCGCCCACTTTGCCAGGCTTCTAGCCCTCAAAAATAGCAGGAAAAATCCAGAGTTTTTTTATTCACGGCCAGATACCCAAAGGGGCGGTCCCTATACAGAAAAGATATGATTTTGATTTTCAAGGGCTGGCTGAGCATGGCGGATCGCTGCGGAAAGCGGCAGCAGGGTTAGAGTTCCGAATGTCGGGATTGCAGATGAAACAGCGAGTGCTGTCCTTGAAGGGAGCCTGTGCTCGTCAAGCCCCATACCAGCACAGCCTCACATGAGCCGCCACATGGACTTGAGGCCCCTGTCCCGAGGATGATCAATTTACGAGTACGAGTACACAGTCGTGACAGTGCTTAGGGTACTCGTACTCGAGTGCGGTAGACTGGATTAAACCCTAGTGTCGGCTCTCCCGGGACGAGGTCAAAATTAAAACTTAGGCGACCAAGTCAATAGACCACCGTATCATACTCGTATCAATACACACCAAAGCTTTTTTTGGTGGTCAGGAAGGTTAAAAATTGCCGAACATCCGCTCGTGTTCACAAATTTATGCATCAGATCAGCGATTGCCTTTGACAACGATGGATACGGTGCTCGAGCAGGGGGTCCGTCATCTTGAGAGGTGCTTCCGGACTCGTTTCAATGCCGAATTCTTGGATACCGGCACCGGTATCATATTATGTTGGTCTGATAGGGAACATGAAAAAAAAAAAAAGGTCAAGTGTTAGATTTATGAAAATACGAGTGATCCAGATGCATTGTGACACAGAGAGTGTGTGTGTGTGCCGGAACTTCCATCCCGGGTTCAATGGAAAGGGTCTAAAAATGTTCTAAAATAAATAGAAATAAATAAAAAAACGAATAGAATGCAGCAAGCAAGGGAGGGTCCTCTCCCGCATTCTTGTGTCAGCCTTAATTGTATCCTGTTTCTTCTTCCTCCATAGAAGCTCGGTCAATTTAATTATCGCAGGTGTTATCGTAGCCCGCGGACCACCAATACCGGCGGTATGATACTGGAAACATCAGGTGTGCTTGAAATCGTCGTTGCCGACCGTTTTTTTTTTTTTTTCTTTTCTTCTTGCGTAATATTTATTTCTATGAAAGGGACTTGGGCGGAAAGGTGAATGCATTGCACAGTGTGGCATAAGCAGGAACCCTTCAGCTTACAACAGCTAAACGGGGGAAGGCGTCTACTAGAGTACTCGTACTAGGAGCTGACAAGGGGGGAACTCCTGAGAAGGAGAGAGAGTTACAGTACTTCAGCTATCCGGCACCCACCTTTAAGTGACCTCCAACTGGGAGAAGTGATCCTCACTCTGATCTTCGCTTCATCTTTGCATTTTCCTCCTCCTCCGACTCCGAGAAGAGGTGGTGTTCCCGTCCTCAAGAGAACCTCCTTCCTCCTTTTCGTTCGATTTTCGACTTCGCTTTCGGACACCGTGTCTAATCTACAGCTATCCTGACGTCAATCCTTATTGGCCTTCCTTCCCTTTCTCTTTGTCTGACGTCCGTATGGTCTGCGGTCGTCAGGGTTGCTTTTTATCTTGGAGGTGTTAGGGAGTCCCTGCAATAATTTCTCGGCAGGCGAGCTGCACCGAACGTTTGTTACTGGTCCCTGGAGAAGAAGCTTGGTCCGCCGCGTCTTCCCCTTTTCTTCTTTTTCTTACCCACGCATTTACAGCACCGATATCCCTTTCCCAAGAGCCTCCTCATAACCTCAAGCAGCTGGAGGTCCCCCCCCAAAAAAATCGTGAAAATTCCTCCTCCTCCGCTTTCCTTCTCCTCCGGTTCACTCCCTTTCATTCCTAATCACCACCGCATGCATTCTCTGTCCCGATGATGTCCAGGCACTCTCACTCTTACTCCAACGGCCATGCCTACGGACCAAGCAATACATTCTCTATTTCACCACATAGGTACTACATACTCACCGTTTTCACCGGTCAAACTTTGCTTATTTGTCATTTAAAAAAAATTAAAAAAAATTCAGATTTCAGCCCCGCACACAACCTGCGCTACGATGGCGACGGAAGATTCTCTTTAGGATATGCTCGATTTCCGCCGTCGCCGCCGTGATATTACTCCTCATCTTCCCCTCGTTCCGACAGGTCCTCCTCCCGTCGCTGGGCCTGTCAGCGCTTTTGCAGGATGATCCCTCGATATCTACTGTCAAGCACTATGATCTCTCCAACGTGCAGGGGACCTCCCGCGGCTGGGAGAAGGATGAGAGAATACTCATGTGTGTGCCACTGCGTGATGCCGAGGTCCATCTCCCCATGTTCTTCTCGCACTTGCGTAATTTCACGTACCCCCATCGCCTGATTGACCTTGCGTTTCTGGTGTCCGACTCGAAGGATCACACCTTGACTTTACTCAAAGAGCACCTGGAAAAGGTGCAAGCTGACCCCGATCCGCTCCAGCCCTTTGGGGAGATTTCTGTGATTGAGAAGGATTTTGGGCAGAAGGTTCAACAAGATGTTGAGAATAGGCACGGTTTCGCTGCGCAAGCGGGCCGTAGGAAAACCATGGCACAGGCCCGGAATTGGCTCTTGAGTGCTACGTTGAAGCCTTACCATTCGTGGGTTTATTGGAGGGATGCCGATGTGGAAACTGCTCCACCAACTATCCTGGAGGACCTGATGAGACACAACAAAGACGTCATTGTTCCGAGTAAGTCTTCCTATGGCCTTAGCTCAGTGCTACAGTCTACGCCGTCACAAGTAATGCCCGGACTCACATACCTGTTACTTGGGAGGATTCAATTCTTATAACCAATCACCACATCTATGCCTGGTTACCCTACCTTTCATACATGCCAAGAATGCTAATAATATGATTCTAAAGATGTCTGGCGACCGCTTCCTGACTGGCTTGGAGGCGAACAACCCTACGATCTCAATTCCTGGCAAGAGTCGGAGACCGCCCTTGCGCTTGCTGAGACACTCGATGAAGATGCTGTCATCGTTGAGGGATATGCTGAATACGCCACCTGGAGACCTCATCTTGCCTATCTCCGTGACCCATATGGTGATCCTGATGTTGAGCTGGATATTGATGGAGTCGGAGGTGTCAGTATTCTTGCGAAAGCACGTGTGTTCCGAGCCGGCGCCCATTTCCCTGCATTCTCCTTCGAGAAGCATGCCGAGACTGAGGGTTTTGGAAAGGTTAGCGGCCCATGCCTTTCAACCTGATTCTTCTTACTAACTTCTCAATAGATGGCAAAACGCATGGGGTTCTCGGTTGTTGGGCTCCCACATTACACTATCTGGCATCTTTACGAACCTTCAGCAGACGATCTTAAACACATGGAACGCATGGAGGAAGAGAGAATCGAGAAGGAGGCTAGGGAGAAGGAGGAGACTGAGCGTGCAAAGAGAGTTAGCGAGAGCTGGCAAGATAAGAAGGGCGAGTGGGAGCAAGATAAGAGGGAAATTCAAAACAAGGCCTTAGAAAAGAGCAGGGAGCGAAAGGAGCGAAAGGAGCGCGGAGAGCGGAAAATTCTTGGAGGGAGTGAGCAAGGACCGCATGCACATGCCGGTGAGGAGGAGGCAGAAGTAAAGAAGGGAGATGGGGAGAGCAATGTAAGTCTCCGAATCTAGCTGGTTTGTTTGATCGTTTGTTGGTGGTCCACGGATCCGTACTAACCTTCACAGGCCGAGGCAAACGGCATTGATGCTGCAGATGGTGCATAGGTGTCAGAATATCTTCATTAGGGCCAGCTTAGATCGGGTGTCAGTGGGTATTTTTTGTGTACTGGCGTGAAACGATGTATCTTTGGTTTGCTTACCTTTGCTTTTTTCTTGAAAAAAAAAAGAAGGGGGGTCATTTTTCTGCCTTTATTGTATCTCATTGCAATTGCACCTTTTCCCTTTTTTCCTTTTCCCCTTTCCTTTTCCCCTGGACAGAGAGAGGGGGAAGGGGTCCAGTGGTCACGGACCATGGGACATGAAAATATATTTCAAAGTACTAGTAGTGTTTATTTTCCTTTTCTCTTTTTTTCCTTTCTTTTCCCTTTGTTTGTTTATTTAGATGGTCGGGTTCGGTTGAAATAATGGGGTTATGAAGAATTTATATAAAAAAAACCGAGAGGAACTAGATGATTACTCAGGCTCATGACTACTGGAAACCTCGTTGGGGTCGGCATCTGAGCTTGGCTATGAGTGATTGCTTCCAGCTGCTATCGTTATCTCCGCAGTGGGTATAAGTCATAGTGCTTATACGCTTGCGGTTGCACCCAGGGGCTTAATTGTGAACGATCCACCTTTTTGTTCTGGCGGATGAACCACTTTGGAATACTGCACAGTACTGTACAGCGATGGTTTCCAAGTCGCTTGATCATTGACACCTGCCCACGCCCCGTGCACGTCCAGCGGTTGAAAATCACACTTTCTTCCAGAATCCATCATCCGTTCCCCTCCCCCCTCTTTTGGGGGGTCCCTGATTGCTATCATCTATTCATCTGTCCACACAAGATGGCTAACGTGGCTCGATTATCCAATTTATGGCTCCCACCGTGCCCGAGCAAGAATATGATTTCAAGGGGGGGTGTTATGAACCAGCCCACATAAGGTATGATAGATTATCTCGAAGTTTGGGGCGGTAGTAGTACGAAAACCACTCCGTGCCAGGGGGGGGGCTACAGACCCCCTATCGCTTCTGGTATGCTACTAAGTCTCCTGGGGCGGGGTTGCGTGGGGAGGTATCATATGATATGTCGGAGATTGGGGTATCATACCGATAAGGGTCCCGGAATACACGGAACTGAGGCTAATGTTGCTAGGGGTTGATGCTTCCAAGCGCCCGGGGTAACTTACCGTATTGTATCCGAAGACGGAGGTTCGTCCTCTGGAGATACTGGGTAATGACGGGTCCTCGCGGTACTTTTGCTATCGGTTACTCATGCCGGCCGTGTGTAGGGCCCCGTGGTCCTGTACATTACGTGCTGGGAACCCTCGCGGGCTCTCCCCGTCCGTCTGGGGAGCCGTTTCAAACATTATACAAGTACCGCCGCCCATCCCACTCGGATCGGACACCCGAGTTGACTGCCGGGAACAATCTTCTGACAACACGTTTTGGGACCACCCTGTCACTGTGTGTACTGGTAACTCCCTGATGATGTTCAGTCAGTTCCAACACTAGCACCATTGATTAGCGTTTATTGGGTATTGGAAAAAAGTTTGGCACTTTCTTATCGTGGATGAATACCGGTTGCCAGATGGTGGAAAGCGGGTTGAATAATCTAAGGGCGGCATCTTCAACGCATTGATCATTGATAGATGAGGGTGGCTCAGTACGAGTACAGTAGGGATGACTTGTGTCCGTCAAGGTTCGGAAATTTTTTGAAAGGCACTCTGGGCACTACGGGGGGGGGGGGTTGTGTCCCGATAGTATCATATTCAATTGGCATAAAGTACGGTAATGCGCGAGAAGACAGCTGGGATTGCATTGGAGGATGGTGGCAGTAGGGTAAATCTAGGTTCTGTTAAATTCGATGACGAGAACTTGCCCCTTAGGTATCTCGACATTGCCACTGCCTCCAATAATAATACTGTATCACACAAAATTCAATAAGAAAATCTTTTGTTGCTTCCGAATCTGTTCCTGCGCTGTTCGCCACTTGTTCTGCCGCATTACTCAGCCGCGCCGTGCCACCCCGGCCCACGGTGAAACCTACAAGCAATGTAGGGTAGGGGACTGGGCTGTGAGTGGAACCTATGATATGACACCGTAATTTCAAGTGGGAAACCAAACATGGGGCAGACACGAGGCCCGGCTGGGAAAAAGCGCCTCGAACAACCTGATCCGAAGGGTGCAGCTCCCACTGTGGTAGTTATGACCAGGCATACATACCGTATCTCGTATCATAATATCATATCCCGCTATCACAGACCACTGTATGTAAAACCCAAAGTGGGAAACGGGTCAGAAGGGAGAACCCCCAGCGTCGCCGGCGGGAGTCTTGCTTATGATACGTGCTTACCCGTCCTGCATGGCCGATTATGATACGGTAGCATAGGGACTCGAGAGCTTAAAGGAGGTTAGACCGCTGCTCAGGGGTATCTATTGCTTCTCTCTTTTATTATTATTATTATCAAATTGATTATTTATTATTATTATTATGCTCCTCCCGCTTTCTGGGATCGCTCCTCGCTTGTTCGGAATAATGGGGCAGGGAGGGGGGAAGGAAAGGAATCTGGTCCCAGCTTTTGAGTAAGTTTACAGTATTTCCGGCGCTGGAAAACTCCCGAACGCTTCTTCGCGGTTGATAATGTGGAGATTCTGCCAGATCGTTTACTGAATCTTCCACCTGTTTCCGTAGTACAGTGTAGGACCGGGCGGGAATAATAAGAGAAAGGAATGACTTTCCTGGAAAACTCGGTGGCTCCATGGACGCGGTCGACGCTTACGACACCAACCACCGAAGTAGTGGCAAGTGCCTCCCGTCCCTGAAGATCATAATATGGCACTCTCATTGATATACCCCAACACGCCCAAGAGCTCTTATATTTACACCGGCTCTATGGCAGCGCTATTCTCGTCGTCAACTTGAATTCCAACGCTCATTCAGAGCATGGTACTTTTTTCTTTTTTCCGTCACTTACAAGTATGTGACCAAATATACAGTGGATGACGGGGCGCCCTGAAAAGTCTGGCGCCGTGCAACCTGCCGCGTCGCAGGCCACACAGGTAGAGAACAAACAAACAAATCTAATGTAGGAATTAGGTACTGAGCGCTCTGTAGCTTCTTCCGGGGGGGGCGGCGAAATCTTCTTGAGAAGAAGTTTGTTGGCCAGAGATCTCATTGGATTCATAGAGTATCACTCGTACGATTTCTTCTCTACTGATTTTCCTGACTTGATCTTTCTCGAGACGAGAAAGTGACAGTTGGTCATTTCCTGCGGGTTTTTTTTTGAGTTTGACGGGGGGTTAATGAACAGACAACAAGCGATTTGTGAGTGATCGCTACTTGCATGGAGAGAAGGAAGGAGAAATGCGCTTGATGTCCTCGAAGTTGGGATTCTCTGCCATGACAAGGACGTCAGCTTCAACACCAGTACTGCGCTAGCTCATATCATAGCAAAAAGTAAGCTATGCCCTGGCTGGCATGCGAACTTTCTCTCAAAAGTTTGTGCAGTATTATACAGGATATGTAATCAAAAGAGATGTAATTCATATTCCAACAAAATTTCCTTTGGGAAAACTCGGTAGGATTTTTTTTGTTTTGGGAGGGAAGTATCATAGGAGGAGAAAAGCCCTATCATATTAATATCACAGTTCCTAAACAGGAGACTATAAATCATAGCAGGATTGAGGTTTATAATTTAACCCATGTACTTTCTTGGAATGGAGTTTTCCACACTAACAGAATATTTCTTCAATGAGCTATAATATGTCCCAATCTGACTACTCAAATTTGTTGAAAAAGCTGTTCCGTCTCCTACCTGCTGCTTACCTGAGTTGACTACTTTTCCCCGTACAATTAGATGGAGTAATAAGGGATCACAGCAATATATAGAATACACCATTTAATTCTGCTCGATAAGCCGAGCTCAAATAGCTATATAGTATGTCCGAGTCCTGATCTGACTATGATGCTACTTAGTTGTAGAATTACTATACCCACCGCCTACCGCTGATCGCGGCGGACCACTTTTATTCACAGGTAATAAAGAAGAGGAGAGTGCATTATTCAATACACAATGGTATATCCTAATTTGACCATTAGGTGTGGAATTTTCATTTCTCCTATGATATCTATTGCCAGGTCCAATAGACCATTTTCATCCGCACAGGCTACTAGGAGTTACAGGCATCTGGAGAGAGAAGGAACACATTATTCAGTTTTGAAATCAAGTGAGCTAGGAGCACTACGGAAACAACGACGATTAAGGGTCAGCCTTCGGGGTTGCCGGATAACTGGTGTTCGAGCAGACCCCAAAATAGTATGATATCGGATTGCCACCCGTATCATAAACAATTCCAATTCCACTGGAGTATATTACTGGAGGAATTTGAAAATTTTGGTCGCGTGGAAAGGATTGGTTTGGAAAGGTCTACTGCCACCTGTACCAATCAGAATGGGACTATTTCTAATTTTCTGTAGGCTTGCCCTAAGGTATCGGCAAGGAGGAACTATCATATAATAGTTGGAAAAATTTCCAGAATTTCTATCACCTACTAATTTATGGAATTATTATATTTTCTGTAAACTACCGGTACCGGCACTGTCACGGTAGTTGTTGAGAACTTTACTGATTACATAAGTCAAGTCGGAGGAGAGCCGGACTAACCGCGGATGTCATCCAAACTGCCGCAACCAACGTCCCCACAACTCCCCCAACTGTTCTCCACGTCGAGAAATATCATAGAATATTCCCACCATCCTCAACAGGTCTAAACCAAACGTTGTTCCGCTAGACAGACCCCCCACCCGCTCCATTATTGGGAAATAGACTACTAACTTAGATTTTGTTTGTTCCCTCATCCTTGGTCACTTTGTCTCTCGCGTCGCATTCATCGCCCCTTTCCCGAAAAATAGTTCCAACTTCACAATATGGGTACCTACAAACCCAATACTTTACCCCTAATCCCGCTCCCGTACTCTGCTGTCCTCTTCCCCGGCGTTATTCGTGAGTTGGCCTGTGCGCCCCCCGATAGGAACGCAACTAACAAGGTTCTCTTTTACCCGTAGTTCGCATCTTCATTTCCGACCGCCAGGACATCGCCGCTCTAGTCGCTAAGCTCTCCAACAACAACACTACACCGCTCAATTCTTCCGATCTGCGAATAGGGTGTATCCCACTAAAGCCCCCGACGCCCGTGAGCCCACCAATCGCCAAAACCGACGAAGACAAGAAACGTATAATTGAGGAGGAAGGCGATGAGGTCGAGGAAACCCAGCCGGCATTCCTGAATATCGACCCGTCCTCAGCCACCCCGGAGGAATTATTCTCGCACGGTACCACGGCCCGGGTAGTCGGCCTGGAGGGCCACTCACGCGTGGACTCGTTTGCCACTCACGGGGCCAATGGGGGGAATGGGATGGCACTTGTGGTGGAAGGGGTCTCCAGGTTTAGGGTCAGGCAGTTTCTACAGCGAACTCCCTTCATCGAAGCCGATGTGGAGCACTTTGTCGATTCGCCCGTGCAAAAGTCCGATGTTCCCGCACATTCTTATTTCACCCAGCTCAAGACGTTGAGCAGAGAGCTTGTTGCCTTACTCCAGATGAACTCTTCCAGAGGTGTGGGATTGCCACCATTGGTCGCCAGGCGGCTGGAGCTCTTAATCGCCGAGAAGAAGCTCTGTGATGCGGGATCCTTAGCAGATTTTATGGTTTCTGCTGTAGAAACTACGCTCGCTGAGCGATTGCGGATCCTCTCCGCCGTTGATGTTCCGGAAAGGTTGGAGAAGGCGGTCACCGTACTTACCAGGCAGGTTAACAAGATCAAGTCAATTCTCACCAGGAGCAATAAGATTCCTCCTCCGCTTATTGTCATGGATAGAAGGGATGGCTTACCTTCTCTTCCGGGCGTTCCGCCGAGAAGTGCGAAAAGGAGCGCTGGGTTTGGGGACATGGATGAGGATGGAGAGAATGACGAAGAACTGGACGAATTGTCCAAGAAGATTGAGGAAGCCAAGCTAAGTCCAGAAGCGCTGAAGCTTGCACGGAGGGAAATGCAGAGGCTGAGAAGAATGAGTCCTATCCAAGCCGAATACGGCGTGTGTAGAACATATTTGGAGACCCTAACAGAGGTAAGCTTTTTATTTTCTTCTTGTTTATTTCTCCTGGTAGATGTGGCATTTCGGGGTACTCCGCCAGTGATGTCCCACACCCTTGGAAATCGAGTCATATCTGGTGATGCGAACCTTGTCTCCAACATCATGAACCTGATGACACTTGGCCGCGCCAAGGAGTGATCTCCCTCAATATTCCCATGGATGCATTCCCTGGCCAAAGGCTGGTGGCTCGGTGGAATCCTGCCGGAAGCCCAAATTCCTTACCGATTAAGCATGGAACTGGGTATCATGAGAAAAAACTGGCTCCTCCGGAGTTTTCAACTGTAGTTCCGACCTCGTTGGTACCATCTCTCACAACAACGCGCGTTTCGAATACCGCCCGTAATTAATTTATCCGGTTACAATGCAATCTTGCTATAGAGCTATAGACGGGCGATCGAGAGATTTACTTTGACTATTCACCAATTACTTTTTTTCCTCTCTTCAAATCCATAGAGTAGTTTATAGAAATTTCCCTGATGCTAACCAATGGCTTATCAATGATTAGATACCGTGGTCGATAACTACCGAAGACCAGCTGGATGCCACAACCCTTGTAAGAGCAAGGAAGCAACTCAACGATGATCATTACGGGCTTGAAGCGATCAAGAAGCGACTTCTTGAGTACCTAGCAGTTCTCCGTCTGAAGCGTCAAGTCAACATGGAAAACGAGGCCGCAGCAAAGGCCGTTGAAGACCAAGCCAAGAAACTTGAGGAAACTGCCCCCAAAGAAAACAAGGAAACCCAGCTGATAAAGCCTCCGGCCCCCAAGAAAGATGAACCGGTGATAGCGAAGATGCCCCTGGTCGATAAATCGCCAATCCTGTTACTCGTGGGGCCCCCGGGAGTCGGAAAGACAAGCCTTGCGCGTAGTGTGGCCTCTGCTCTAGGTCGAAAATTCCACCGGATCAGTTTAGGAGGTGTGCGGGATGAAGCGGAGATTAGGGGCCATCGAAGGACCTATGTTGCCGCTATGCCTGGTCTAATAGTTAATGCGTTGAAGAAAGTTGGGGTGGCGAATCCGGTAATATTGTTGGGTAAGTTTATTACAGGGAGTTTCAAACGACCCTTCTTTCCACATCCTAACATCGGGACTGCTTTGAGCTCCTCTGGGCACTTTCCCAAGTTTACTCCATCTACCGGCAATGGAATAGACGCTGACCCTGAACCCACAGATGAGATCGACAAGATCGGAGGAGCCAACTTTCATGGAGATCCGAGTGCAGCAATGTTGGAAGTTCTTGATCCGGAGCAGAATTGGAGTTTCACTGATCACTATATCAACATCCCTATCGATCTATCCAAAGTGGTATGTTTCCCGATTCCCCCAATAATATTTTATTCTATTATTTTGCTTTCCCGCTCCCTACCTCCCTTCACGGGAGAGAGAGGATAGAGAGGAAGAGAGGGAAAAAGAATATACCCCGCTTTTTCTACCCGAGATGTCAAAAAGAGCTCCCTCGTTTCCCGGCTCTGGGGTCCTCTCTCTCTTTAAACGACTGGGCATGCTTTCCTCTGTCCGCGCTTTGATTGACTTCCTCTTTTATTCGCTTCTTCCCCTTTGGCTTTTGCGCATCCCCACGTCAATCAATCCAACCTCCGACCCCACGGTCACTTCCTTAACCCCCTACGTCTCACGCCCACCCCCCCTCTCGCTCCAACCCTTACTCCCCCTCCCACCTTCCTCCTTGTACCGCTTGCCCCGGTCTCACAGTCCTACCCCCCCCCCGCCCATTTGACTTTAATTATTTCCCTAATTTTCCGTACGCGAGGGTTACTGGGGTTTGGCACGAATGACACTTGCGCCCCACCCAATACCCCCCTACCTCGCAGTACAGCTGTCACTACCGACCGGAGAAGCAAGCGGAGAATAATTTCTTCTTGAAATTATCACGTTCGCTATGAGGCAGCACACCATCTCCCTACCCTACCCCACTTACCGGTACCCCCCTAAACTTACCGGGGCACTACTGATTCCCGCTCCTCTTCTCCCCTCCTCACTCCCTTATCGTTGTACCGGCTCCGCCCTCCGACTTTCCCCTATTGCTCGCGTGTCCGGGAAAAGTATGCGGGGAGCCGCCGCTTGCCCATTTTTTGTTTTAAAAAATATTTTCCGCTGATGGCGAGATTCCACACTTCCCTGATCCCAGGCTAATATCGGTAATTGGTAATATCAGCTCTTCATCGCGACAGCAAATTCCGTGGACACAATTCCGCCTCCACTCCTCGATCGTATGGAGAGGATCCAGTTGAGCGGGTACACATCCCTAGAGAAAATGCATATCGCATCCCAGTACCTTATTCCTAAGCAGCTGCAATCTAATGGTCTAGCCGCTGGCCAGGTAGAGATTTCAGCCGATGTGCTGTCAACGATCATAACGTCGTACACCAGGGAATCGGGTGTTAGAAACCTAGAGAGGGAAATAGGGAGCGTCTGCCGAGCCAAAGCAGTTGAATATGCCGAAGCCAAGGACGCTCACAAGGAAGAGTCCTACAGGCCAAGGGTTGAAGTCTCGGAGCTCGAGAGCATACTCGGGATTGAAAAGTACTACTCGGAGATTGCTGAACGAAGCAACAAGCCCGGTGTCGTCACGGGATTGGTTGCTTTCAGCACCGGTGGCATCGGTTCAATATTATTTATAGAAGCCGAACAGATGCCGGGTAGCGGCAGGCTGCAGTTGACGGGGAAATTGGGCGAAGTAATCAAAGGTTCGTCCCATGTTTTAGATTTCCTTTCCACCAATCATGTTTTGATTGAATCCACAACAAATCACAACGCATGAAGAATCTAACCGATTGACAACTTTTTTTTTGTCCAACCCACCACCATACAGAAAGCGTTGAGGTAGCATTAACCTGGGTGAAAGCCCATGCCTACGTCCTGGGACTCACGAACCATCCGGACGAGGATCTTACAAAGAACAGGAACGTGCACGTGCATTGTCCTGCAGGCGCGGTGCCAAAGGTTAGTTACTCGCGATTTGTTGACTCGCAGCTTATCGACCCTCCAATCCCTCCTTTCTTCTTCCCTTCCCTCCCTCCCGTTCGGCAATTGTCAGCTGACTTTTTTATCACGACAGGATGGCCCGAGCGCAGGTGTTGCCTTTACGATCGCCATGATATCGATGTTTTCTGGTCGTCGAATATCACCCACGCTCGCTATGACAGGCGAGGTTTCTCTCCGGGGAAGAGTCACCCCCGTGGGTGCGTTACCAAAATTTATCCCCTTATCCAATTATATTTTCAAAGTGCACTGGAGGGAGTGAACTTGAGCTAACCTGAGTTATTATTATTATTTTTCGCAGGCGGGATTAAAGAAAAATTGATAGGAGCTCTAACTGCCGGTGTAAAGACGGTACTTTTACCTGCGCATAACAGGAAGGAAGTACGTGAGCTCCCTGAGGAAGTCAAGAACGGGCTCGAGATAATATATGTGAGGTAAGCGACGGAACCTCATCCGACAAGTCATAACCGAGATATGGAGCCTTTGCTGATATTATCCTCGTTTTGTCCTCGCAGGAGTGTATGGGAAGCGCTTAAGCATGGTATGCGTCCCCTTACCCTACTCGTCCCCTTTCCGTAAACTAACCAAGTTGTATAGTCTGGCCCGAATGGACCGTTGGTGAAGAAAACATGGCGTTCGAAAGTCGACTATGATTGACTGCGGTAGGATATTATTATGGGCGGGGAGCAGTGCGTCTTACTTGCTTTGATTAAGTCCTGTATACCGCCGGATTGTGGTTTATTTTATTTGCATTTCCTCCATTAGTTTGTCACATTACATATCGTATCCAACTCACCTCGCGATCTCGATTATTTATTATTTTTTTCTCCTTTCGCTTCCCTTGCATTCTCCCGCGTCTTCCATGTCATAACATCTCATATCCGAACATACCGGTACACCCAAATTAGATATATATATATATATTGCCCGATCCCTCATTTGATGGTGATATGACGATATTATTATAGCCCGGTATATAGATTTTTTAAAAAAACTCTCCGATTCCTTCCTACCTTTCATCCCCCCCCATCCCCCGTCGCGCTCGCATGTTCACCGCTCCTCACGGGCATTTGCAGTGGAAGTACACTACGGCGACGCCGCCCATCGGAATAACCACCGTAGTAACGTAACACCACCATGCTATATCGCAGCACCATACCCGGGCTGTCACTGTCACCTGTCCAACCGACAGCCGCGGACCATGTAGACGGGGAGGGGAGACGAGTATTACGGTGGGAAGGCAGTTTACCCGCTGGGGTGTGCGGTGTGCCCCTCGACTACCGTACTCGTACAGTACCGTGCACCGCTCCACAGCGAGTAGTAGTTCCTGGACAAGGGGTATATGTATGAATGTATGTATGTATGTATGTACAGTACCGGTATTGCATCGTACTTGTAGCTGCCGTAAACGGTCCCGAGGAAAGGAGAGGAAAGGAGAGGAAAGTGCCGGTACGTATCATACCAATATGGTGCACCCAGACGTTCTCACTATCGATCCTTATCGTTTTCTTCTTCCCACCGGAGGGAGCACTGCACCGCATCGTACTTGCGAAACCGCAGTTTAATCGCGTTGATTCCTCGCTTACTCACCCACGATAACTACACATCAAGACAGAAGGAAGGGACAGAAGAAGAAAGAATACCGGGTTAAGTTACCTATGTATTATGATTAGATAATTGCCGTTTGGTATGATACGTATGCTTGTATGATAATCCAGCCCCAGAAAAAAAAAGTTGGCCAGGGTTTTCCTACCGGTATTCCTACGGGTAACCGGTATGTTATGTATGGTATGTATGGTGTCGTGGTCCTACCGGCGCGATATCAAATTTGTAAGTTAATCCCCACCCCCTCACTTTTATTTACTTTTATAATTTCCACATTCCGTACACAAGTACCTAAGTACTAGCACTAGTACTGTACTCGAGCACAGTATGATACGCTCACAACGTAAACATAAACCAGACGTCGGTGCCAGATTAGCTTAGAATTGTGCGGCACCGTACCGTACTTGTATAATATACAGCACAGCACCCTCCCAAGGCGAGTACCGGGAACCGTATTATCCGGTCCCTTCTTGTGTTCCGCAGAATCTTGGACGGAAGGTATGATATCGCACGTATAGCAAAGGTACAGGTATCAAATAAGCCGATATGGTACGGTAGGGTAAGTGAGTACCCGTCCCCAGGTAAGAAGCACCGACAACAGGGAAGAGAGGTAAGGTATGTATGAGAGATATGGTATTTCGTACTTTTTGAAGCTTCGGATATGCACAGTTTTTGTTTTTTGGGGAGGGGGTGTTTTAATCCCTGCCTCTCGGGTACAGTACAGTACAGCACTTGTTGCCCGGGACAGGCAGGTACGGTACAAGCACGTACGATGGTGGGTACCGGTACTATAGGTAAGCCAACCCCTCCCTCCCCCTCCTCCTCCCCTCCCCTCCCCTCACCCCCCACCCCGTCGGGGAAGTGATATCCGCAGCCGAAGTTCTACTTGTGGGTGGATATCGTGCTCCACATACCGCTGGACCGGCACCCGCCGGTTGTGATGCTGTTTGAGGCTTACCTTGGATAGATAGATAGATAGATAGACAGACAGACAGATAGATAGATACAGCAGGTATCCTGCTTATTGTGGGTGGGCATTGCACATATTGGAACTGTACGGCAAAAACCCGGTGATGAGAGAGCTCTCTCTTTCTAACCCTCCTCCGTACTACCCCACCGTACGCACAAAACGGGAATTGGTGCGTCCTTTTTCTACTCGTACCCCCCCTTCATTCCTGCAGATGCGCTCGTAGAATGAGGGGGGGTGTATTTTCTTCTTCGGGGGATTTGTGCGGACTGATGATCTACTTTACTGCGCTGGACTGGGCTGGGCTGGGCTGGGCCGGATGGAATTGGTTTTGCTGACTTTATATGATAACTGTTGCTTTTTTTTTTTGTTTTTACCTTGTTTCTTTTGTTGCTCTGGGGCAGCGTACAGTACTCGTAGGCTACTCGTACCATTCGAGTTGATGAGGACGGATGCATCGATGGAGGTTCCCGTTCCGCTAGATCGCTGCGATTCTTATTCACCCTACCGGTACGAGTATCCCTCTGTTATGATGCTGTAAATTTTGTGATTGGAGGGGAGGGGGCTTGTTTTCCGGTTCGACTCACATTCACATTTGCCATACCGTACCGGTATGCTGCTGGCCGTCCCCGGTTTTGCATCCTGACGGGCTGTTGCTGCCCCCCAGCTAGCTACTTAGTATTAATACGGGCAGTGCTGTGCAGGTCACTCGGAGATCAAGGTCAAGTGAAAAAGAAAAGAAAAAAGTATATATGGGTAGCAGCGATATGACGATTCGCAGTCCTGTGAAAAGCTGCCCCCCCGCCTCCTCAATCTCTCTCTCTACCCGGCCCATTCCTCTTCGTGCGGTAACCTACGGTACCGCGCAGGTTCTGATAATACCGTACCGCTATCATGAGCCAAAAAGAGCAAGAATAAGGGTAAGAAATGAAGGCGGAAAAAAAGCAATGCCGGAGGTTACGGTAGTGAATTCGTGGAAGTGGGTGGTGTGCCCCAAACCCAAGTGCCCGCGCACCTACTATTTCTCATGAATGGGGTTTTCCGAGAAATAAGAAGGGAAATTTGTTGAATCATGAATTTGCGCCCATGTGTGTTCAAATGTGTGTGTGTTGTGTGGTGGTGGTGGTGGTGGGAGCTTCGAACCCAACTTAGGCCTTTTTTAGCTTTCATTCGTTCGATATGGTAACCGGTAAATGGCGCCGTGGCAAGGCCCGAGGGGATCCCAGCGCCTGAACAACATTCTCTCCGCCCGCCTCCAATTGGGTGATGTGCCCTGTGATATTATCGCAGTTATGTCGATCATGAAAAAGGGACGAGAGCAGACGGGGAATGAAGGAGGAGGAGGGGAAGGGAAGTATCCGTGTTTTGTTTTTTCCTTTCGGGCTTTGATTTGCTATGTCAACTTACTGTACTCGTACTTCCCTATCAACACAAGCTCCAAATGCAGAAGAAAGTGAGCTGTAAGTCAAGTTCCGGTCGCCGCGCCAGGTAGAAATAAAATAATAGAAAGACTACGCTATCATATCCTACACCAAACTATTACACATGTTTCGAAATGCTCCTACGATATGAAGGAACCGGGGGTCGATCGAGGATTTCGGCGCTAACATGACCGGAGAAGTGTTTCCGCAGAGCGGTACTTGTACTTGTAGTAGAGTAACGCCAACCGCCAGAGCTACGGAATTGTGTCGCTCTTGTTGCACTTGTACCGTACCTGGGGTAAAGTACTAGTACTAGTACTTGCACAGTACTGCACGAGTACTCGAGTACTCGTGCAGTGAAAAGCCAGATAAAAGTACGCACGGAATCATAACTCCTGCGCAGCAGGGAGCTGGGAGCCTTTGCTCGAGTGGATCATCATGCGCAAAGCAGAGCGCAAAAAAGGGGGGAGCACAAGTCACTTTCGAGGGCTTACCGCAAAACAAAACTCAGGGCCCAGTTCGCATGCCTCTCTGTCGAACCACATGAGATTGGGCGATTGGCCAGGCTCTTTCCAACTCTCTGGCGGCGGGAAAAAACATATGATAATGCGTGATATTACTCGAGTATACCGGTATCTTGTGCTGTATGTACGAGTACTGTCTGCAACTGCATCTTACAGTACCGCACCCTACTTTGTCGTGCAAGAGTCCGAGAAACAGAAAGTCCAGACGAAGGCAATCCTGACGGAGAAAAGGGGGGGGGGGCTCGATCAGCGGGGCAATTCAAAAGGAAAATGCCGTCGCGGACGAGGGAGTTGAGTCTCCCAGCTGTCCATCCGGGGAATGCAAAGACCACCAAGCCATCGCCCATCATCTGTTGTGCGAGTTCCGGCGGGGAGGATCCTCGAAAGCAGCGGTATGACAGACCGGGCGAAATAGCTATGAAGAGGCGGTCTTTGGTAAGATACTCGTACATATGAGGAATGACATTTTGTATCTCTGATTACCGGTATGTGTTTTTGCTTTTTCTTCCCTTCCTCGTCGCGCTATATTGCTTTTTCTTCTTATTTTCCCTTTTCCCAAACCCTCGATTGAACCTTTAGCTCCTCCCACCTTCCCTCCCACGCGCATGCGGGCCATGCCCACCTTCTGGCTGAGTCTGTTCTTTTTTTCCTTCAGAGTTGCTTTTTCACTCCGGCTGATCATGCCATCCAGGGGGGTGCTTGGTAGAGTAGGCAGCGGCGCTGGTGTTAGCGCATGGCCCCTTCTTCCCCACATGTCGCCATGATTGCCTGGGACGGGAACGGTTTCGGCGACTTGAAGATACACATAACGCTTTTGGTCACTATTCGTACCATACAATACTTGATGAGGTTTCCCCCGTTAGGACACCACGCATACTGTTTTATCATTGCTCTCCCAAAAGCGAGTAAAAGGCCCTTACAATTCAATAGGGCCCAACTTAACTGTTTGGCCAAGACAGGTGATTGCCGGATTAGACCTCGCTTCTCTGATTTGATCTCTCTTTCGGTAATGCCCATTTTGTTGGTTTCCGGCTATGTGAAGCGAACTTTGGTAGCGGGACCGGGAATTGGGTTGAAGGTACACTTCTATGTAACCCTCGGTTCGCCAACCACGTTTTCACGCGCTGCGGAGGTTGCATGTTTCCCCCTTTTGGCATCTTTTGGTCGTCTTTCCCTTTCCAGTTTCTCGTAAATCCCTCCCCTACCCCCGAACTCCCCCCCCCGGTCTGAACTTTCTCTCTACGTTTTAACTTAGTCATCTGTGTACGGCCAAGTCTGGCCCTTTCGCTATCCATTTCACCTGATCCACCCATCCATCCATCCATTCCAAAATTGAAGTGATCAATAGAGTGACAGAAGGGTTTGGAACGGACGAGCGGATGGGCGGGCGAATGCCATTCTAAAGCTCTTGGCTACCGGTAGTAAACCCATCACCACAAAGTCCAGGAGAAAGGAACTTGTTGGGTTAAATTAAATTAAATTACCTTTGGAAACCTCGCCAATCTTATGAGAAGCATGTGACATATATTGTATGCGCGCTTGCTGTAGTGGTTTATGTAGAATGCCGGCAAAGGTACCGTAATACAGCGTTATGTGGGTCCATCAAGGTCCAAGTCTGAAGATACTTGTGCTCGAGTAGCATGCGATATTATAAAAAAATCGGAAAACTAGGGTTAGAAACACGGAAACCGATTGGCTCGAGCCACCAACGCTCCAATCAGAATTTCTAAATCCCGTGTCTCATTTTCCGATTATTTATTTTACCCCGGGCTAGTACAAGCACTCGAGTACCGTATTTGTATGATAGAGATGTTTTCGTGCGAGACGGGATTTATTTTGCTGGTTAGTTATCCCTGTCCGGTGCGAAAACATTTCCCCAGATACTTGTACCGTACAAGTGCTCTCTATCAGACTTGTGTGCAGTCGTGTTTAGTCTGGTATTGTATATTCATTTGTTTTTTCCAAACAACATTTCTTTTTTGTCCTTTTCCTTTTTTCTCCTCCAACGCTAAGAGGCGCACAGAAAGACAAAGGAGCCCCCCAGGATCGATGTGCCGTGCAGCGCAGCAGCGGAAGACTGTTTGAAGGATGTTAGACACAATTGAGGCTGGCTGGTTGCCGACCGACGATTTTCCATCTCACTCGACGAATCTCGGTCGAAACTGTCCTTGTACGAGCACCTACTGTACTCTGCTCGAGTATTAGCCTACTTTCGGCAGGTCATCGAGCACGGCTACTGGAGTTGGAAAGCTTGAAACCTTTAGCCAGGGCCACCGCGCCCCCATTTCCTTCCCAGCGCAACTGTGCAAGGGACAGCTGCACAACATGGAGATCTATGCGCTTCCTCCTGCAATTTAGCAGTCTTATACCCGTTTGACATTAAGATGACCACTTCATCCCCAATATCAATAATACCTCCCCACGTAACTTATCTCCCTCCCCGCGGTGCCGTACCAGCACCAAGCTCGTAGGGACAGAAAATCACAAAAGGTCTGTGACAGTTGTAGAGAGGGCGAAGCGTGACTATTTGGCCTGCTCCATCTCATTCAATTCTTCAAACCCCAGACGTTTCGCCAAATCGGATCAGTGTGTTCCGAAAACTCCCTTCCTCGAAGCTCCCTTCTCTCCTTCCTTGGATGTGTTGCCCTTCCACCTATGCTACGCTTTGGATGCGCACACGCACGTTATTTTACGAGCACAAGGTAGAGCATAAGAAAATATTTCCCTTTCATTTTCCTCACGAAACCTCCAAACCCTGAAGGGTCCTCCCTTATATCATGTCTCAAAATTGTAGCGGTTTTCCCTTCGGTCCACGATTAGTCCACCTTTATCCTCGTTGTGAGCTGCGCCCGCATATTCGACTCGATCGACAAACCCCCCCCCCCAAAAAAAAGGAAAGCTACTGTGCCTGCA
Organism: Tuber indicum; assembly: GCA_006112555.1. Taxonomy (NCBI): domain Eukaryota; kingdom Fungi; phylum Ascomycota; class Pezizomycetes; order Pezizales; family Tuberaceae; genus Tuber; species Tuber indicum. The sequence goes on along the minus strand of VBSK01000006.1, from coordinate 187,116 downwards.
AGACGAGACAAACGCAAGAGGAAAAACATCATGCTCCACAGGAGCCCCTGGGATGCTCCTTGAGATGATGGAGTTTCGGACCATGGGTGAAGGCGTGATAGGCTCGGGTTCCCGATCTGAGGCGCAAACGACCCCACAAAAAAGGTCCTCTGCATGTGGTTTGGGGGCTCTGTCACAGCCTTTTTCCCATATCAACCTCGTATTATGTGTTCTATCGGTAGTACCGGCACATTTCTACAATTGACATCGGTTCCACCTCAAACTGTACGATGTTCCGAATGAATGTCGTCGTTGTGGAAGCATGAGCATAACGGGACCGCATACCGGTATTAGAATCGGTAATCCTTGACTGCTCAATTAGACCCTCATTCGTTCGTCCGTTCTCCTGTGCGAGACCATTCCCTGAACAAATTACATGTGGACATCCTTGTGGACTCTGAACGGGAAGGGCTTCCTTGTTGTGTAGGAAGGATTCGGAAGATTGGAGCTCAAAGCTCAGAGCTTGCGTAGGCTTGGCCGATTTTACGCTCCCCGAGAAATTTCTCAATCCCCCTCTGTTTGTCTCCGGAGGGAGAGCACATACTGACTATGCATACCCCGTCCTGCACCTGCCCTTCCCTCCGAGCAATAGGGACTGAGTAAGTAGGGGAATCCGAATGCATGGTCAATATCGAACGGATTTCAACCCATTGTGCTGTGCTTTGGCTTGTCTGCTTCCTTCCCGGGATTCGCTGGCAGGGCCTATCGCGCTAAATAGCAGGTCGGTCTCTAGCAGAGAAGGCAGTTTTTTGTTACACGTCTTGCAATTGAGGCGCACCATCGCAGGACAAACTCCGCTCTTCTGTCCGATTTCAGAGACTCAGTACTATACAGCACAGTACAGTACTCGTACATCCATTGTAGGGCTGTAGGTTGCCAAATCATCGCACGATTGGGCACCCACATCCATCTCCCGCTGTTGCGCCCTTTCCAATCGGGGAGGACCTCACTAGGTTAGCAATCTCATATTGGACGTGGTATGGGCACCGTAAGCAATGACCCTTTTTCTCTATTTCGCTCAGGGATCACCCGACTGGAGACGGAGAATTCATTCGACGGTAGCGATGGCTGACGAGAAAAAGCGATCGACCATTCCGGCTGGCTAGTTTCGGATTTCTCGGATTGTTGGTGTACGGCACGCAGAAGGAAGAGGTTCTGTGTTTTTCTGTTTTCCCTCCCTCTCTCCCTTTTAGTGTCCTTTCCTTTCCGAGGCTTTCTAGCCATCTATCACGAATTGTACTAGACTAGACTACTCGTAGACTGATCCTTCTTTTTCCTTTGTTTTTCCTGATTTTTTTTCTTCCCACCCTCGCCCTTTTTTCCCCTATGCCCCCCCGTCCTAGGTCTCATTCTCTTTTCTCACGGATTGAGGTCCTCACCGCTAATCTCTTGAGCCGTCGATCGTTGATTTGCTTTCCCAGCATTCTTTCCGGCTCCAATAGTAGGCACTACTTGTGTCATCCCACGCCGCCCGTTGTATCCTGCTGCTTTTCTGTGCAATGTGCATCCCTCGATCTTCTCTCCCGCCGCAGTTTATGTCTCAGAGCAGCGAACAGTGCGTGAGAGCAAGTATGTTTTGGATTTCTGTTGATGGTTCATGCCTTTCTATCTTTCCTTTCCTTATTCCAGGTTGGTGATTTATAAAGAAACACGAGCAAGCAAGCACACGCACACACACATACAAATTCTGCAATTCGATAGGCAGCCTACTTGATGTTTCATTTTTGTGACGGAAATTGTTTGTTGTGAGATAGGAGTATTTTCATAGAAGGGGGAGGAATTTTTATAGAAGGGGGAGGAGGAGGTGGTGGTGGTGGTGAAAATCCAGAAGGGGCAGTGGAGAAGGATAGGGGGGTTCTTTTTTTTTTTCTCCCAAGAGGGGGCGGTGAGGCGGGGGTTATGAGCTGCTACAAGTATTAAGGAAGTAGGAAGAGAAATATTTCCGAGACATGAACAAAAGGATACGCATGAAGAAAAAGGGCAAAGGGTAAGTTCCATACGATATGATGGGAGTGTATAAGATAGAATAGAGCAGAGGACTGTCTTGCCGTCTACCGTGTTGTATGAGCGGTGCTGTGGATGTATGATACCGGTATGTTTGTCTCTCTCTGTGTCTTGTGTGGTTCCAACCTCACGCCGGGAAAGCCTGTACCACGAACTCGGTTTATCACGCTATTATGTTTTATTTTTTCTTTCCCTTCCTCTTTTCGGGACACTGCCTGAGTCTGCCATAACACACGAGGTAGAGTACGCAAATGTGAGGATATTGGTATCAGAGTGAACACGGTACCGGTAGTACAACAGTGAGTATATCAGTGTATACGATAGTCGTGCTTCTTCTGGGGCGGGAATAAATCCGTGGAGGAGGAGGACGAGAGAAGGGGAGGAGGAGATGAAGAATCATACATTGCATAATAATAATAATGGTGATAGTTTTAGGCTTAGCGTGAAATGGTGTGCAAGCACAAGCGGGGAAAATCCCATCTACAGTATCATACAATGCCCCCTAATTCATACTGGTTCGACCAATTTGCGGGGGCCGCAATGGGCCAGGTTCAGGGTGGAGTCAGTCGTCCAAGTGCAACCGAGGACAGCGTCGGTTGCCTGCACAAACCTGTCAATGAGAGACGACCCATAAAACTAAACCCTTTCCGAGGGATTGGCAGAGGAATAAAAAGATGATAATCTGTTTTGATCTGAAATCCTAGTATATTCCTCGTTCTAATTTCGATTATGATGCTGATTGTGTGCTTTCTTGCCTTCCGTTCCTGATTTTGTTGCCATTGGTGCCTCGATGGTGTTGTGCTCGAGTACTCGTACCGTACCGTACTTGCCAGTTGCTTGGGATTTTTTGATGGGACCCTGGCCATCTTCTCTTTTTGCTCCCCTTTTCCCTCCTTGGTACCGGTAGAGAGAGGGATACAGATGCCCCTTCCATACTGCTGGTAGAAGTACCGGTAAGTATAGGAAGAAATGAGAAAGGAGGTATCATAGAAACAGGGTGAAATATTTGGCTCCTTTCGTTCCTGTTTGTTCCCCTTTGCCCTCCTGGTGGTTGCTTTATTGCCCACCTATCATCATCATACTTGCCCGCCTATTCTGCCCTGCCTGCCTACCTGCATCTTTGCAAAGTATTGTATTCTTTTTCTGTTTTTTTCCTCACTTCTTTTCTTTTTCAATTTTCTTCTTTCCTATCTTCCCTTTTTGCCTGTTTGCCCGTAGCACCATCACCCATACTAGTTATCATCGACGTTCGAGCTCGAATCAATTGCTTCTGGTTTGGTGCTTGCTTGCGTGCTGCTGCTTGCTACTCGCTACTGCTGCCTCGAATCCCGGCTCTCTGGCCTCCCATCCCCTCCATCCGTCATACAACCCCCCTTATCCCCTTCTCCTCGGCTCATCCAGCCCTTCCTCATCTTTCCCTCTTCCCTTAATCCAGCCAATCCATTGTCGATCATCCGTCAGGCGGGCCTTGAAAGCTGGGCCTGCTTGAGAATTTCCCTTGATAGCCACCAAGAACTTGCCAACCATTCAACCAAAAAGGCTAACAATATCCAGCTCTCTGAGGTGCTGGACTGTCAGTTATCCAGTAAGTACGAGTAGTTTGGCTGCCATCCGATTACCACCCCCCCCCCCTCCAATCTTCCCTTGTTCCCGTTCCCTCCATCTATCCAACTCCCCCCCCCACCAACCATTTATCACCCACCTTCCCTCAATTGTACTGTATGTAACCTTCCCTCAATCACAGCACTCCTCTCGCCCGCATTATTCCGTTATTCGTTTCTTAGTGGTGTTTCTGCTTTCTGCTTCTGCTTCTTTCGTCGTTGCTTAGTTGCCGTTCTTCCCTTCCCTCCACTTTCCTACCTTCTAACATCCTGTTTTGCCTGGTACCGTATTGCTCCCTCCACACTTCCCCCCCCCAGTCGGTGCTGTGAGCAACACCGCTATTTCCCGAAGCGTTGTATAAATTTTCCTTTCGACATTTTATCCCATCGGTGACAAAAAAGCAACGCGAGACCGGTCCACCCCCCGTCAATTGCAATTTACGCGCCATAGCATCCGTCCCACACTACTTTTTTTTTTTTTCTTCATTTTATTTTTTCGGTACTGGTTTGCTCCTGCGCTAGGTATGTGTATTGCTTCAGGCTTTCCCAGGCACGGGTGACGGTGATGCGGAGCGGAGGCGACGTTATATGTATGCTCACATGTTCCTCTTCAGACCTCCACATACTTTCCTCCTTGTTTTTCGCTACCGACTGAGCCTGCCCGCTGTTACATACATAACGTACATACCAACAGTTGATCTGACTTGCAGCTCCATGCTAAGACTTGTAACCTCCGTCGCCGCTCAACCGCCCCTGGTTTTCGATTAGCTTTGGAACAACTTTACACACACCTTCCCCCATTCAACCCCTCCTCCGCCCCCATCACTATTACTTTCCGGGAATCAAGTCTCAAGACTCCCCCCTCATACCTAGGCCTTTTTACCTCCAACCTACTACAGCTATATGCAGGCTCCCATGCAATCCTCTCCCCCCCGACGGCAACAGGTATATCCTTCGTTCGGAGAACGTCGATCGATATCGCACGACCTAGCTAGGTTCTCTCTCGACCTGGGTCTGGCCCGTCCTGGAGCCTCCTTAGCTGCCCATACGGGGCCTTATCCTTCACCGCCAATGTCCCATTCTCCTCCCCCTTTGCACCCTCTGTCACCTAAGCAGGATGCTCGACGGCGACCATCGACTTCGATACCGCAGGACGTCAGGGGACTACCAGGGCGAGCTCAGGAGCAGCACTCGTATTCCCACCACGACTCCCAATATCCACAGCAACAGCAACAACAGCAACAGCATCAAGGACCAATGAGTGCGACATCCTCCTCTGCCGACAGCGAGCACTTTCCGGCACCTTTTCCATCCATGAACAGCCATGAGAGCTCTCATGCCCATTCATCACAGCTTCCGCCCACATCCCCTGGCCGAAGGACACCTTTCGTTTCCCCACCATCGTTTCCGCCACCTCAGCTTCCACGAAGGACTAAATCTCATGTTGCATCTGCATGTGTCAACTGTAAGAAGGCACATTTGGCTTGTGATGGTATGTTGCAGCAACTCGATTCAATTCATCTCCACCCCTCTTGAGATTTTTTTTGGAATTTTATTTTATCTTCCTTTGAGAGTTTTATTTCCTTTCTCTGTCCTTAGCGCAAAGCACTATGCTATCAGCGGAGATTTTTTGTTCAATTATTCCGCCTTTGTGTTTTGTCGACTCGTAGGCGCAAACTCTACCATGGGCTCGGACCCTTCGGGCACAAGACACGAAGGCCGCTGGCACCGAAACGGGAGTCGCGGCGCTCGGCGTTTACCCCATGAGTTCGTCCGATGCTTCCTTCAAGGTTTCCGGGCAGATTTTAACCGATTACGCGAGAGCATTGCGAATTATTGGCTTTGGTCCTTTCGCTATCTTATTTCTCTCCCTGGCTGAGCAGAAGAGATGTCTTTTCTTCCTGATTTCCTCGATTCTCTCCTTTCCTTTTTCCCAGTCTCATCTACCACTCCCTCTATTGTGATCCAATCCCGATAATTCTCCCGCACCCTCGTTTTGCCCATCTGTGACTGGCCGGCCGGAAATTATGGGACGTTGTTTGTGAGTGTCTCGGCGATCACGTGACAAGGCTCTTCATATTAACCTGTTGCGCACCCAGTTTCTGATCCTATTATTCCGGTCGGCCGATTTTCTAATATTTTCATCGCAGAGTGATATATGGTGATTGTGCTAATATACTCCGCTTTGTAGTTCGACGACCTTGCCCTCGGTGTGTTGGTCTCGGTAAACAGGTACATTGCGGACGAAAAGAATCAAACCTTTTTTAAGTGAGCTAATTGTCTCGTAGGATACCTGTAAAGATGTTCAGCATAAAAAACGGGGGAGACCAAGGCTACGGGATGAAAGGACTCACAGCTTTGAGGTTGGTCAGATGGGTGCATTGCAGTCGCATCGCCCCGAGAACGTGTCTCCCCTTTCTTCACCGACCACACGATCGTTTAGAACGGGTCCTCATCGTGTATTAAAATCGCAGCCAACTGACTCGCATCGATACAACCGAAGACCATCCCTCACACCTCGCGAAGAAACTTTGGGCCAATCTGGAAGCTATTTTGATGACAGGCCTCTCCCTAGGTCTCGAGGATTGAACCTGCCGTCCCCGGTGCCAAATGCCACGGCATATCTGACAACGGAGCTGGTTGTTGCCAAATCATCGGAGAATGTAAGAGAGCTTTTGGGGTATTCTGAGCATGAGCTGAATCGTGTCCGGAGCCTGTATGATATTGTATTATCGAGCGATAGGGACAAGCTTTATCGCTTGTCAAGGAGGATCCAGGACGAAGTTACCGAAAGGGAACCGAATTACCGGCCACCAGTTTCTCCGGATTCGTTATATTCGGCTATCCAGGGCGTTAACCAAGCTGATATCCCTAGCGCTATCCGTGGTTCAAAAGATATACAAGAAAACCTGCACCTCCGCCGTCCAGATGGTCATTTCCTCCGTACACGGATCCAAATAAATCTGGCCAAAACATCTGTTTTCTTTGTTGTTGTTGTATTCTCGCTGGTGACAGGGATTCCACCCCCACTCCAATTCAATTCATCGCAATCTTCATTTGGATCTCAATCTCGGATGTATACGCCGGGTCAACAAATACCCCCGCCACCTCTTACTTCACCGTCATTTTTAACACCTTCACAGCAGCGACAATTGCAGGGAGAACCCCAGGGACCGCAATCGCCATACTCATTACACCCAAGTATCGCGCTTTCTTCCCCCATGGACTCACGACCAAGAACGCTGCAATCAGAATCCACATTTCCGTCATTGGCGCAATATGCATCTGCCCCGTCCCCTGCTTCCGCGGGGTTCCCTTCAGTACGTCGGCCCGTTTCGCCTGTGGCATCAGCTTCTGGTTCGATATACAAGAACACAGAATTGAAGAATGATCTTCAATTACCGCCGTTACAATTGAAGGGGATCTCTGAAAATTCGGGCGGAGATGATAAGACGAGAAATCCATTAAGTGCTTCAAGCGATGGGACCCAGGCCAGTAGCACACCTAGAAGGGAGCGAATTGGCGTTCATGAAATGCTGGAATAGCAGATATTGGCGATATCGGTGTCAATTACTACGGGACTTGAAGGAGTTGTTTTGCTAGGCGTTGTGTTTTGCACGTGTTTCTCGTGTTTTTTTGTTTTTTTATCCTAGCGGGTTGGTTTCAGAAAGGAGAATTCACGGAGGATCGAATAAGGAGGTGCCATTGGGATAGAGGGAAGAGGAGGACTTTATCGGCCCAGAAGAAAAGTAGCATTGGGATTGTGAAAAGAGAGTCCGGCCTTTTCATTTCCTTCTTTCCTTTATCCATTATGGGTAGGATGTCCCCTGGTTTTCATGTCGTACCTGTACGCTACCGTGGCAAAATCCCCCGATAGAAAAAGGATGCATCCAACCAGTCAGAGATCCCAGCCCCAGTTGGCGAACCTTATGGGTGCATTGGTGTGCGCCAGTGGGCTTCTGGGCCACAGGGGAATAGCGGGAATGGGGGTGGAGAAAATAGCGAGAGATGGGCACGAGTAGGAGGCGGTATGTCGGGATATCGGAGTCTTCAAGAGAGAGGGGACAAGAGAGGCAGCGAGGCAGCAAGAGAACAGGAGTCCGGACCGAGTATCAACCATGCCGGGTGCCATGATTCTACCCCCCGCTAATCACCTCTTCTAACCACTATCTGCCTGACCTCTAGTTCCTCATTGGGGTCACCAGTACAGTGCGCACAGAGAGGGAAGAGTTCCAGTCTGGCTCACCCCTGTCTTGCCTACCTTGCCATGCGGTCGATTATTACCGGCTCAATCCTACCATCACTCAATCACTCCCCGGCTCACTCCCTAATATAATATTTTCTTCTCTCTATTCCTCCGGCATTTTTATACTTTCTCCATCACCCCCAGCCTTTCTATACCCAATATTTCTTTCTTTTTCCCTTTCTCCCTTTCACTGTCATTATTTATTTATTCATCCCCTTGACGTATCCACTTTTCCCCTTTCCCTTTTCACTTCTCTGTTCATGTTAACTCAGGAATTCGGCACGTTCGAAACCAGGAAGTAGGGTTGAGCTAGGCGGGGGCTAGGGTGTCATTCTGTTATTACTCTCCTTCCTTTCTCACTTTTTCCTTTTAGCTTCTTCTTAAGATCTGATAACTCCTTCTGACTCTCCGTTCTGATTCGGTGCTACACTTGCTTTATTCACCCTTTTATCGATAATAGCTTGGTGTGCACCGTACCGTGCCGTACGTGCGATACGGCGCTTGCTAACAGTACTGGATTTGTACCATCATCATCGATTGCAACATTTGTTTGCTTGGCTCTCTTTCACTTTCACACTACTGTACGAGGTCTATTTCCTTGCTTCTTCCGAACCTTCCATTCACGGCTCCGTGCCCACCTCCCTCCTGAATTTAGTCCAATTCCTGTATCATGCTTTTCCCCTTTTCTTAAATATCCCGGTTTGACTATTTCCCCTACCCGGAATTTTTATATACCCCACCCATCTACTACTTGTGCTGCGACTTGAGCATAAGCGAGTTGATACTTTTTGTATGTAGCTGTTTTATTTTACTTGGAGGTTTTGAACCACGAGCAGGGAGAGGTAGAAGGGTATGGGTAATTAATGTAGTATACTTTTCCTCATTTCAACCCCAATAGTATATTGGATTGGTTTTGTAAATGGATAAGCTAGTACTGTAGTAAGTTAAGGTGCAATTAAATTTGATGTTGTACTCGAGTGCAGTACCTCTTCCTTCTTCACTCCCAGCATCGTTTTCATTGATACCATCGCCATCATCATTTGTATTACATCAGCGCATACTCCTCACTACAATCCCTTCTAAAATTCCAATACGAAACTATTTGTGCTTAGGATCGACCAAGAACCCAATGTAGTCGATCGGGTTATAAGTTACGTATGCAAAACTTGGTACAAGTAACAACGACCTTGCGCAAGGAGCTTCGAAGCACAAATCGGGTCACGTGCTCGTCTTGTCTTGTTGCTAATGTACCGTACTGTATCCTACTGCATGGAGGTATGGCCCCTAAATATTGTGTATTTTACTAAGGACTGGTGTTCCGCGCAGGGGTTAGGGAATGAATGGGGTACTGGTAGTCGTCATACTCAATTAGGTATCATAGTTATCATACTCGTATCATACTCGTATCATACTCGTACCCAATTCCATGCTTCTGCCCGCGCCAGCCGAACCCCCCCTTGCTAGTAAAATATACAATATTTAGGGCCTATACCTCAGTAGTACCCTAGTATAAGTATCATACCATAGGCTGTTGTATGTACTCGTACTCGTGGGTATGTATGTGTGCTGTTCGGGAATGTTCTGTTGATGAATGGGATCCGGGGATGGAGGGAGGGGGGAATGTATGATATGGGATCTTGGATGGGAAGAGTCTAGATTGGCTGAGTGGGCATGTCATTGCTAGAAAGAGAAGGAGGTGACGATTTATCGATAACTATGATACAGTATAAACTCGAGTTATCCATTATCCCCGCCAGACCTCTACGCGGGTGGTCTCCGTCAATCCTGGCATCGGCCCACGATGGGTCTAGTTCGACGGGTTAGTAGAATTGCGGACACCACTTAATGAGATCCAATACGGTCAAACTCAGGCTTTACTGTGTGAGGAAAACGCTAATCCTCCTTGAGGGCTCTTGTTTTAGAACACTGAGATCAGGGGGACTGGTGGAGATAGCAGATAGCTTGGGTTTATACGGTATTTGAAGACTTTGAGGTGTTCTATGGATTGCTAGAATGTAACTTAGGTCTTCCGTTTGATCGGAGAAAAGAAAGAAGAAAAAATATGGAGAAAATCGACAGAGGCATCAAAGACATGAATGTAGGCCACCAGAAGAAAAGGACATGAAAGGCATTAAGAGTCTTTTTTTTTTTTTTAGAAAAAAAAAAGGAAAAGAAATAGGAAAAAAGGAAAGAGTTTCACCCCAGAGGCTTGGCCTTCTTCTTCTTCTTCTTCTCTTCTCCCTTCTTAAAATCCCTCCAGCTATTAATTCTTTGATCCCTAGTCTCCTCCCAGGCAATCTCATTCTCCCGCTTCCTCTTCCGCGCTTCAACCTCCTCATCCGCCTTCCTCTTCTCCCTCCCTTCCTCGGCCATCTGCGCCTTGACCTGCTTCCTCCTCCTCAATTCGCTCTCAATCAGGACAAACTTGGTCTTCTCCCGCCACTCCACGGCGAATTCCTCGCCGGTGAGTTCTGGATTATCCACGGTCCACTTCTTCTCGCGGATGAGTAGCATGCGCGCGTCGGCAATCGCTTCATCCAGACGGGTGCGCGCCTTCTCGTCCATGAGCACGCCCTGTGCTTTTTTGAGACGGTCGAAGGCATCGGGGGCTTGCGGGTTCCTAGTCTTGTCCGGGTGGATAAGGAGGGATTTGCGGCGGAATTGGAGCTTGATGTCGGATTCTGGGACGCCGGGTTTTAGGTCTAGGATTGCGTAACTGTTTATTTTTTCCCCCAGCTTGTTTCAGAATTTAGGCATGACTCTAGTGGAGAAGAGAAGAAGGGGGGGGGTTCTTACGCATCTAGTTTGAAAGCATTTAAGATTCCTGTTGTAAGCCGTTAGCCATCTCTCTCCATTTATTTCCTCCACTTGCGCACTCTCTTGAACCGAGTGTAGCAAGGAGGAGGAGGTGCAAGGTCATGCCTTGCGCCCCCCCCCCTCTTACGGCGCGGGAGTAATGAATGGGAGGGTACGGTAGGAGGGTAGATAATACGAGATATTTCGGCATCCTGATAACGGGTGAGCGCATTAGTTGGTGGCCTTTGATTATCATTATCGTTATCCTTATTTTAAGCCTTTTGCATTTTCCCGCCTTGTCCGAGGCAGGGGGGCAAAAGCAGAAAAGGGGGAATAGAGGGGAGGGGGAAAGCCTTACCTTGAGGTAATCAGATGCTTCCCTATCTAGCTCCGCTAGGATGTCCTTATCGACCGCTGTGTCCTCTTCCGACATGTTGTTGCTGGCGATAAAAGCTGAGGTTGTGATGGCGGGAAAGTCGAGGGGAAGGTTGAAGGTTGTGTCAGCAGCTTTTAACCCTAACCCTCCGAAATAGCCTCAAAGGTTTTGCTGGGTGGCATGTACAGTACAGTACAACAGGGGTTTTTACCACAATTTAGCATACTACGGTATGATACCGTGTGGTATCGTAGTAAACCCTCACAGATCTTCCAACAGAACAGATATAAGAGAGTAGTTTGCAATTTCATGTGGCGGGCGGCCGAAAATCCAATTGCGCTATCGAGCAGTGGAGTGTTGGGGGGGGGAAACTGGAGTAAGATTTAAACGATTATCGGAGATGCTGAGGCTCAAATGACAATGTTCGGACCAGAGCCTACCGTGCTCGAGTATGATACGGTATTGCACTGACTGTTCAAATTTAACCCGCCACTAACAAGAACTTGCCCCCAATAAGCTTAGGTTCTCCTATCTACTACAGTACGAGTACTCGAGCACTCGTAGTATCATTTGGCAGTACGAGTACCAGTGCCATTATCAACTTTGTACAGTATGATACTTTGCTATTCCCCTTTGCCCGCGAGACTAAACCATTCTCAGGATAGTGTTTGGTAGCGGTGGGTCGGATTTGAGCACCAGCCCGATACCGGGATAAAACATGGCACCTGCGAAATCACGCTCAAGCCCCCAAGGACAATATGGATTAATTTGGTGGTACCGGTATCATAGCATTACAAAAATTCTCCCTCATAAGCCCTCACTCGCTGATCCAAGAATTCCATATTCGGGAAGTATATCGTAGATCTGAGAGGGGGAGATTAAGAAACATCCGTGCTTGTCCCCGGTCCCGGCCCCGGCCCGTGCCATCACAAACCCAAGTTACAGGTATCCAACCACCGTCACAAGCAGGCGGGCTGCAAATTGGGGTATCAGCGGAGAGCACTCCTCAATAGACGTGCCGCAAGATTTGGAACCGCGCTCTCTTACATAATCTGCAGGAACCTCGGCACGGTTGCCCCCCATGTCGCTGGAGTTCAACTTGCCTCCTCTGGCAAGGTTTGGGGCCTTTTTTTTTTTCTTTCGTTTTTTAATATAATAATAATATTATTATCATACAGTACATGTACGAGTACAGTATCATACAGTACGTCTCTCAGAGGGGCTAAGCGGCCCGTGCTATGCTGTCTTTTCTCTCATTTTCCCAGGTAGGGAGTTTTCGACTGCATAACACAATTCGGTCCAATTGATATTTCGGAGCTTCTGCGGCATCATTCACGGACGACCCCTGTTTTTGTTGGGAAATCTGCGGTGATTCGATTGAGATGTGTTGTAGTCTCGGGTACGCACCCTGCTGGGAATCAATTTTTGTGCTTATGAATATCATACCTCCGTAGACTCAAGAAACCCGCTATGCAGCCACTCGAGTGAACCCTCCATGTATCGAGCCCCGGCTCGTGACCTTGGATGCAGCATGGTTTTTTGCGAGCAGTTCTCGAGTACTGTGAAGTACTCGACGAGTTGGACTGCAGATGGTATCGTCCGTCTACAGCACAGAAGAGGTAGGCCGCCGTCGGACAGTCTTTGTTTTATTTCTGGATTTCTGTGGGACCATGAATAGGAGGCGCGTGTTTCCTCGGATATGTAATGATTGGGCTGTGGATTGAATCTTATTTATTTTTATATATCTTTCCATTGTCTTTGTTTGGCCGAGTGATCATACGATATTTGCACCCGTGCAGCCGGGCTACACCAACAGAGCTCGTCACCCATGGGTGATAATATCTGGATGGTCCCAAATGCTCCAGCAGGTTATCCTGTATCGTCTTTTTGCTGTCCTCACCCGGTCTTGGGCGGACTGGATGCGCGCTGGTTGAAATCTCTCGCTTTTTTGGTCCTCATGTGTGCCTCGAACGCTCGATACGAGTATCTCGACCTGCATCCCTAGGTGCATAGCGAGTTTTTCGGGTTCATGCAGAGGTTCAACAGGGGAGGTAGCCATGTCCCAAGACATCTTAGTGACATCGAGGGGGCCGGGTTTATCACCTCCCATTGCTAGCGTAAATAGCCCCAAGCGGTTGTCTTCGTAGAGTGACTTGAGTACCGGTGGAGGCGGATCACAGATAGCTAGTTCAAGCGGACGATGCACCCTCAGCCCGGGTGAGTGACTTGTGGGTACAGCAGCCTTTATACCATCTAAAAAAGGGTATCGTGTCTGATCCGTGGAGGTGGAGGTGGAGGGGGAGTGGATAGAGAGATTCAACCTGGTTCTTACTGTTAATTGTTGCAGATCGCGTGAGCCTAGATGCCTCGTTATGCATATGCGGCGCAATTTAAAATTTAGACTATCTATCTTCTATATTATACATAATTCCACCAAGGTTACATGAGGACTAAATTTTTTTACATGTTGACACTCTCTTAAAAGGGCAAAGGGTAAACCCTCAGGAATACCAATTTAACCTTCTAATATTGAAAGCATAAATAAAACAAGGGGCTACAGGCATCCTACATTGAGTCCAAACTGAGACAACGCTGTTGTTATGGTAGTGGATAGTCCTTCACTGTTTCAAGTATTATCAACAATTATCTTTCCTTTCATATATTTTCCTTCTACATATTCTTGAATTTCAAGCCAAAACCAAACCGGATACAGATCCAAATGTAATACCAAAGCCTGTTCTCCATACCATACTTCCTCATATTCATTAGCCTTTCTTTGTATTTGATTTGTTTTTGATTTTGTTATTTTGATAACTTTATTACTAGATTTTCAGTTGAAATAAAAAATTTTAAAATTTTTAATAAGGTAAAGTCAAGGAGTAGGCATATATGGCAAATAGACATCCATTCTATAATGTATTTAAATATAATATTATAATATAACATTTATATGATAGTATACTAACAAAAGGCTAACCATTCTTCCATCTTTAAAATGAAAGCCTTTAAACCCTGAAGTATAGCCTAGAGCTATTTAAAAATATGTACAAAACATCCAACTTTATTGCATCACAAAAAGCTTGCCTCTGAATCCAATAGTGTAGTGAAGGGCCAACCGGAGCGCCGGCTGGCTGGAGATATTAATGAAGTGTACTGCACTGTATGATACACTATGCAGTCTTAATTTGTTTAAGCCCCCTCCGGAAATCGAATTACTGCAAGGACTGGATTAGTTGAACCCTCTCCTTAGATAAGGACAAGACTTTACGGACTTACTATCATTGACGACTCGGAGCCTTTGAGGGTTAGGGTTATTCTACTGAGATCATAGCACTTTATCTCCTGGACTGACAAGACAAAGGATGATAAGCAGCTTCCCACCAATGACCAACATTTCGCGGATGTGCATTCAATCAATCCAAATTTACTAGCTGGCTGAAGGGGGCACCGTCGACCCGGCATTGCGCAGACTTTGGACTGTACGGGTACGAGTAACTAAGTTAATACCGGTATTGGCTGAGTGACCACACCTACACCAATAATCATTGAAGAATACTGGCTGAGGCATCAGTCCGGTATGATGGCGGGTCGAACACTCCTTAGTCATCTAGGCCTCGGGAACTGACAGGGACAGCACGAAATTTTCAATCTCTTGCCGGTCCGGGAGATGATGTTGATAATAGGACTGTTGGGAGGCGTTTTTACCACCTTTCCCATGTTGGCTCGATCGACTGCCGGCGCCGTACCGTATCTGAAATGTATGTGGTCATACCGCGGTTCAGAAAGGGGCAAGCCTTTCACGTTTCACGTGCAAGCGATGCGAACAGGGCAGTTGTGGAAACTGTTGGCCCTATCAACAATAGTGCTGGATCTTGGGCCCCGCAAATAATCCATCAGTTCTGCTCCACCTTGAATGTTGTTTAGACTAAAGCTTCGAAAGAGGGGGGAACCAGGCGACTGGCCTGGCTTGTTCATGGTATCATCCCGGTATCGTGGGGCTTTGCCTCCAACCAACGTACTGTACCGATACTCTGAGTGCCGAGAGCCTCCTCAGAAGAGGCCTCTTTTTAAAATTCAGACCAGGGTTCAGCTTTCTCGCAAACACAGGGCTCTGAGAGCCTCAAGCACAAGGCCTTGGCAGAGTCTGGTGAGCAACAATATATGAGATACAATAATATTATTATACAATATACTGGTAGCGAATGATACGGCGAGAGTTCTTGTGCGGGGCCTTGAAAGGGAGCCGGTGACTTGTCGTGTGGTTGGGGGTCTTGTAGGAGATGGCAGATCACTTGTAACCTGGTATGTGTTTGGCGGTTAGCCATGAAAGCAACCTCTGAAGAGAACACATCACAACTGTCCCGATCTCCATTCCTACCGTAAGCCTTTGACTTCCGTAAGCCTTTGACTTCGCTGTCCTAGCCTGGAGGGGATCACTGTTCGGGGGTTGACTTTTTTTCATCGTTCTCGTTGGCTGTGGTATCATATTGTACGGCCTAATCTGTTGGCTTCGCCCTTCTGCTCGTGCTGCAAGCCCAACAGCGTGTTTCGCTTCGTGTCGCCGCTCGGGCCAACGATACCGGTATCATACCTACACCTGCCCCGTGGACCTCCGCTGTGTCCCGACAGGTTTAAGAAGCCGCCTTATCTTAATAAACCTTCTTCTCACTTCATCACCCCCCTCCCCCGTCTAATCTATATTCATCAACTTCTTCCTATTTTAGTTCCTATACCTAGCAGGTCCTTCAACAGGACCCTTAGTTGCTCAAATTTTTATCTACACTCTTGGCTGGTGAAGCACGTGCGAGAAAACAAATCATTGCGTACATGGCTTCGAGTGCCTTGGAAGGGTCCAATGGCATTGGCCTAAGGGATCGTTCAAAGGGAGATGGGAAAATGGAAACTTCGACCGCAATAAAAGAGGTGGAGGTAATCGAGAGCGTTGACAACGAGGACGCTTTAAAACCGGGGAAAACTTTTGGCCGGACTCCCGACGGAACAAGTCGGTGCCCGTTCCCCCTTTGCTCGGAATAAGCTTTTCAACTAATTTCGAGTCAATCGCTACAGCTTTCGTTGTTCCCCAGACTCATGACATGGTCTCTACTCTACTCTCACCTAGACAGCCCAAAAATTTGTCAGACATTGTCATCCTCGTTATTCTCGCCATCCATATCGCCCTCTTGTTTCTCCTTCCGCCGTCACTACAGTCGCCCGTTTTGGGTTATCTCTTTGCCCTTTGGCGAACTTCGTATAATTTCGGTATTGGTTATCTGCTTCGAAATCAATCGAATCACAAGCGTCTAGTCTGGTGGGCGCGGAAATCTGGTATCTTCGATGCGAAGCAGAACCCTCGCATCTGTGCACTTGTTAAACACGAGATCGAGGCAAAGATATCTGACGAGGTCAGGAGCGGGGATTATGTTTTCGAGAAGGCCCCCATAGAATACAATACCTGGTTGGTGTTCAGGAGGGTAGTCGATCTTGTCCTTATGTGTGATTTTGTGAGCTATGTGCTATTCGCCATATCTTGTGCACATCTACCTGCCGGAGAGGGATGGGGGTTAACTGCCGGGCGGTGGATTGGCGGGATTGTCTTGTTCATGTTCAATTTATGGGTTAAGCTTGATGCTCATAGAGTTGTGAAAGACTATGCTTGGTGTAAGTTTTCATTGCCATATTAAAAGACAATCTTCAGCAGCTTAAGACCTCCGGTCCATTAAACATTGTATCTCCCAATTGGGATTGGCAGTGCTAACAGCTTTTGGTACGGTTGAAAATTAGACTGGGGAGACTTCTTTTTCTTGGTTGACCAGAATTTGGCATTCGATGGTGTTTTCGAAATGGCACCTCATCCTATGTACTCTGTTGGGTACGCCGGTTATTATGTACGTCAAATTTTTCATATGAATTTTGTTGAGGCACACCAGCTGACTATGGGTATAGGGGATATCTCTGATAGCAGCATCATATCCGGTCTTGTTTATATCACTGGCTGCCCATGCCGCACAATTCGTATTTTTATCGGTTGTTGAGAACCCACATATTGATAAAACATACAACGCTCCGGCGCCTCGTCGTAGATCAACACCGCCTCCTACCAGGCCTCTCTCTTCTGATGGGAAGGAGTCTTACACTGCAATTTTGGCGGATGATTATACTCATGCCGTCAAGGAACGCAAGCTTCTCGGGAAACTCGACATGTTTTATAATACACATCTGTGCACGGCTCTCCTCGTTTTCTACTTGGCAGTGGGTGCGGTGGTGACACCGAACACACCGATGATCAAGGTGATATTTTTGCTTCATGCTTTTGGGTGGAGAGTTTGGCATACCGTCGGTATCGGTTCGATCCTTGTTGGGCAGAGCCATAACAAGGCTTGGTTCAGACATTTTTTGAAATTCGGCCAAACAAGGGAGGAGGCCTGGGATCAATGGAAAGGACTCTACCATGTGTCCTTGGTTATGTGCCACACCTCGTTTTTCATTGCCGGGTGGAAATTCTACAATCTTCCAACCGGGCAAGAAGGGATGGTTCTATTCAGGCATACGCTAGGAATCTTACTCCTCGCGCTTCAGATGTGGACCGCCGCTTCGATACATGAATCACTCGGGGAGTTTGGATGGTTTTTCGGCGATTTCTTTTTTGAGCAGCCAACACCACATCTTACCTATTCTGGAATTTACAGGTACCTTAATAACCCGGAGCGCTTGATTGGCAGCGCAGGAATTTGGGGAATAGTTTTGATCACTTCTTCGCAGGAAATATTCATGTTGGGTCTGTTCTCTCACGTTTGCTTGTTGCTTTTTATCCAATTTGTGGAGCGGCCGCATATGGAGAAACTTTATGGCAGTCAAATCCGCAAGGAAGCCGGTGTGGTCAAGACAATCAAGAAAGCCATGCCTCCACCAGTCGCTGATGGCGTGAAATCGTTCCAGGGGTCAATTGATAAGGCCCTTGCGGATGTTGGTGAATTCATTGAGGAGTTTTTGGAAACTGCAAAGCCTAAGCTTACGCAGGGTGTCATGGGTGTGGTTAAGGACACGCAACTACTTATTTCGCACTACCCTGTTGATCTGTCACTCACGTTCCTCACGGACGGTCACGCCAACTACGACGCAAAGAAATACTCGATCGCCATATTGAATGCTGTTAGAGAGACCAAGGATGGCATTGCAACAGGCCTATCTGTAGAATTTGGACAACCTATCAGAATTGTCTGGACTGCCCCTGTTAACCATTCAAGGTTAGATTGGATCGGGCTCTATAGAATTGCCGATAACGCCTCTCGAGAGGTTACGAGGATCGCCTCTATGGGCCGCTGGACCGCCCTCTGCAAGGACGAGTACGATACCGACATTGCGGAGAAAGGAATCATAGGCTCTGATATTAAGACCCTTTTGCCTGAGAACCCTAACGAGGAAATCCTTACGGGCGAACTGGAGTTTGGCGGAGACAAGACCTTCTGGAGCAATGGAGTCTATGAGTTCAGATACCACCACGACGGAAAGCACAAGGTTATGGCAATCTCATTGCCCTTCGAGGTCATCATCAATAAAGCACCACTTGCAGCTGACAAGACTGAAGAAGAGCATTTCATTGATATGCAGGAGATGCAAGAAAGCGTTGAGAATTACTTGTTCCCGGTTGTTGTTAGGTGTTTCGATAAGGACCAGGATATAGCACCCGGCGATGTCGCGGATGAGTTTGGTGGCCTAGGTGATGGAAAGTATGCTAAGAGGATTGTGTACGCTGTCAAGGAAATGTTTGGGGTTGATTTCGCACCAGAGGTTGTCCAAGCCGATGGAAATGTCAGACGCCTTGCCTGGAGGATATGCAATGCAAAGAGAGTATTGGCAAGTGATTTACTTATTTATTTATTTCTCTCATACTCCAAATATCATTCCATAAGGTCGACTAACTAACTGGATACTTGATAGGCTCCCTTCAGCATGAACACCTCCGGCACCCCTTCTCCATTTGCGCCTGAACGTTAACAAGTTATGGATGCCCACATTTCTTTCTGGAAAAAACTAGGGGGTACTTTTTTCGCTTTAATACCCTGTATGAAGGAATGTGCCTTATGAGAATGGACGGTAGCTGGTTAGCGTCAGCGGATTATTTTATTTTATTTTATTTTTATTTTTATTCTTTTATATTATTCTTATTTTTATTTTCTTGTATGATATATGGATTAATTCCCTTTGGTCCGGTTTAGTGCATGCATGCGAGAGGAGTATCTGGGGGTTGTCATGACAATTGGATACACCAGGATTGAGACAAGTGTTGAGTAGAGTTATGGAGATGCATGTCTTATGGGTCTTTGGTGTCGGTTTTTGTCTAGTATCATGGAGAGGGAGTGTTGTTAATCGACTGCATACCAAATTTTTATTTTTATTTGGTTACTTTCTTTCTCCTTACGACTGTTCAATAATGTGGCGAGATTGAATTGTCGATATCTGGCTACCATAGCATCTCAAATAACTGAATCATGTGCTAGGTATCATAGCTCAGAATTTCTTCTCCGGGGAATGGATGAAAGAAGAAAAAACACAAAAGGTGAGTTGTTTGGCCCCTCTAAAAAGTGGAAAATACCAGACCCTACCAGAGGG
The DNA here is from genome assembly GCA_006112555.1 of Tuber indicum. Classification (NCBI taxonomy): domain Eukaryota; kingdom Fungi; phylum Ascomycota; class Pezizomycetes; order Pezizales; family Tuberaceae; genus Tuber; species Tuber indicum. Next base: position 167,444 of record VBSK01000006.1, on the reverse strand, counting down.
GGTAACTCGAACGACATAGCGGCGCACGGTTGGGTTATTTGAGATTCTATAGTATGCTATCCTTAACCACCCCATCCCATCCCAGCATTATAAAAAGTGCTACCCAGACACAAATACTGTGGAGGAAATAAACGGGTGGGGGCGAACGAAATCATCCAACATCACTCACCCCAAAGAAACCTCCCCTCCTCCCATCGTCCATCAATCGTTCTCCCCGCATCCGCGGCATTAAGAACATCCTGTTCACCACCACCACCACCACCGCCGTCCTTGGGCACGTATTCCAACAACCAATTTACAGCCTTCACTTCCTCCGCCGTGAGCGTACCCTCGCCATCACCCCTCCCCAACCACCCTTCCAAAAACTTCCGATACACATCCTCCCATTCCCTACTCAGCACCCCACCGCAGACAACGACCAGACTCCCTCTTCGCGAGATGATCCTTAACACATCCCGATGCACTGTCCAATATTAGCTCTCGCCCCGCCCCCGAATCCCATCTTTAGCATAGCAGAGTAAGAGAGAGAGAACAAACCAATCCCCTCCAAACACTTCCTCGTAATCCCATACCTTCTCCCAAACTCCGCCTCCCCTTCTTCCCGTAGAGCATCCGCGTCACCTTCAACATCCCCGCCAAAAAAGTCATCTGTGAGCACCGGCGTCGTCGGGAATGTGTGTCGTATCCAAGCGTTCTCGAGCGACAGTGATTCCAACCGCAGGAGGAGCTTGTGCGTGCGCTTCTGGGCGAGGGTGTTCTTGCGCGATTCGTTTAGGAGGGTTGTTAATGTGTTTGTCAGCGAGGTTAGCTTTTGGAGGAGGTGGGGGGTTGTCGGTGTTGTGGATGTGTCGGTCATTTTGGCTGTTGATTTCTTTGATTTTTGGTGGGTGGGGGAGGGAGGGAAGCGTGTGTTCGGAGCCTTCGGGAGCTTTGGAGGAGGTGGGTGGGTGATGGACGGAGCTGATAAGGGAGGGTAACTTGACTTTTGTTGTATGTGTGAAGAGGGTTTGGATTCGGTGTCTGGTTGGTTGGTGGTGTCGGGGTGATACCATTGGTTTGGGTTCGGTACTTGCTTGGAATCGAGTGCCTGTGATTGATGGAATTGATGTGGGGTACTGGGGGGTATTTACAAAGTGCAAAAGGGAAAAAAATGATGAAAATGAGGGAGAAAAGTCAGGTATGCGAAAAAAAAAAGCCCATCACGGGTAAGATATTCATCTGAAAGAAAGAGGGAAAAGAGCGCTCTGCTGCCCAAGCAAAGAAAGACACCATTTTTATCTTTAAAAAATGAGATCCTCATCCTCCTTTTCTTCTAGGATATCCGGAACACCCTCACCCCCATCGACGGCCCTATCAATTGCAGTAGTCCCTGCTTCTGCCATCTTAGCACGAAGTTCCTTGTCTGCCTCCTCGGCATCACGACGCTTTTTCCCTTGCACTTTCTTAAGCCTATAAAATTCCTCGCGGTCCAACTCATCGAGTTCACTATTGATATACCTGATCGTATTCTCCGTGCGGGGGATAATAACATGCTCGATAGCATTGACGCGACGGTTAACGACTTTGATAACGTCATCGAGGATTACGAACGCCGTCTACCCCCCCCCATCATAGCCGTGAAATTAGCCATGCACCCATCCCTTCCTCCCCCATATTTAAGACAAGGGAGGAAAGCATACTTGCAAACTCGCCAACTCAACCAACGTCTCCACCGCCTTCCCATAAACCTCCCTGCACTGCTGCACCTGCTGCCCGCCCCTGCCCAACCCCGTGAGACCAAAATCCGAGTTCCCTTCCGCGATGTAGCTCTCGAACACGGGCAGCAGCACGCCGGACACGTTCTCCTGATTAGTCCTCACGCGGAACCCAGCAGTTTTGACGCTCTCCTGCACTTGGTAATTTAGGTTGGAGCCGCCGCCTGTAGCGTAAGTGACTTCTGCAAGGGAGAAGGCAGCGATCGACATCACGCGGCCCATCTTTCGCTTGGCTTCATCGATACGCTGGGTTATCTCGCGGAAACGTTTCGTCAAGGCTTCGGATTTTCGCTTAAGTAGACTATGGCCTTTGTTCGGACATTCCTGTTAGATTTGGTTGTGCGCTTGTTGGAGGGTGGGGATGGAGTATGAACCTGTTTCGGCGCCTTTAAGCTTGGATTTCATTAGGCCTAAGGACTGGCGCGTTGCGAAGACTGCTTCACGGTTCTAGCGATTGGCTGGGTTAGATTCAATTCCGCGATGACGGACGGAAAGGAAAGAAAAAGAGAACTCACACTGGCTCCTGACATGCTGGTGGTGTTCCTAACGATGGTGGTTGCGGTGGTGGTGATGGGGGTGGGTTTTTGTGGGGTTGCAGAGATGTGAAGGTTGGGACTGTAGCTTCGGGAGTCTCTATGGATATTGTCCCCCGCTATTGGGTGGAATGACGACGTGGGGTCGCTGGTGACTTGATCTATGCTAGCACGCGTAATATGTGTTACAACATCTCACGAGTCACAATTTGTGAAGGAAAGCAGCTTGTAGCATTATTAATTATTATCATTAATTATTATCATTGATTAAATTAGAGGCTTTGGGAAACACACCAAACTCTATCTAATAGAGCTACACTTCTGCCCGTAGAGTCCGCGCTGATGGAAAGATATTGTGACAAGATCTTGGCGACAATAAAAGCAGGGTATGGTGGAAGGAGGTTTTTTTGGGGGGTGGTGTGTACGGTACTCTGTCTTAGCGGTTTTCTCAATACCGTTCCTGGATGGGAGGCTCTAGGGATTCGGGAATGGTATGGGTGTCGGGAGACTCTTTTGAGGATGTTTGCACCTTTCCCCTCCTTAGCTTCTTCTATTCCCTCTAGCGGGAAAGTGTCGACTCTTCTCTCTAACAAGCCCCTTGGTCGATCCAGGTGTATATCATACTAGAGCACAGCCATTGCATACAACCTCTAGGTTATGGCATGGACGGTGATAGTATGAATTCCCCTATATTTTGTAAATGCCAATTAGTATGGTGTAGGGAAGGGGGAGAGCGGGTAGGGGCTACCTGCGTGGGTGCGCCGAAAATTTAGTATCATGGAAAACTTCAAACATGCTAGAGCTATTTGATATATCCCCCCTTTCTGCCGCATTAATGGAGTTGGTGTTAAACCTATACTTCAAGGATTTGTCTTCTTGGCTGGCTTTGTACAGCGGAGTATGTGCTAAGCAGGAGGCATAGAAAATCTGCTGCCCCCCATTCATTTACTGAATTATTGACAGTTTGTAAGCTGGCTGCGATAGCATGCGTGTTTTTGAACACACCGGCCTGCCTAAGGTCACAATTGAGGAGAAATGGTTTTAATTCTAACGGTGTTTCTTCTGGAACCAGGTTATCACTGCTCAAACTACGTGACATTTATTTGTATATTATAGGAAAATATCATGGCACCTGCTCCTATCTACCATACAAGCTGTCCGGGTTCAAACGGGACACTTAATTCAGTTGTGAATATCGATTTTGCTGGAGGTGAGTGATCAGGGGGAAGGGGGATCATATCAGGTAGACGAATTCACTTGTTTTGCAGCTATATCAATATGTGTGAGCGAGTGAGGAGAACATAAAAAATCGGTACTGGCTTTTGCTATCAACGCCTTGCCAAACAAAAAAAACTAAACAGAGAAGGATTATGCGCAATAACGCATTTCACAAGCAGTGATCTGCCTCTTAACCTCCCGTCCGGTCAAATGACACCAAGGAATAATATGAAGCAAAGTAGTTCGGGTTGGTCTGGTAAGTTAGTTTACCAAACCTTAGTTGGTAAATTCGATGGTGCTTACCAAAAAATGTTCTTCCTTCCGCAAAAAGCCTATATGGCAGGAAAAAGCAGGGGCAGCCGGTACTTCTAAGTCAGGGCACGTGTACTGGACAACACCATCAAGGCGGCAATCGAGAGAATCTGCCAAAAGAATGGTTGAGCTGTGGTAAACTAGAAGAATTGTAGTGTGGGAGAAAGCTTACCAAGTGTTTGTAAACGCGGCGGCACCAGTGTACACATTCTTTGAGAATGTACTCAAAAAATAGTCTGATAAAGGTTCATGCTCCTCACAAAGTGCTTCTTTGTAACATATTTTCTGGTATGCCTTGAGTTAGTATATCCAAGGTGCATTGTGTTAAATGGTGTATCCCGTAATTGACAAAGGAAGCTGTACCATTGAAATGGCCTATGTTGGGGTAAAAAAAGTAACCGGAAAAAGGAAACGCATAAACTTGGAGAGTTGTTGTTTGAGCGTTTTGTGAACGGAAATGGGAAAATAGGAGAAAAAGGAAAGAAATAATGGGAGTATGGAGGGGCGGGAATGTTCGATAGAGACTGGGAGAGACAGATTTTTGGAGTGTACTTTTGGGGGGGATTTGTATATGGCGGTAAGAAATGATTTTTCTCTTCTGCAATACTCTCTTGGTGAGAGATTGAGAGATGAAGTTGGAGGGAGGGGGGGAAGGGGGTATTTATACCCCTGAATGGCCAAATTTTGGGAGGATATTTACCCCACTGAGAGCATATTCCCTCCCACTTCCTACGGCCGAGAGGTATCTTATGATATTGTAGACTGGTGGTGATGTGGAAGCTGATGTTCTCTTCGAGATAAGATCCCTTCATCAGATAAAGAAGAAATCTTTTTACAGTGTTTTATCGGGATAAGGCCTAACATGGGGAAAATGAGGACAGGAATCACCCCCCTTTTGGTTTGTATCATACATCCTCCCATTCTAGTAATGCTCAGTCACCGATTCATGTTCGTCTGCTTGGTCTAGTTTTCCCTTGGTCGAGCGTCAAATATTTTTGAGACACGACGCCGGTGTTCGCCCGTCAGGAGAGAGGTTTGGAAATTGTTTCACGAGTGAGAATCTGTGAAACAATTGTGATCCCAATAGTAGTAAACAAATCCCTTTTCACTATCTCTGCAGCTACGGAGTGTTCCGGAAACAACCCTTTACCCACAGTAAAATCTACTTACAGTATTCCTAACGGTCTGGTCTGTCTTTCTCTGAGGTATGATAAAAGGGGAGAGATTATGGACCACTGCCTACATGTTTTTAGGTATCGAAAATGCTTGACTGGCTGTACTCGCGCCTTTTCTGAGGCAGAAGGCATATTTATTTACAATTCAATCTTCTGGACTCTCCACCGCAAATCTGTGAGTTGATCCGGCTTGTCTGTTTGGTCCTCTGGGTGCACGGGACTGGGCTCGTGATCCATCCCTCATGCGGTCCGCCGCTGTTGTATGGTTATGGGGGAAGGGGGGCGGTGTATTGCGCATTGCATGTGGATTTTGGTCAAAACTTCGCTGCAGAAATTTCCTCAAAACCAAACCTCTGAATTTAACTCCAAAAAGGGCAAACCTAGTATACTTTTCTATCTGGGATACTACCTACACTGTTGTATTTCGTCTTCCCAGTATCGGTATTTAAATTAGATTTTTAAATTTCAACCCTTCTGGTGTTTTAACTGATCCGCTTCCCCGTCTGATCTGCCTCCCGGTCGAATACATCAGTTTCGTCACATAGCTAATTCCAAGTAATAGTAGAAACAATTAAGTTATACCACCCAAGCTAGGTCAATCATCAATACGGAGATTTCTTGCCTGTGCCACAGTGCCTACCTTCCACAAAAGGTTAGGTATAAATGTATACAACTTGGTACTGTACTGTACTCGTGCAAAAGGCGCGGTGGCAGAGCCGAGCCGGCAACTGGAGTGCGATAACCAAGTAACTTGCACCCGGGGGGAAGAAATTAATCGGCTACGGCTGTGTGCTCGTGCAGGCCATGGTATCTATCATAATATTATCATATTCTACTTGAAGATTTTCCTAGAATTCAGCTGAATTTCAGAAATTTGCAATTTGGCACCTGCTGTTGTCTTGAAAGATTCACCCCTCAATTTGCATGGTATGAGTTGGGAAGAATGTGGCTATTTTCTCCCCAAGAATGTAGAAATGGCTTTAGTAACCTGCATTCCCACACACCAAAGTAAGCTGGCTAATTTATTATACCAACTACTAGACTAATGGAATACTGAGAATCTTTAACCTTACAAAAGATGGTGGGGATGGCGCTAGGCGGCGAAGCCATCAAAGCAGCCCCGCGGGGTGAGCTCAGAGTCGAGCCCTTCGACAGACTAGTCTACCATCCTTGCAAGTCTGCATAGTCGCCGCTTCATCCACGCCGCCAACTTTTTCAACGGGAACCTTCTATGAGCTATTGAGTATGTTGAACTTCTAGAACAATTTTCCGCAGCCTTCTGCATCTGGAAAGGTAATCTATTGCCAGAGGAACAACCGCCGCCTTTGGGCTCATCTAGGGTGGTGGGGCGGACGGGGCCTGGTCTGGGGGCATCGATATTATCGAGAGTGCTTGCTGTGCAGCACTAGATTACGGGAAATTGCTAATCTGGTTCGATAAGGTTTGTATCGTGTTGCGCGAGCAATTGACGGGAAATGACGTCTAGATCATGGACAGTCCCTACAGGAGGGCCGATCCTTGCGTCATTTTACCCGGTGGGCTGTCAAGGCAGCTGCCTCTCGGGGGGCCCACTGCATGGGTCAGAAGGGTTGCTCCCGTGGTCGTCCAAGGGTTTATTCAAATGGAAGCACGGCGACACGGCTGTCTGGGGGGTGATTCCGGAGATATTTGTGAGATAGAGTCCGGGGAGACCGCGGTTGGCGAGATGACAACACTGTCAGAAGGCACAATGAGGCCGGGAATGAACGCCGTTATGTATCCTAATGGGCTCGATTGGGGCCGCGCTGGGTCTGTCGTCCAGACACCTTTTTAGCAGCGAATCGTTTGGAATGGGCCAATGCTTCTCTCTGCGCTGCACTTTGTGGGACAACCCCGACGACCGTTAGGATTTGAGGGAATCTGCCATCTAGAAGAGTGCGGTTATGCGGACTTCATCTAGAGCAGTGGATATTGTATTCAGTATCATGGCGCTATTCGGCGTCCAACTTGACACCACGAAATTTCACGAAGACAACCGACGCGGTGCTACCATCCGCTGCTTCGGGAATTGATGCGGTTAGGGAGGAGAGCGCCCTGGATGGTCTTGCTGGGTTTGCGACCGGATCGTGTCATATCGGTTATGGCCGCGGTGTCGAAGACGTTTGCGGATGTAGTCTAGATGGAGAAGGACGGAAAACTAATGCCTCTAGGCACTGCCATCAGCGAGTATTGGTGGTTCGGGGATGATAGTTATGTAATCCTGGTAACTGGTGTGAGTATGGTGTGGTATATGAGATACACACATGAGGGAGAATTGTATAGCATGGCTAAGCATGTATGTGGGAAGGGAAAATTTCTATTACCCTCCTGTTGTAATTTATCTTAGTTTAGTTTTCTTTACTCTCTACGAGTAACTTTTCCTTTGTTAATTACATAGTCAATATACATCTCCACTCTCTCCAACCAGTCGAGCAACTGAGCGATCCGTTTTATCACCATCAGGTTATGAGCCGTTGCAGGACGCCTACTGAACAGATTTTCACCGATTCCAACTTTTATCTTTCCCATTAAGATTCTTTCGAGCACGATTTGGCTATCTTCAGCTGCGGAAGCTTTTCGACAACTATGAGTGAACAATCTGGTTTACCATTGGGTGTGTCGGGAATGGTTATGGAGAAGTTGGATGGGACAAATCATCGGATTTGGTCACTGCGGATGAATGATTGCCTTATGAGAGAAGGGCTCTGGGACCTGACGGCTGGATTGGAGGAGATTTTACCAAGTCCAAATCCCGAGAACAGCAACTATATGAAACTACAAGAGCAATACCTTGGACAAAAGCGACGAGTCCAGAAAGCCATCGGAATATTACGCCTTGCAATGACCGACGCTATTGCTATCAACTATTATGGGTCTGAATGGGAAAATCCGAGTGCAATCTGGAAAGATGTTCGACAGACATACGAGACCTTGACCACCTACGATGCTAACCATTTACAAATGGAACTCTATGACTGTCGCTTGGAAGACTGCGGTACAGTACTTGCTTTCCTGAATAAGTTGAAGGAGATTCAGGATAAGCTGGTCATTTGTGGACAACCGCCAACCTCCGCCCAGATGATATTTCACATCTTCAATGGCCTACCTAAAACTCCCGACTGGAAGATGTGGATGATGATTACGAAGTCTGCTCTTCCTTCAACAACTACCAACGCTGGATATACAAAGTTGCAATCCCTTCTTACTGCATACGAGTCCGAACTCAAACGTGAAAAGTCATTGGAACCCGGACAAGCCCTGTTCGCGGCAGGAAGGAAGTGGAAGAGGACAAGCGGAAATGCCAGTATGGTTGTAGCAAGACAAGGAAGGCGAGCCGGAGATTCTTCTTCCTCTCAGAAGTTTACTGGCAACTGCCATCGATGTGGCAAGAAGGGCCATAAGGAGAAGGACTGCTGGTCGAAGATATCGGGTGGAGGGAAACAAGGATCCAGTTCAAGCCAAGGGAGAGGTCTGAGGTTGAGTGGAGGAGGGATGGAGAATGCTGGTTTGATGCATGAGCAGATGTGGATGACGGAGGACCTAAAGGAGAGAAGCACGATGGATGAGATAGATCAAGCACTTGCGACGCAATCTGAGGAGATGAAAGCTGAATGGGTCCTGGACTCTGGTTGCACCAATCATATCACCTGCCACCGAGATCTTTTTCTTCCCGATAAATTCACCAGTCTACCAAATAACCAGCGACAAATACGGACTGCTACGGGACAGTTGGTACCGGTTGCTGGTATGGGAAATGTCCGGATTCCGATTTGGGTACCCGGAAGAGGCAAAGAGACTGTACAGCTGTCTGATGTTCTCTTTGTTCCTGGTGCTGGAGATACGAATCTTGTTTCTATAAGTCAGCTTTCCGCGAAGGGTATGAGTGTTAGCTTTCACGATAAGGGAGCAGAAATCTACCGTGACGGAATTCTTTCAGCTATCGCAATCAAGACTAACCGGATGTACACTCTCGTCAATCAAGAGGAACCGATCGATACCGCATACCTAATTTCCAGTGATGATGAGAGCCAACTCACTCTTTGGCATAAACGCTTCGGACACCTGTATGCAAATGCCGTACTCAAGTTGAGTAACAAGCAGATGGTTGTTGGAATGCCCATTCTCCAGTCCATCAGTGGTCAGAGTCGATGTCAATCTTGCTTGGAAGGAAAGATGACAAGACTACCTTTTCGAGCGGTGGAGCAGAAAACTACCACGCCACTACAATTAATCCACTCCGATATTTGTGGCCCGATGAAGGTGAAGTCACTTGGTGGAAGTTCCTATTTCCTGCTTCTTATCGATGACTTTACCAAGTTTACAGCTGTCTATTTTCTCAAGAAGAAGAGTGAAGCAGCAGAATGTTTCAAGAGCTATAAGGCACATGTGGAAAAGGTGCACTGGGATAAAGGAAACAAGTACGTGATAAAAGCGGTGAGGACCGATGGGGGAGGAGAGTATACGGGTGCGACGTTTGTGAGAGAACTGGAGAGATCCGGGATTGAGGCCCATGTCACAGTTCCGTACACACCACAGGAGGACGGAATTTCAGAAAATAGCAATCGTGTATTAGTTGGACGGGCGAATTCTTTGCTTCAACAAGCCGGAGCAGCCAGGTCATATTGGGCAGAGGCTGTACAGACTGCTGTGTACCTCAAGAATATATCACCAACAAAGGGGACTCATGGCCGTGAAGCAACACCATTCGAACTCTGGTTTGGTAAAAAGCCCCAAGCAGCTCACTTACGTATCTGGGGATGTTCTGCATATACCTATATTCATCCCGCAAATCGTACCGATCGGAAATGGAGTCCTCGAGCTGAGAGATTAATTTTTGTTGGATACACCATGACCACCAAGCAGTATCGGCTGTTTAATCCTAAAACAAAAGCCTTCATAAAATCGCGAGATGTGGTCTTTTACGAGGATACACCTTTTTTCCATCAAACGGCACAACAAATCTTCCTACCGTTCACACAGCCATCTAAGATGTCTGATGTGCCACCACCAACTGTTCCCCCAAGTTCCCTAAGGTCAAACGTTGATGCAAAACCTCCTCCCCAACAACCAGAAAATCCAGTTACTCCTGATCAGAGGAGAACACGAGCTGTAGAATCACTGCGATCTAACCTGGGTGCTTATTGGGAAAGATCTGCCAATCGGAGACGTGAGATTGATGCTTGGAGAACTCGTCGTCAGAGAGAGGATCTGAGTGTCCAGGATGGCAGCCCAGTCCCTGCCAAACCCGAAATACCTGAAGATGCTAGTGAGAATTTGGACACTATCCCAGCAAACGCAATGACACAGACGGATTTTGTTCTTATGGTTAATGAGGGCCCTAGCAGTATCGAAGCGGCAAGAAGAAGTACTGACTGGAAGCATTGGGTGAATGCTATTAAGAGTGAACTACAATCTTTGGAGGATCATGGGACCTGGGATCTGGTGAAACCAGAATGCCTACCAGAGGGAGCAAAGCCAATCAGTTCACGAATGGTACTTCAGCAAAAGATTGGTGAAGATGGACAAGTTGCCCGTTACAAAGCAAGGCTTGTGGCACATGGTTTCCGCCAACGTCCTGGGATTGACTTCACTGAAACCTATTCTCCCACAATCTCTTATGCTGCAATTCGAGTTGTTCTATCCAAGGCTGCTGCAGAAGATAAAGAAATTGTGCAATTGGATATTGTGACAGCTTTTCTGGAGAGCAAAATCTCTGAGGAAATTTACCTAAAGCTACCAAAGGACTTCAGAGTCGGGGTAGATGGAGGTGTGCAAATACAAGAGCAGAGTCAGGATGAGATTGACATGAAAGGAGAAGGAGAAGTGATTGTGAAGCTGAAAAGAAGTCTTTATGGTTTGAAGCAGGCAGGGCATAACTGGTACCATACACTTCAAACCTACTTGGTGGATCAGATGGAGATGATACCTTCCAGGTATGAGGCTGGAATATACACTACAAAGTCAGGAGCCTTGATAATTGCATGGGTGGATGACCTTCTTCTTATTGGAACACATGCAGAGATTACGGAGATGAAAAATCGAATTCAAACTCGTTTCCAAATAAAAGACTTAGGAAATGTTAAGTTTTTTCTTAGCATGCAGGTGGAACGTGATCGAGAAAAGAAATGCCTGTTCCTTAGCCAACAAGTTTACTTGGAGAAACTTTTGGAAAGGTTTTCAATGAAAAACTGTAAAGGCTGTGAAACTCCTCTGGACCCGAAGGTGAGGTTACACCAAAGAACTGAGGAGGAGGAGGAGGCAGATAGACAAGTCTACCAAGAGGCAGTTGGCAGCCTAATCTATGCAACGATTACAACACGACCGGATATTTCCTTCGCGGTGGGACTTGTGGGACGGTTTTCAGCAAATCCATCACAGATTCATTGGCAGGCAATAAAGAGAATCCTACGTTACATCCAGAACACAAAAAATTACCGCTTGCAGTTGGGACTCAGTATCAATGATGGAGAGAACAATATGGCAGAAGTTCAGGATGTGGGTCTCCAGGTGTACGCTGATGCCGACTTTGCGGGGGAGGTAGATGGAATGAGATCAACTACTGGGTTAGTAATTGTCGACCCTTATGGAGCAGTAGTGAATTGGAGATCTCTCAAACAACGAACGGTGGCAAAGTCGACAGCAGACGCGGAATTTAATGCGACATCCCTGGCTGCAGAAGAGGGAATCTGGTTACGCATGGTCCAAAGAGAGTTATACCCGAACACTAAGATGCCCCAAAATACTCTTATTACCCTCTTCAACGACAATCAAGCATGCATAGCCAGCTTGACCAATGGTCAATTTCGACCATCAACGCGCCATGTTGGTGTTCGTTACTTCTGGTTAAAGGAAATAGTTGGTTCAGGAGAGGTGAAACTGAGATATCTGCGAACTGATAGAATGGTGGCTGATGGCCTTACAAAGGCATTGGATAAGACAAAGCATGCACAGTTTGTAGCAATGCTGGGAATGAGATAGTATTAGATAGATTCTTGTATTATGGCGTGATTGTACGCTTATTTTTTTTTGTTTGTCCTTACAAAAGTTTTTTATTTTTTATCTGCTTGATTTGTTGTTTTTTCTTTTATGTCATATCCTACATGAGCATGTTACCAGGGATTAGGGGGAGTGATAGTTATGTAATCCTGGTAACTGGTGTGAGTATGGTGTGGTATATGAGATACACACATGAGGGAGAATTGTATAGCATGGCTAAGCATGTATGTGGGAAGGGAAAATTTCTATTACCCTCCTGTTGTAATTTATCTTAGTTTAGTTTTCTTTACTCTCTACGAGTAACTTTTCCTTTGTCAATTAGATAGCGAATATATCTCCACTCTCTCGCCAACCAGTCGTGCAACTGAGCGATCCGTTTTATCACCATCAGGGGATACCCTAACAGGGGATGTGGATGAGATGGGGTATTTTAAGTTCTCTGCGCCGGCAAGAATGGTGCGAAAAGCGGTCGAGCCGGTGCACCAGGAGGCATGAGAATGGCATGGACGGAAAAAGGTTTAATTCATAAGACGGTGGTCATCAATGGAAACCGTGTGAGGAGACGGAGGTAGAAGCACCTGACGCAGTCTGGGCTCTTGAAGTTGGCGTTGAGGCTTTTTTCAGGATGGAAGCCTTTGGCACTATTGCGTTGCGCACCCCTATTGTTTTGATGGTAGTGAGAAAGCATGGAGAAAATAGGTATTTTAGGATCTAGGTGGCGTTGTCTAAGGGGCTGGAGCATATTCATCTCCAATGTTGGCGGACCTGATGATTTTGAGAAATAATCGTATGAGATAGGGAGATGTGGATCTTGTGTATGTCTAGGGGTATATGGGCGGTTGGTGTCCTAGTCCCGGTGCTATCGTGTGGGGTATTTCTATCGTAGGTTTTTGCTGGGCTCTACTTAAGTACGATTGCGAGTTCCCATCACTAGAATAAGATGCACAATAAGACTAGTATGATATACGAAAAGCGATTGTCCTGACCAATTAGGTCGGCTTTTTCTGGGATTTCCGATGCCCAAGATCCTCCTCATATCACCTCTGCGAGTGATTGGTTATGATGGTATTTCTTAGACTAAAGTTATTTCAAACATCCTGGGGCAAAATATGTGGTAGAGGCCCGAGCGGTGTTATTCCAGTCGGGTTTATTTGGGCATGGGATTTTGTATAATGCTATCGACATTGGTTGATTTCTGTTATACAGTGGTCTGACTAAAAATTTGGATTTGTTCTTGGTCACTTACTTTCTTGATATGCTCAAAATTTGTGGTTTGCTTGAAAGCCGGGATATCCCAGTAGAGATGCCTTAACCATTTATGTATAGCAGGGTAACTTTTTTACCGTTAATTTTCTCCTTTGCAGAAGGAGAAGAAGAATGGAGAGGCATACTCATGACGGATCATCCCGATGTTACACTTGAAGTGCTGGACATACACCGGATCGAAGCGGACGATGGTGGGATATAAGCGTATATCCGCCTCCGTGATATTCTCGCCGAGAAGATAGGGCCCAGCGGAAGACTTCAAAAGCCCTTCTACACGATCCAAGGACGCGAAGAGTGCTGTTACAGCGTCTTCATAAGCGCCTTGCTTGGTAGCGATCCCGGATTTGTAGACTCCGTTGTTTATGGTGTCGTAAACCCACGAGTTGAGCTCGTCAATGGTTCCCTTCTTATCCTCCGGATAGAACAGGTTTCCACGGAATTTCTCGTCGACAAGGTCGTCGAATTCGGTGTAGAGGAACCTGATAATCTCGCTGCTCTCATTGTTGACGATAGTACTGGTCTTTTTGTCCCAGAGGATTGGGACAGTGTAGCGGCCCCCGTATTGGGGGTCCGCCTTGAAATAGATATCTTGGAGGTAGGTCGCACCGTTAACCGGCTCCGGAGCGGCTGTCATCTCCGGGGACTCGGCGACTTCCTCTTCCGTTGCAAAACGCCATCCCTTAGACCCCATGTGCCAGTGCACGACGCTCAGTGATATGATGTCTTGCAGGCCTTTGAGTTCACGGATTATTTGGGTGCGGTGAGCTGGGTTGGGTTGGCTTCTTTAGCTCCAATTGTTGTGATGATGGAATGGATAAGGTATGATATCTTGGGAAACTTACCCCACGGACAGGCATATGAGACGTAGAGGTGGTACCGGCCCTTCTCCGGAGGGAATTGAGCTCCAGGAGCTTTTGAGATGGCGTCGCGAAATACAGACTATAGGGGTTAGATCCATAGACCGAGTTGTGTTTGGAATACAAAGGGAGACAAACTGGTTTGCGTTGAAATTCACCAGTCTTGGAGTCCACTGCGACCCACTCGGTGATCTTGTGCTTCTGAATGGGAGCCTGTCGAAATTGTCAGTCCGTACCGCATTTCGACCCTTGTAACTAGTTACGCAGAGGTATTTGTGCATACAGTCATTGTTCGTGATTGTACTCTAGGTAATATTGAGGATGATGGTATATGCTACTTGTAAGCCCGGCGGAAAAGCTGAGGATAGAAGAAGTTTCGAAGGGGAGGACGGGAGATCATAATATCATAAGGACTGTTTTTATTATTTCTATTATCTCATCCCCCCCGAGATGGCTGGGCTAAAGAGGATAGTTGATTACCGACACTTCTTTCTACGATTATAAAGCAGACTTTAAGAAGTTTACCGCCACCACACACACACAGCTGGAGATATGCCCGAAGCCGTGTTTGGACGTCGGTGTTTACACAAGTCCCGGAGCACAAAGAAAAATTATCACGCAGTCTGTCGGGTGCACCTCACCTTTCGGCTTCAAGCAGCCGGATTCGCAAGGGGCCAAATGTGCTATCATACTCAAGTGCAGAAATTTTAGTGGTGGGACAATTGTAATAGACAAAACCATTAATCTAATCAGGGAACCAAGCGATAACCACCCGAGGAATGATGCTGTGTTGTGCAACACAGATTCTTAAGCTTCAGCTTACGCAAACCTAACCCACTGGACAACCCCAACAACCACCGATCAAACCTTCCCCACCACTTAATACGAGACCGCCCCACCACCCCACCATCACCACCACCATTGCAATGCTACATGAGCTATTTCTACTACTCTCTGGGCATCCATCGCCAATACTCACCCCCTCTGGCCTCCTGCCCTCTTTCCCACTGGTGTCTCCATCCGAAAGGTCTCTTGGCCCCTCTCAATTTCCCGGACAAGAGCTGACGGGGGTTAGTTAGGGCCCTGCTGTCCTCGTTATCCTCCCTTGGACATCTCCACATTTCCCTCCGAAATGCTTGTTCCACCATCACTACCACCCATCCCTCGACCATCGCACGCGCGGTTGCGAGCGGCATTTCTACATCCCACCTGCATGCTTTCCGTGCACGAATTCTCTCAGTCGAGCAGCAGGTTCTCTCACGATCTGCGGGTATGGTCGGTGGCTACGACATCGTGTCGCTGGCAAAAATAATGTCCGGGTTCGAGGGATGGGAGAGAATATTGTCTTACTTGCATTCGCTTGCATCCGCCATGGGGGAAATGAGCGGGGGGCAACTGATCAACCGACTGCGAACAGACATTCACACCGGCTTCCCCACATTAGAGGCTGTGTCGCTGCATCTGCTCAAGGTTGCTGAGACAGCTTGGTTGCGGGAGGTTTCAACGTGGGTTTTGTATGGAAGGCTCCCAAGTTCTGAGGATTTCTTCATTACAGAGTCAGAGTCAGTAGTGTTGAATCCCGTAAACGAGGACGAAACTGGTGTGCTGAAGGAATATACTATCGCCAAATCACGCCTACCTTCGTTTGTGACCCCAGACACAGCCTCTTCTATATTATTTATTGGACGCGCACTCTCGGTGATTCGATTACGAGGAGGAGCAAATACTGGAATTGCATCCGACACAATTAGTCCGGAAATGACGCTTCTTCCGGTTCATCTATCGCATCTGCAGTCGCTTCAGTCCCCGCTATCGCCTCAGAAACTTCTTACTGCGGTTTCGGAAATACGGCTTTCCTTGTCAAAACATACCCTACAAAAACTTCTACCGGCTTCGAAAATTATTGATGTAGTTCATGTCCTGCGAGAATTCTTTCTACTTGGCCGTGGGGAGTTTGCCGGCACCATAGTTGAGCAAGCATCTGAGCAAGTACGCAATCGATGGCGGCGGCCTGGTGCCAGTGGGGGCATGGGTGCATCGGGCGTCAAATCCAGCTCGAGTAGCGCTGTTGTCAAAGAGGGCGAAGTATCATCGATATTGACAAGAACCTGGGGGGTACTTTCATCACTTCAAGGAGAGGAGACCACAGATGAGAGATTAGATACCGCCAGGGATCTTTTATACTTGTCCCTGGTCAAGCCCCCGCCCGCGGCTTCCGTAGCTTCAACGCCTGTCCATCCAAAAGCTAAACTTGGGGAGTCATTCAAAGACCTCTTGGTTGGTGTTCCAGTTACACTGAATTTCCACCTTAGCTGGCCCTTGGAACTCTTTCTGCAACCAGCAGATTTAGAGACTTATGACGCCATCTTCGCATATCTCGTCTCTGTTCGCCGCACTTTGATTGGGTTGCAAACCTTGTGGCGTGGTAGACGATATCCACCCGCTCCCCTTGCCTTTTCTAAGAGTGAAAATAGGGCAGTGGCAAAAGCGCGCAGAGAGGTGATCAAGAAACGTGAGGGTATCGAGAGGGCTGTTTGGGCAACAGCTGGCCTAAGTGTGTTCTTCCTGGAAACACTGGTAGGCTACTGGCAAGGAGAGGTGGTAGGAGGTGCCTTTGGCGAGTTAATGGAAATTCTGGGTCAAGGCCTAGAGGAGGCCCCGGAGGAAGAACAGCAGCGGCAGCAAGAAGACGAAGATGGGGATCTCTGGATGGCGGACGGAGAAGACCAGGACGTCAGGAACGTTGAGGAGAAGAACAAAGAGCAGCAAGACCCCGAATCGTTGATGCGGGAACACCACCTCTATCTCTCCCGGCTGAAAAGAGGATTGTTTTTGGCCGATCATCAGTTTGCACCCCTACTTAAGAAATTCCTAACTTCTTCCGAGGCTCTCGCTTCCCATATCGAGCGCATGGGCCGCAGAAACCGTCTCACTGATTTGAACATTACCCCCGATACTAGCACGAATGATAGGGAAGTTGCGGAGTGTATGGCGAGCTGTAGGTTGGTGAGAAATTTGCTTGGCATGTTGATTGAGAGGTTACAGAGAATGGATGAAGAGAGAGATATTGGAGGCGGTGAACTGCTGTCTTCCGGGAGAAAAGGTGGAGGGGGAGTTGGAAAGATCGATAGGCTACTTATGAGGCTGGACCTGGCTAATCTGCGGTTGGGGGATTAATACCACAATATTATAGCTGAGCCCTGTATATTAGTGTGACAAAAGGTTTACGACTCAATAGTCCCCTGGTATTGCAGTACGTAGCAAGAGCACGGTAATGCGCAAGAATTGATGTAAGTGATCAATTGAATCACCATCAGACCATTACCTGCCATAGCACTTCCACCACCTTCCAGCTCACCCCTGCATCCTTTCCGTCCTGCGCACGGACATCACCACCGCTGGCTGATGTTTGCTTCCCGACACCTACAACCCCCCTCGCCCTTTACCCAACACCCAGGTTTGCCCCATCGTGTCCATATGTTCACCCTTGTTCATAACTGGCCGAACCCCCCTCCAAGAGCACCCACTCAACAGCATCTCTCCCGCAATCAATCTTGTTCCAAATCTGAACATTAATTAACAATCCTTCCTTTCTTCCTTACCATGCCAGCTAAAGCCCCAATAGACGAGAACGTCAAGTTCTTATTTGCATGTCTTATTAGGAGCGATTATAAAACGGTTTGTCTCCCCTCCCCCTCCTCCTCCTCGCCCCTCAAAGAACATATCGAGGGTGTACTAACACGGGGTGAATAGATTGACTTCACCCGCGTAGCAGCAGACTTCAGCATCAACCCCGCGGCGGCCAGAATGCGCTGGAGCAGGCTTAAGAAGACCATCAATGTGGACGACATCGCCGCCTCGATACTGGATGGGAAGAAGCGGAGGATGAGTAAAGCTCGGCCATCTCTTTCTTCTTCTGTCAAGATGGAAAAAGCCGAGGATGGAGCTCCGCAACCTCCCCCCGCTGCTACTGCTTCAACAGTGGGCATCGTGCTTAAAGAAGAGGAAGTAGCCGCGCCGGAGGAGGAGGTGTTAGCCCCGGTGTTATTCGCCGGCTTACCAAAGCCATCGAAATGCAAGAAGGCTGGGGCCGAGAAACGGGTTGCCATATCGGTTGTTGTCGTCGGTGAAGCAGTGGGGACGGCAGGTAGATTCGCCGCAACGCAGGTTCCACATTTACCTAGAGTTGCTGAGGTCGCAGCGGCAGTGGTGGGGACTCCCGAGACCAAATCACGACCTCCCATACCCCGGAAACCCTTTCCTCCGGCACCGGTGGTTCAAGTGCCTCCTACGCTCAAGTCTAAGCTAGAGACTCAGTTAAAGGGGGAGGGGGAGGGAAATGCCATGAAACCCGAGTCTTCCCCCACCGACCCAGTACGCGAAAACGCCGCCAGCACGGCAATAGCAGTCCTCACCGCCAAAGGGTCGAAAAAGAGGAAAGTGGAGAGCACGTGATGTCTATTCTAAATAAAAAAACACCTAGCATCGTGAGGGAGAGAAGGAGTCTGTACTCAAATTGTTTGGAAGTAGGGGGAAGGTGCTGACTAGGATTAAATGTACTCTTCTCTTTTTTCTTTATTTTTCTTCTCTTCTTCTTGTATCTGGAATTTCCAAACACCTACGCATCCCCTTCACGCCAAATCAAGTCAAAACGGCTCGCCCCCGATACTAGAGAAGTGATCAATCAACTAAATTGCGAACGTTGAGATAACGCCACTAGATTTTCGTTTGCTGCCAAGTTACCCCGTGAGCTCAAGGCGCTCTGGGAGGCCCGAGATTTTGGTACTTACCTGAGGTCCTAAGTCTGCCCTCATAATCCATAACTAAAGTAAGCTCGTGGCACCCGGGACGATGCTTGTAGCGTGCTAAGGATTTTGGCCATCATGCGAGTGTTATACCACCGTCTACCTCCAGACCACCGCTATGTTCGAGTGATAGTTTATGCGCATTCCTTGGCTAGCGACGTCCACTCAGCTGGATAGAGGTTTGTGGTTACAGGATTGGGAGTCGTCTGTCCTGGTATGTATGATAGTACGCTGCTGTTTCGTGGAGATGGACCATAGCAGATTATCCCGCGAGGGTCTGTGACTCATGTTATGTCACTGTACCGTACGTTCACTACAGTGCTGGCCTTCCTAGTCAAGCACCTCTATATCCCACTGACTACATACGATACCCAACCCCCATAACGCCCAAACCGAGCCAGAATGGAAAAAAAAATGAATACTTTTTTGTAACCATCAGATAAAGTCTGCAGTGTAATTCCGTGTCACAACAAGGTGCACCCACTAAGGCATAAAAATCAAGCAAGCTAGTTTCAACCTCTAAGGGGAAAACAAATCCCACGACAAACAGTATCTACCTAACAACAGCGCCCACTAGAGATTTAACCTTGCAGACACCACCACTCTCCGTAACCAACCTGCCTGTCGGCCCTTCTCCTGGGGCTTTACCCTGCGCTCCGTCGCCGGCCCACCCTGCTTTCTCCCTGTCAAAGACTACATCCAAATCAGATGTAGTAGCAAAGCCGGGCTGTATCTGCTCCCAAATCTTCTTCTTGGGGTTCAATACTGCTTCTGGCTCGGCATTATATCCCTCAAAGTATACTCTCTCACCGGCAATAGCACCCTTAGGCGGTGCTACAAGCTCCACGGCCTCCTTCTTGTGTGCAGTTGGGTCCTCACCCGGAACGGGTGCGGGTGAGGCTGCGAGCACCATGGCTGCGGACTTGATTCCACGCATCGTCACGGGCTTGAGGTTTGCGACGACAACGACCCTACGGCCTTGCATCTCCTCGATCGGGACAAGACCGTTCAAACCAGAACATACTGTGCGGACAGTTGGAAGGGGGGTAAATTTTGCGATAACTGTGTTCGGGAGGGAAAGCTCAGAATGGGGGGTCACAAGAGGAGAGCCCTCGGGATCGCCCATTGAGATTGTAGAAACGAACAGCGAGTCGGCATTTGGATGAGGCACGCAATAAAGGATGTGCCCAACGCGGAGGTCAATTTGAGAAGGAGAAATAACCGGCTCTGGTAAATGTAAGTTTGGCCCGATTTCGATATTTGAATCAACAAAGAGCCACAATTACCTTCTTTCTTATGAGCCTCCCTCTTCGGTTTCTCTCTTTTTTCCTTCTTGCATTGCTTGCCTTCGCTAACCACCGCAGCAGCAGCCTTTCCTGCTGCGTCCTTGACACCTTCCTTAACCTTTTCAGCCTCTTCCTTAACCTTCCCCACAGCCACCCTACCCTTTTTCTTTGAGCCCTCACCATCCGCAGCTCCCTCTTTCTTCTTTTCCTTGACAAGCTCCTCGGACTTCAGGTAAACCAGCACCTTGCCAGGATCCACAGCAACCTTCTCCTCCGGAGGAATTTGCAGCCCCAAATCCGGAGTGTTCTGAACAAAGTCAACCCAACGAATAATATACCTATATCCCTTTTCACCCGTCTTCTGCTCGTCACTCCATGAAGCTACCTGACTCTTGATGCGAGCGTAAACGGCCACATCAGCAATTGACAGCTTCTCGCCGAGAATTGTGGTACGAAATTTCAGGTTCCCGTTCAACTGAGCGATGGTCTCCTCAAGAACAGGGGTAGAAGACGTTAGAGTCAGCCATTGATTGATTTCTGCAGACTCGATGTCGGTGTAAGTTGTGTTTGCAAACAACGGGATCAGGGTAGAGAGATGTGAAACAATGGTGTTAGTTCCGGCAACGGCCTCATTGTTTGGTAGGATCAGGTGAGAAACGGCGGGCGTTTCCTCGGTGGAAATAGTAATTGGAAGTGACTTGTACGACGAGAGGATAAGGGGGAGGGTAACGTCTGATGGAGAGACCGAGAGAACAAGTGATGCCATGGTCCTTTGTATTCCAACGGAATGGCGGCACAAGGGTTGGTGGGAGGAAACTCGACGGGAAAGCGTACGAGCAAAATATCGAACTGCTAGGGGAGACAGGGTGGTTGTTTGTTGGAAAAGAATATGGATGGGTCAAAAGTTTGTGAGATGACTCTATCCATTGCGGGGTGATTGAGAGTTTACAGGGACCAACCTTGCCAAGACGAGTGCCCCTCCAAACCTTCCCGAAATCAGAAGGGCTCAGGGTTCAGGGGTGTACGAGTACAGTAGAAGAGCTTTAAGCTTGCCAACTTACTCTTCGCCATAATAACAGCATAATAATATTATCATACATTATCGTAGGAATTCATAATTAATTATGCAGAACATTGGGCCACTGTGTATTTGTTTTCAAAACGGATACTGATCGTAGCCCACAAAAATCCCACATCCCTCATAAAAACCCGCCAGAACCCAATCAATGAAGACCGCAGTTTTCATAGCACGCCTCTCTTCCGGATTCAATCGTAGAATTATCTCCCAAGCGCCCCTCCAGATCATCTATCCCGTCCCACGTAAACTTCCTCTGACCAAAGTTAATGGAAACCTTTGCACCAGCGCTGCCCATCCCTATCATCGGCCAAATGCGAAGCCCCTCCTTGAGCGAGAAGGCCGGGCCTAGAGAACATATTAACTCAATCCCAAGTAGTGGATCCGTGGCTCCTACCCAGATACTCGGCATTCAAAGTATAGAAGGCAAAGCCCCTCTTGAAATCCAGGCCACAACCGACGACATCCCCAGTACCGTACACCGGCCCATATTTCAGCCCCTGAGAACGTCCAGGGAATTTGGCCCCATCATCAGCGTGATATCCCCACGCGTCCACCTCCCACCCCGGCATCCCATTCAGCGAAGTGTCCCTAGCGCAGAACCCAAGACCGATCCTCTTGCCATCCCCTTCGTCCACGACCGTCATCTCATAGTAGTACATGCGGTCATGATCGACAGGAATGAAAGTGTTTGCGCGGGCGCATTGAGCGGCAGATCCCCATCGCACTTTTCCACACGTCAGCTGTCCATCCTCGTAACCGGAGGGTGAGGGCTTGAGTAGCTAGCTACCTGGGAGAGAAATAGTGAGACCGTTGTCCTCGATGATCAAACCGGGTGCCTTGTCCTCGTCGGTGAAAAGTGATGGGGAAGGGATCTTATGCATTTTGTATTTATTCTTATTCTTTCCCAATTGTTAGTGGTTTTCAGAGAGCTGTCGAGAAGAAGAAAAGAAAAGAAAGAGCCTAAAGGGAGAAGAGCTTTAAAGGAGTGGAAGCGGTGCCAAACTCTAAATGCACTTTTGAGCTTGACTTTAGGCGGGTTGGTACGAGGACGGCTGAGCGGCGTGTTGGCCCAGACAGCGTATGATATGAGATATGCACACGCGAGACAACGAGGCTAAGTACGAGATCTCGAGTTTGAATCTCGCAAGGCTTCATTGCATGCATACAAGTATGTATAGCACGGTACACCCACCTGTGACTCAACACATCGTTTTTATGTTTTGACCATTGGACTCGCTCGGGGTATCATGCTCGTACGGCAATCCTCGTGAAATCCCAAATGATATTGACCTGGTGCAACAATGCCGTTTACGGCGCCCTAAGAATATATCAACCTGAGCTCCGATTCCCAGTGGGCGGGTGGTACAGTACAGTACAAGTACAGTGGGGTGGTCGAGAGAAAAGAAAACAATGACAATGTTACCTTAGAAACCAGAAGTCATCGATCGAGCCTCAAAATATGATATCGATTTATGTACCCTGCTTACGCCGACCCTCATCTCAGCACGAGCACGGTAATTAATTAAATAATAATATATTCTCCTGACACTGCCTAACCAGTGATCCGAGAACGCACCATACAGCCTCCACAGGACAGGGCTCATTTTTATTTGTAAGGCCCGGCACGGGTATTCCAACCACCCAGAGTGCTCGCCCCGCCGTAGAACACCGAGGGCACGGCAGTCGAACCCAGGCTCATATATTCACTTATTATCACTCGCAGCTTCACCCAATGCCAATTCCGGTACCACCGTCCACAACATGGCCTGCAACGTTTAGTGCACTACCTCTTCCCTTCCCCGGGAATAGGGACCATTTCAAGAACCAACCGCCCCCGCCTATTCCGCGCTTCAAATGAAAACAAACACCGATTCCCAGGTTCTCTCCCCCATCCGCTCCCCACCCTGCTCCATTTCCGCCCTTAGAAAATCACTTTTCCTAAAAGCAAGCCTCGCAATTGGGCTGCCCGTTTTGTGAATCAGCGCCGAGACAGCCGAGGCCAGGTTTGCCTCGTGGAAAGCGGAACCAATATGAGCCAGACAATCTTAATACCACATATTTATCCCAGCTATACCGAACATGGGGCACCGAGCGCCCAGATACGTACAGACAATTGGCCATACTTTTTTTCCCCCACTTCCTATCACTCGCCTTTTCCACCCGGAACCGAAGCCACTCAGCTCCCCGCATACCAGACACTCCCGCACCATCCGGAAATATTCCCACTCGCTGTGATGATGGTAGCTAGTCGGGATCACAAACAGTTGATCGTACCTATTCAACACCTAGCCCATGGTTGCGGGTACAAGGGAAGCCGGAGGAAATTCTTGTCTTTTTCATTAGAAGTCATGGGCGCGAAAAAACCAAACCCTTCGAGTCAAATTCACCCCATGGATTACTATTTCTTCATTTTGTAGCTGATGTTTTCTACTTATACATGAAGAGCTAAGAGCCTGTAGGCACGTGAAATATGTTGGTGCTATATATAGTGCTGTGCCCACCTTACTCCCGTACCCAAAACCATCAAAGCTTTTTTTTGAGATGCGGACACTGGGTAAGAAGAGCAGCCCAGGGATGGATGTATGATATTGTGTTTAGTGATTACAATTTTTTATCTACAAATCATGGATTGTCACTCGATAACTTGCTCTCTCTCCCACTATTCATCCCCGAAATTTACAGATTCTTTCACTCTTGGACAGCCCTAACATAGTTTGACAACTGTGAAACACAATATTGATAGGATCCGCCCAGGCAAGGGGAGTGTATCAACCGCAACATTGGTATTGGCTCCCACAGAATCTCCAATACAATTAAATCATCTCAGATATGATACCTCCTCCGTCTTATAGTGTAACCATCAAGATACCTCCCCCCAGCAAGCTCTACCTCAAGACCCTCCCCACCCCCTACACCGACCACATATCGCTCGTATCCAATTCCATATCCATAGCCAAATCCATACCCTTCACAGTGCCGCCCTCTTAAATCGTTGTCAATGGCATGCTGTATGCGATATCCCATGATGTGAGGATATCTTCTCTGAACACTCTCGCTCCCGACGTACCGGATCCCAGACCTTGGGATTCGATATTCTGTCGCATGTTCCCATTCGTAGACCCCATGGCTCCGCTCGCCCCGATAGTATCCACTGTCTTCATCATCAAGCTCATCACCTGACCAGTTGGCCTCTGGATCAGAGTATGAAGAGAACCGGCGAGAGGAACATGAGCCCCGTGCTTCTCTGGGGTGTTTCCTATGTGATGATACTAACTGGTGATCTCTGCCGAAGGGAGTATGATGGTCATCTTCGTAGTTGTCTTGAAACACCCAGTCTGCCCCTTGATCATCCGAAGACAGATCCCGTTCTGGCGTCAAGTTTCCACTCCGGCCATAGTGGTCCAAAGTAGGGCTTGAGTGACTCTGGGCCACAGAGCTTCTTGAAAGGGGACGGTCTGAGAACGATGAGTATCTGATGTTGCTCATCCTGACTGGTTTAATTCCCTCCCTCTTGAATGGATTCTAAGGAAATCTTAGAAAGAAGAGGCACCATTCTTGCTATTTGTAACAGTATGTCTGTGGTGAACCCCTTATCCAAAACCCACTACGACAATACCATACAGTCCGGTGCTCAGCTTCGTTCGCAAGACCAGAAGCTAAGGGAAGTATAAATTCGCTCATGACCTAACAACCCACTATGGCCGTTACCGGAAAGGTCTGCTTGTCAAATGCGGGGAGCCTCCCGATCCGCCAAACGGTTAACTAGGATCTGCAAGCTGTGTGCTGCCGCCTTTTCTAGCAAACAGAGTGAATAAACGCTTACTCCCGTGCTCGTGCAAATCTATCATCTTCGCCCGTGGCACCCCCCCCCCGGACCTAATGTCAGAGCAAAATTAACTAATTAATTACTCCTCAAAAACCGGGGCCCCCTCCTCAAAAGAATCGAGTGAGATACCATGGATTAAATGGGATGTTATCACATACCGTGTTCGGGTTTGCGGGGATCAAGAAAAAGCGTATACTCAATAAAACCCTGCGAAGCCGTGTTAATAACCGAAGGCTGAAACACTGAAAGAGGAAATCCGACTTCGATAGCTCACCAAGTCGAGGTTCGTTGGCATACCCGAATAGATTGTTAGTTCAGATTAGAAGCTTACCCACCGAGCAGGCATTTCACCGGTGCAGGGGAGGCGATGCTTTAGGCAAGAAAGGCTATGATACTAAAGGTATGAAGGGAGTTTCAGAGGTAGAGTAGATGATGAAGGCCCAACTCTCCGCCGGGAGTTGTGGCAATGCCCCCTATTGATGACATATGAACAATGATGGTTACGCGTGTGTACAAAGCTATCAAAGGTAGCAGTCACAAATGCCCAGTCCTCTCTCATCGACCGCCATTTCTCGCTCTCATGCGGGTATGATAGCCTACAAGAGAGGATGAAGCCTCAACAAAACCCATCAACCTTCAACCATCTCCCCATACAAACAATATTATCTGGCAAGCTAATGTGTGACTACCGATACATCCTCCGAATAACAGTTTTATGGCATACATTAAGCGGATTAATAGTTTGTAAATAATTGGAGGGAAAATCATGTGCTTACATGAAAGCCCTCCAGTACACTAGTCTTCATCATGTACTCGAATACCGACCATGCCCCCCTCTCGCTGCGAGGATATGTAACCTAACACCAACCTCCTGAACCGTAAATTTATTAATCTCACCAAAAATGGGATCCATGACTCGGCGATCAATGCTGTCAACACAGAAGTGCCCCTCGTGCAATACAAGATTTCCCGGCGTGAAATACCAAGAAAAGACTTCAAATCGATCATTTCCTGAGCCAGACTAACCCAAGACTTCACCTTCCCTTGGGCTAATCCAAAGGACTTATGGCTACCAGGCGAGATGAGCGGAACGCCAAAAGGCGACCCAACCGATAACCAAAGGGATCGACGGATACCACAGGAGCTATCTTCCTGACACCACGGTGTCCGAACACAGCCAGAGCATCTAGTAAGCGAAATTGTACTCCTCTTCTGAGATAAGAGAACACTCCCAAATCCAGTACGAAGGAAGACTGTCCGAACACGGGTTTCAACACACTGATCCCCGAGGAACCGAGTGACTATTGATGATACGCAGTTGGTTTTCCTCATCTACCCGATATCAAACCACATTTTGACGATCCCAGATAGATCGGTTTGGCCCCGAGGGCAGGCAGGCACCTAAACAACCTCGAAAGCATAAATCGGGACTTAGTTTCCCTGAGCACTGGGAGGGTATTCACTTCGCGAACGTGTGCTCCTCAAACCCAAACAACTATCCCCGTGAGCCCCTCCTTTGCGCCGAGAGGATGCCCAGCAAGTCCAACAATCACATTACTTCCAACACGACAGTTCCCTGACCGCAAAGGGGGTCCACAAGCAAAACACCACCCACCCTGCGCCAAGGACCGGTGGGAAAGAGGTCAGTCTATTTGCCAACCGGTAAGCCTCGTGAACAGCGTCCAGCCTTGCTTCCCCACAGAGGGGGCGTTTCCTGATATTATAAACCTTGAGCTCGGACAGATTTCGAACACCAGTGGCTACGGTCAAGCATCGATGCTGTCCGTTGCCAACTGTCTCGATCATCCGTGCGTTATTCTTCCAGATCCAGTTGACCAACGACCGCAAGTCCAATGAGCAGGTGATAGGCTGAGAAGCGATGGGGTTAACTGAAGAAGCTCAAGAAGCAACAACAGAAGCAAACACGTTTCCGATCAAGTACAACAGGTAAAAAAAAGTAGAAGTTCGGATAGATTTAGCGACAAAGTGTACCGACTCTTCAAATAAGTGTCGTGTCATTTTACTTCATATTGTGCTCGTACGCACGATGGATTTGCGCATGTGCGATTAGTGGGTCAAAAGGCCAAACAAACCAGCATCGAAAACGTCGCGAATGCGCAATCCTAACGAGAAGCAGCGACCCCCGGATTATCTGCCTCAATAATACGAGGAGTCAGTTGTTGAACATAGATGACAGAACCTAGATTCGAACTGTGGTCCAACGTAGACCACCGATCAATCGGAATCTCTCAAAAGTTGCTCACGTGTACCGGTACCGTGTGCAAGCAAATTCATGGCAAATAGTCTATACGAAATTTGAGGATTCGGGTATACGGGTGGTAGCAGTTTGGTACCATCTCACGGGGCACATACAACGCAATCACGATACTCGAGTACTGTACTATTGTGGTGTGCACCGGTAGACATCAGTGGTGTTTCCAATACTCCCACTTTCGCCACCCAACGTCTAGCCCCGGAGGACCTTTGAATAATCAATGCCGAGACCCCAGCTCAGCTCAACTCGTCCCAATTCCCCTTCCTCTCCCCCACAAAACCTTAAACCCAAAAACCCCCACTCTTGACTCATGAGAGACATCACCCGCTCTTCTCTTCCCCTCCTGTTCTCCCCGAGAATTCAGAACAGGACTTCCTTCCCCCAACCCTCAATTACTCTACCAGTACTAACCAAAACCAATCAAGTTCTTCAATCAAGCCAAAGCTTACCGGTACCCGATCATAAGCTTTTCCCAATCAGACAAGAACACCCGAACACAACTGCCATGATCCACTCCCTTCGCCTAAATCACCTCACAGGAAGAGAGAAAAGAGATTTTGCTTTTTCACTAGTTAACGCTTCAGATGGAAAAAGAAAAGCTCTCCATTGGCGGTCATTGCAGCCCGTGAGAGCCCCGATGGAACCCGTGTGGGAGGGAGGGTGATGAGTCCAGCGTTTTGTTCGGTCCGAAAGGGAAAGTTTTCCTAAAGGTTCGGTATGCAACATAAAGCATGCGGGCCCCTAACCGTGTTCGCCCCTTCCATCATATACAGTAAAGAGGTTGTAAGTCGACGCTACACTGGATGAAAAAGGTGTATCGCTCCTCTTGCCGCTGCTCTGGAAGGCTGGTACGATACTTGTAAAGTCTCATGCTCCTCTGCCTGCCTACTCCTGCAAGGGCTCCCACCGCTATGCGTGGGTGAGTGATAAAGGGAAATTTGAAGGCTTAGATTTTTTTTGAGGAGGGCTCCCCGATAATATGGTTGATAGCTGTTGCATTGCCAGTTATGCCGTGTACGAGGGAAGACGAGAGGTGGGAAACGGCAAATGCCGTACTCGTACCTTTGATATATAGATAGATGCGGCGGTCTGCTGCCGTAGTTGATATGGGAATTGTTGAAGAAGGATGGTTTTGGTTGGCAGGTTGGTGGTTGGTATTTCCGGGCGCGGCATAAATTTCCTAACCGGTTTCCACGACGTTTTCCCCGCGGCTTCCGGGCTACTTTGAGACAACTATCTGTCTGCTCCGCTACGAGTACACTTGGGTGCAGTATAGTACGATACCGGTACTGTACGGGTACTTGACCGACCTCTCCAACGCCGAAACCCGGTATTCGAGCGTAAGCTAACCAAAACGTAAGTGATGCTTTACGGCAGACATCCGGCATCTATCATAATATCATGAGGTTATTCGCTTCTTGACCCGTTTCGTGGCAAGCTATCATACTATACCAGTTGTGCACTTCAGTGCGCACTAAGTTAATGGGCAAAAGTTCCTTGAAACGTTTTGCTTCCAAACAGTCTTCGAATCGTGAAGCCTCGCGCTAATCCTTATCTAGCCGCGTGCCCCACCACGGTCCACCCGTCGCCTCAAGCGCTGATTACTTTTAAAAAAATAAAACAAAATAAAAAGCGGGAAAAAAGAAAAAAGGAAACTCCTTCCCCCTGACTTCCCCTCTCTCACCACTCTTTGCAGGAGAGGGGGGAGCGGGGGCGATACGCGGTGAAGTTGACTCTTCCCCAACTGCCGAAGCCTCCTCCCCCCTCCGCCGTTGAAGGAAAATACCGGTACGAAGTGTGCGGTAGGGTGATACCGTACTGTGCTGCTTGAGGAACTGGAAGTACGGTACTGTAACCATAACATGTGTGTAACCTGACATGAAAAATTGTGTCACCAATAGGGAGCACATGCACACACACACTTTCAATAAGGATTGGAAGTGTTGTGAGGGGGGGGGGGGTTGAGCAAAAAGCCATTGTTGTTTTGCGGATGAAGGGTTGCTGTTGCAACTGTCACGATGATGGTCTAGCCAGTCCGGCAATGGAGGATTTGGAACATGAACCGGTATTTGTGTAGGTATGGAAAAGTTGATGATACTGACGTGAGCGATCCGGATCTAGGATTTTACTTGCGCATCGGGTTGGAGTTGCGGTTGGATGAGTGGGAAACGAGAGGAAGCGGCGCTGATTCATTGCCTTTCTTTTTTACCTCATTTTTCCACTGTAATTGCTTGTTTCTGATAGGGGTGCAAGAAATCGATGAATGCGGAGTACATAATATGTGACGGGGAAGGTGAAGGAGGTCGAAAAGCTGGGGAACTTTCAATTGGCATTACGATCAATGTAGTCACAGTAAGCCAGGCTACCATAGCTGCGAGAGATCGATCATATGAGGTTTCATTGCAAGTAGGCAGATAGGAAGTGAAGTACCGGTATCCTCCCTCTCTCCCTCCCTCCCTCCACAACCCTCGATTACTGGAAAATATGCTCCATTATCAATAGCCACCGTATTGTATGATTTCCCACGATACGTAGCAATGTTATACAATAGCCACAGAGGGCAAACCAGCTCGCGTGACCGCCACCCATCATCAATCCTTAACGCCAAATCCAACTCGCTCACCCATCACAAAGCGCCGCACTCGCCAGTCCATTCCATCAGTAAGTTACTGTAGGTGTTATAACACCTAGCACAAAAACGCCAACCCGACAGCATAGATGCCAGTAACTCAACTCCCCCCCCCTCCCCGCTTAGTCCACACAGCCTGACTAATCCTGGAAAGGATACCTCACACGATATCGCTCTCAAGTAGGCTACCGCCATTCGCAGCATCGCTCGACACAGTTTCGCACTACACGGTTTTGCTGTGGGTTTTCCGCGGGAATTACCTTTCCTCTCCTTTCTTCTTCCTCTTGTTCTTCTTTCGGTGGGCATGGGCTACTGGCGCCGGGGACATGGATAGGGATGGAACTGGATGGGGCAGGGTAGACTAAGGTTTTTGGTTTTTGGTTTCGTTTCTCAAAGTGCCGGTGGATTTATCGATTGGGCGGGCTGTGAGCCCGATATCGTAGAGCGGTGGTTGTGACTGCTTGGGGTATTGTGCACTGTACTGCACTTGTACCGTACCGGCACTTGTACGGTACTCGTACTTATTCGTATCTGGGATAAAGTGTGATATTTGAAAACGAGGCAGGGGTTGGGTGGTTGTGTGACCAGAGCCGTGTTTTCCGATACTTGTAACCTATTGCCAGATACTAGAGTACTGGTACAGTACGAGTACAAGCTTAGATACTTGTACTCGAGATAGAGGAGGCATCACAACAAATTTGGGAGGATAAATATGGCATGGAGAGGCGGTTCTGAACTATATGATACGGTACGGCCATCTAACTAACCAGCTACTGTACTCGTACTGTAACTACCGTGAGATCTCGAATAGTCAGACCATATGCTAGGACGCCCCCAGTATTGTAAGGTCTGGCGTTTTTTTTTTTTTCTTTTCCTTTTTTATTTGTCTCGGAAAGCAGACCTTTTGGTGTGTTCCCTCGCCCCTTTCCCAGAGGAGGAAATTTTGGACTACATGGTGTCCGTTTATTGGAGTCCTTTACGGTGTGAAACGGTAACTGGTTGATATCGTAGAAGCCCGGTGTCCATAATACCGGTGCTGGAAGGTCCATCGCACTTCTGCCATCAATCTTGAGGCTTTGCACTCGTGCTCGTCCCGAGCCAGAAGTACCGTACGCAGCCGAAAACAGGGATTGAAGGAATATCCGGCATCATAGGAGATCTGGGTGTATCTGAGAGCCAGCACGAAATACCGGTATGCCCTCCCTGTTTTTCGGGTACCGTACCGGTACCTCTGGCATGGGACAAGCAAGCATAGTATCGTATAGCACGATTAGGTACTGTACTGTACTTGAGCGATGGCTTAAATTACTCGGTATAAAAACCTGCCAGATGCTGGAAGGCGAATCTCAAACTTCACGGAGGACGAACCCCCCCCCCCCCCTCTCCCAACCTTCTTCGCTAACATAATGCTGCCATAATTGCAAGCACTGTGCTGTGCTATATCATACATACCACTATCCATCCCCTCTCCTGTGTTCCCACCAACCACCCATCCCAGGCCACCAAGGAGCTATCGAGAAATGCCTATTAGTCTACGAGTACTGTGACTTGCCCTCTCTCTGGTGATATCCCTAACCAACTACAACTACAAGTAACCCTGCGTGATTAACTAATTGACTACGGTAATCAACTTATGATACTTAACCACACAACACAATCCATCGATCAAGATCAAACTCTGCCAAACCTCGCACCACAAAACTTCCACCACGTTCAGTTTTTCATCCGGGGACCAGAATTTAGCACTTGAAGCAAGCGGCGACAACAACTGAGCAACGCCGTTCCATTCCCCAACGTCCAGTAGTCTCCGCCATGCAGCGCCCAAGAGTTGAAACTCCTTGATTCGGTGATGGAGGGAGCACTGTGGACAAAGATAGTTTTCCAGAGCCCGAGGTGACGCCTGCATCGGCTTGGACATTGGGAATCATGAAATCACACTCGGCTTTTCTTGCCCTCATCTCATCCTCCCTCATCTTCTTGCTTGATATCACTGCACACACACACAACGTGCTTGCTAGCATAGTGGCGGGAAGTAAATATAGCTACCGGTATTGCCGAAGAGGAAGAAGAGGAACAGATGATGACGATCATCACGATGACGACGAGGTTGATGGCTTTGATATCACTTTTGTTGTACAGTGTTACTTTCTTCCTTTTTTCCTTTCCTTCCCTGGTTCACCAATTCCTCCAAACTCCACCTCATCGGAGCGGAAATCACCACATTACATGTTTTTTTTTTTCTTTCTTCTTCTTTTTCTTCTTCTTTTTTTTTTCTTTTCTCTCCCCACAACCACCCACCGACCGCGAACATTAATTACCATAATATCGATAAAAACAAGAAGAGTGAGGAAAGGAAAAGAAATCCGCGCTCGGCGCGGAATACTTGCATGTTTCGTGCGATATCTATTGATCTCGGGGATCTCTGCTTGTCTGATGTACGGTTCTCGACGAACACAGTACGAGTACAGTACAGTACCCGAGTATATCATGACCATCACAACACCGCCTACTTGCCTATCTACCTGTCTGCCCCACAGTACAATACACGTACGCATGTCCTTCGGTCCTCGCTACCCAACCCTCCCTTCCTCCATCCCTGGGATTAGTACACAGTGCCCTAGGTATAATAGCTTACTTGCATGCACAGAGTGAGGGGCAGTTCGTCTATCGTTTTTCTTTTTTCCTTTTTCCTTTTCTTCCTGGCCCGGTACCGGTAGACCATCCTTTTGAACGACTAATTGATTGCTTGATTATGCTATTGTATCCCCGGCCCCGCATATCGGTAATCGGTTGTCGCTTAGGGGCGAGTTTAATCACCAGTAAATAAATAAGTGATGAATGAATGAAGAATTGGGCGAGTGGAATGCCGGGCTTTGAACCGCCATGATATTCCGGTGAGTAGGTTAATAATAATTGGTTTGAAGTTCTCGGTGCAAGGACTAGTATACAAGATATACAAGTAGTCCAGTACCTTTCTCGACATCAACTCGGAGGCACCGTAAGTCAGTTTAGCGGCCGGAAATTACGGATGTACGAGTACCCTTTTTTTGTGTATCGAGAATTTCCCTGGTCCGGCGTATTTGTAGGCTAAAAGTGCTTGTATGAGTAGGTAATGATACTGCGAAGGATTTTGACCCTGGGGTTTTCCTCTCTTTCTTTCTTTCTTTCTTTCTTTCTTGGGTGGGTTGGACTGTCTGGTGGGTTTTTATTATTATTATTACTTTTGGGTGGGGTTGGAATGGATGGGTTGGATGGTTGGGTTTGCTAGAGGTTCCCTCTGCCCTTTCTGTTCTGGTGGAGTTGAGATTGAGATTGTTCTGAATTGTGTGGTTGTCATCGTCGTTGTTGCTGCTGCTGCTGCTGCTGATGATGATGATGATGGTACTTCTTGTCTTCCTGCCAAGGTGGGGAAAAAAAAAAAAAGAGTAAAAGAGTAATTTACGGTATCATATCGAACCTGAGACGAGACGTGAGACTTCATGCTAGCGAGCGAGCGAGAGGCTGGCCTATGATACCCTATGTGCCGGAAGTGATGTGCTGCTACCATATGATACCATTTCTGTGTGTGTGCCGACAACTGCCGTTCGCACGAAAACCCACCCACGCACACACGCCCAAGCACGCGCATTTTGGGGAGTGATGAGGATTGCATTTTCTAGGCATGATACGGTTATGCGGAGGATTGTATTTTTGTTTTGTTTTCATTTTCATTATTATTATTTCCATTATGATAACATTATTTGTATTTTTTTTTTGGTCAAGTTATGGTATGTAGGTAAATATCATGTCGACGTCGTTTTGCCTTTGGGGTACTTTTGACATTGCAATGTGTACGAGTACTGCATTACACGGTAGATGCACTCGAGTAAAGTAGTCTATACGTGCCGGTATTACATCTGTGTACCGTGGGTGAGAAAGATGGAGGAGGGTTGCCGCGCTGCTGTGGTGCTCTCGCGAGGAAGGCGGTGTTCGACATGTGCGTATCGCTCGCCTTTGTATGCCGTTAACTGTCTAGTAGTTATCGTGAAGCGATAATTCGAAGCTATTTCAGGGTCAGGGAGGGAAGAGCGGTGTGGAGAAGAAGAAGGTTGGAAAGAAGGAGGGTTGGTTGATGGAATACCGGTAGTGGTGGTGATGGTGATGGTGGTGTGTCTGTGTCCGTGTCTGTGTCTGTGCTGTTCGAAATTCAGAGGCGTTAATTCGTTGTGATAATTATCGGAGGGGGGGAGGATGATGAGACCCTCCTCTATTACTCGACTAGATGAAGCCCGAAAGGCAACTTCCCGGCCGACTCTGGCCCACACATTTTTTCCAGTGTTCGCCTTCTCCGCGAGATCAGATTTCCGCAAATTGTTGATTGAACCCCATCCCCCCTCCCGGAAACGGAAATAGGCGGGTAGAGTTACGCTACGAGTATATTATCATGGTTTCTGTGAGATGCGGTGAGTTATGGCCTCCCCCGTCCATGAGTTCCTTTATCCTAGGCATAACTTCTTCCGCCGTGGGGAAGGAATCCTGTTCAGACTGGGAGCGAGGAAGGAACGCCATGTCTGTGTGATGCTGTACGATAACCGTCAGATCCCCGGAATCTACTTAGAGTGGGAGTGCGCCGCCTATTCGCCTTCTCCCTTCCTCGTGCTTCCTTCTCCTTCACCCCTTCTTCATCTGGCCTTTGTAGTGTCTGCGTGCGGCGGTGTGGTAACCCTTTCGCCGTGCTGTACTTTACTGTACATACAATACAATCACTCAACCTTGATATTTCTCTCTATTTTTGCACCACCCTCACGTCGGGACGCTGCTTGTGGAGAAATCATCGCCAAGTCGAGTGAGGTTGCCGGTACAATACTGGTACATTGAGCCGCCCTCTGAATAGCACAGCACATACCAAACACTCTCCTACGGAATATCATAGGCCCCGGTATTGTGCTGCTATTTTCCCGTCTCTCCCTCTCCCTCTCCCTCTCCCTCTCCCTCACTGTCTAGCTCGCCGCGGCTTGTACTGTACACCGTCTTTTTGAGGGGGGAGTCCCGGACTCGTAGGCTCTGTTTGTTAACAGAGCATCCTTTTTACCCACCCTCGAGAACCATTTGGTTGGGCAACTCGTGGGTCACTTTCACCCTTCTTTCGTTTAACCCATACCGCACTCGTGTCTTCAAAAGTTGGCTGGCCGCCTGTGGGCTTTCGGAGGTAACTCGCAATTAAATTGTATGTATCATTCCTATATTATTGGGGGTGTGCTGGATGCATTTGAATGTTTGACCCTTCGCTCACCTGGTAACAGCGGGCGAATCTAGTCCAATTAGTGGTTATCTGCAGCCACTTTCGCAAATCAAATCAGATCAAGGTTTGTATGGCCACTCTGGTACGGGCAGCTATCAATACAACATACCAGTAGCTACTGATACCCACACAACCGCCTCCCATCACCAACCATCTTCTTTGCTTCAACCCACCAGACATACTCGAGTACTTGTGCTCGTGCAAGACCCTGCTTGCTCGGATATAGTGGTTGGTGGTCTGTGTCCCTTGCATCGACCGGAACGGCCGAAGCAGCAACTACGCAAGCAGTTCGCCCACAACTGATAACCTTCACCGCTCCCCTCTCCTCCTCCTCCAGCTGCTCCTTACCCCCTTCACCACCACCCCTTCCATATACCCCCGTTCGTATATCACCCCCGACACCACACCTTTACCCGCGCCGCCGTATTATTATTTATTTATAAAATACACTTTGTTCCTGCTTCTTGCTACCTTTCTTGCCCTGCTTCTGCTCTGCAGCTCTTCCTCTGCTGCTACTTCATCCGGAGGCGCGGCTTCAACCGGCTTTTCGGGTCAACTCATAAACAAAGAAACTCTTGGTACCCACAAATCGTGGCCACGCCGACACCTTCTCGTCGCCTACCAAACAAACCCCGTAATATCTTTCGCTGTCGGAATAGGAATACAATAAGCAGGGCGATCATGGATTCCGTTCGGCGGTATTAACTACCAGCGCTGTCCTTCTCCTATACCCGATCTTGTTTTTCTCTTGACCGTTAATCCACTTCGCGCGCTTCCCATTATCTCCCTCTCCCGACGACTACGCAATCATGCTTGGTCGTCTATTCTCATCTGCGAATTCAGCAGCCACATCTCCCAGCGGCACTCGCCCGTCAACCGCGGCCCCCGAGAGTGACGATCTACACACCAGGAATCTTCTCTATCCCGATGCAACTTGCTCCTCGTTCCATTCCTCTCTGTCCTGCTCTCATACCAGCAGCAGCGGTGGTGGTGGGTTCGGCGAGAACATTGATCTCGACTCTGATCGAGATGTGAGGGTTATCATCGCTCAAGATGGTACAGCTGCCGAGCTGAAGGCCGTCTTGTACGACTCTCAACCTGTCCCGAGGAACGTGGGCCAACCGCAGCCGGGGTTTGAAGACAACGGCCCTTTGTCGCCCGGACTCGGAGGGCCTTACCACCGCTCCAGGCGACGTCCCGTACCCCCGAATCATCCCTTTGGCGCCTCTTCGTATCACCCAACCCAAAGTGCTTCCGGGGTGGCGCCTGATCATGAGATGACGGTATTGACGGATTGTATGTTTGGCTCGGCGCCGTTAGCATATAAGGGCCCCTCAACGAAGGTACACATACTTCCGACAGCAGAAGAGCGAAAAGGCAGGATTCGAAATAGTCCTGTTTCCTCAAGGCGTGGATCACTTCGAAACCTTTCCTCTGGCCCCCAACAACTGGAGACAGAGTCGCATAAGGATGGCCGCAAGGAAGTTTTGATTACACGGCTGTTTTCGGTAGTAATGCCTCCAAGCCCAACGTTTCCAAATCCCCCTTCGGGCTCTAAAGACCATACCTCTACACCCACAAGTTCACCAGGATCCCAACATGGGTTTCCCTTTCCCAAAATGGCCAATAGCGCCCAGCCCGTAAGTGGACCTGCGGCTGCCGCAGCCAAGATCGTCAAGCCACCCAAGACTTATATGTACGCTCTTGGTTTGATCATTTCATTGCCCCCACCAGCCGTTTACAACCGCCCGTCGACAACTTCTTCTCTATCTCTCAGTCATAAATGTTGCCAGCTAAGTGCATGTACATCTTTCGAGCATGATCATGGGCACCCCGACTTCTTGTGCTCAACACCACCATTTGACGACGGCCATTTCCCACAGCACTCTCTTAATAGTCTGAGGTCGGATGCTGTAATTGATGACCTCCAGGCCCCTCCTTCGATAGATGACCGGATGGATTTGATCACTAAGCACTGGGATGTCATCAATAGAGCGCTCTCGGACCTACAATGTGTTGCGCAAACTCAGATTCTCAATGTTTTGAACACCGCTGGCATAACTTCCGCGCAGACGGTCTGTCAGAACGGATTCAAGTACAGGAGGAGGATTGAGCTAAAGCAATGGGCATTGATGAGCGACGATTGTGTGCGCGGGGAGGTGGATAGGCTGCGCTGGAGGATTGTGACAGGAATTAAGGTTCCTAGGGTTATTACCGGACAGGGAAAGTGGGGTGTGTGGAGGGACGAGGCGCATTGGGCCAATGAGCGGTTTGGAGGAAGGGAAATGAAATTGTGAGTTACTGCCGTCCAACTGGCTGTTTTCCTTATCGGAGATACTAATTACGCGACGTGCAGTTTTTTCCTCACATTACTGACCGCATTTCTCGGCCACCACACGGAGTGGCTAGACGTCCTTGGCCCACTACCATACAGGCGGAAGCACCAGCGGCAACAGCAGGTAGCGGGTAATAACGAGGAGTTCCCTATACCCACTCGGACCGTTATTCTTTCGAGCGACAAGATGGCCTCGAGAAGACTCATATATCTCCTTTCGGCATTCTTGCCGACCAAGAGCTTTCCCCAGTGGGATGGACTCCCGCCGCCTTCAAGGACTTCGTCGATCAATTATCTTTCCCAATCGCCGCCCATCTCGGGGGCAATGGGAAATGGCATGGGGGGCAAGAAGAGCTCTCTACGAAACAGAGCCAAGAGGAAGCCCAGTAAGCTTAGCATGGTCACTGGTGATGAAGAGGGGGTGGTTGTCGGATGGGATATCCCCGCGGCGACTAGTGGGGAGTCAAGCACTGCGCCATCTGTGTTGCAACTTCCTTTGGCGAATCCTGCACGAAAAGCGGGGAGTGCAGGGGCACTAACCACAGCCCCAAGCTCCGTGACTGCTATGCCGACTAATGCACCGGGGAGCCCCCAGAAAGGTGATGTGCGTCCGAGCAGCAGCAACAGTGCAGCAAGTATGAATCTGATGAGCACACTAAAAAGAACTGGGACTGCAAACACAAGCATGGATTCAAATAGTGGATGGGGTAGTTTTCTCAGTTTCTGGAGCCATTCAAAAACAGGGTCTACCGCCCCAAGCGAAAACAGCCTGCAGCACGATGACGGTTTTGATGTGATTGGTAGGGGCGGGGCAATCAGTGGCGATGAGAGGGAGCCGGTGGATGTCGGGGAATTGTACTTGGAGGATGACGATCTGCAGCATCATCACCACCATAAGCAACACAGTGCGCCACCGTCGCTACCCGCACACCATGGTTTCCACAACCACCACCTTCAGTTTTCCGAGAGCCAAGTGAGGTTATCAGTCGACGAGAATGATGGGGTGGTCGACGTTGACATCCCGATGCCATCCCTGGACTTCCCGACAACCGGATACACATCTCCCGTCAGCTCTCCATCCAGTTCCGGATGGGCAATGTCAATGCCATCCTTGGAGAGCATGGGCAATGGGTTCCTGGGGTCTGGCATGAGTTTCTCATCTGGAATGGTAATGCCCCGCTGGATTACCGATCTTGAAGAGAACGCGGTCAATGTAGCGGGGTGGCTGGACGATGAAAAGTTCCATCCCGATTTCGCCCTCCAAGCCGTGAAACCATACCCGGAAGTTGAAGAGGAGATCAAGAGAGCCATGAGGGCCGAGGCAACACCCCGCCAGCCAATGGGCGCCACACCTGCTTCCGAGTCTGGCGGCACCAGTCAGGAGAACCCCAACGACAGATGGATCGAGGTCTGCTCGGTCCTAATCGCAGACACAAGGGAACGCATGATAAAACGCCTTCGTCTCCGTCGACGCAGCAAGAAACCGGTTGCCTCTCCGGGAACCACCTCACCACTACCCAGTGTGCTAGGTGCTTACCGCCATCTACATATCCAACAGCCGTCACTCGTTGCATCAGGTCCATACTTTGGCCCCGCCGCCGCCGCCACTGCTCAAGAGGGGGAGGAGGAGGAAGTAATCGACGAAGAACTCGTATGCGATGTCGATGACGTTCTCGCTACCGCTGTGGAAAAAGTCATTGGTATATCCGCCACCCCCCTCCCACGGCCACAAACTGGTGGTGGTGGCAGCCGCACCACCGCCCGCGACGGAGGGGACGAACTTCAAAAACTCAATGTCCAGGGATGCAAGTGTATGGTTCTTGGAGCTCTGGAGAATGTTGTTCGCGCCGTTGCGCAGGAACCTGGGAACGTTGTGGAGAACTTTTTGACGGAGGGGGTTGCAAAGTGGCTTAGTGATATTCAGGAGGCTTGCTGATTTCTTTTTTTTCTTTCTCCCCCCCTAGTTTCTTGGTCTCTGCCTATATTATCATGACGGACGGTGCATTTGCTTCTGTTTCTTTTCTCTCTCCTGTTCCTTTTTTGTCCTGGGTGCTTGATAGTCCGTGATTCCCCGAAGACTTCGCCTCATTTCATCTCACTTTTCTTTTGCACACGGCATGGTCGGTTGGGCTATCGGAGTTCGTGGGGTTTTTTCTTCTCATTTCTCTTTACATGCGGGTTAAACTCTCCATGATGGACCGGATCGGAGCATAGCCTTTGTTTTATCCTTCACGTTGTTCCATAATATCAGGTCACAGCTTTTGCTTATTATTACTGTCCGGTTTTACCTTAATTAATGGGGGAGTGTACCTTTAGAGATATTCCATTTTTCCCTTGCTTCCCGACTACTTTGCGTTTGGTTTGGTTTGGTTTGGTTTGGCTGTCTTTCCGTTTCATTTGATGTTCATTTCACCCAGCGCTGGCATTTCTGTTTGTGGGGTCTTATTTCTACGATGGCCGGTGTTTCGGTGTTTTTGCACCTTTTCTTTCTCCCTTTTTTTCCATTGCATGATGGATGGGCGAGAGTGATGGCATGAGATTGGTCTCCATCTAGCCACACCACTCGCTTCAACCGCACTCGCTGGCTGGTCCTTTATAACTGATGTACCAACACGGTACTTGTATGGTAGATCGAAATGGTCCTGGTGGGGGGGGCGTTGGAGCTTTGCTTTACCTTGCTTTACTGGTATCATACTTTTCACGGAGTTGAGGATCACCCACTCTTATATATATATGTATGCACTCGAGTACTGCACGAGTACGTGCGTCGCGATCTGTGATATGTGAATGTTCAGATCCTAGCAAAATAAGCAAGGAAGAAGCCGACGGAAGGAAGAGCAGTTCGATGATCAGCGAGCGACCCTGCATTTTCCCCACTCCTTCCGATATTGTGCTCATTGTGCTCACGGTGAATGAACATGGCGATTCTCGCTTCAAGTCAGTGCCGAGCATTGAGACATAATTTTTTGTTGATATACAAAACTGTAATATTATTAACTCGTGTACAGTACAGTACAGTATGATGCTTGTTCGAGCGAGCTCGACCCTCAAGGGTAGTCTACGGCCGACGGCGAGACATCAAGTAATTCACAGTAGCCAACCAACCAACCAGCCACCAACCAACTAGCCGACCCAACCAACAAACAAACAAGCCGTAAAACACATCACAAACGTATTCTCGCGCGCCGTGCAAGAAACCGATGCGTGCGTGTTTAATGTCAAGACAATTTCCCACACAGGTAGTATCATATGATGATTCAAGGGAGAGGAGGGAGAGGAGTTCCGAGGGATGACGGGGATGTGGGCATGAGGGAGTAAGTTATGCGTGCTACATAAAAGCGGAGCGGAGGAGGAGGAGGAGGAGGAGGAGGAGGTCAGTACGAGTATGGTACGGTACTCCATCACATGCAATACCGTGGGTATTTTTTTTTTATTTTTTTTATTTTTTCATTCGAAAATATGGTACCGAATATATCGGGCTAATATCCGGCTTATTTATATAATATTTATTTATTTTACCGTATTCATTAACTTACCTTGGGTAAAATTTATGACGGGTGGAGGGGGGGGTGTTGGGCGTATGAATGTGAATGCGGGGCCGAGGCAAGTTGACCGTCCGTAGACTAGAGAGTATGATACCGAGACAGCGAGTACTGTACTATCCGTACTCCAGTATACATTTGTTCGGGGACGTTATCCACAATTCGGGGGCTCACCGAGCCTCGATCCTTGCTCCTACGATATACTTGTGATCCTGGCAGTCTGTCTAATCATGCTCTCTGCTTATATCCTCGCACTTACCTGCTGCTTGTAGTATGGCACTTGTAACTGCGATGGGGAGAGAGCTAGGGGGGGGGGGGGGGGACGTTATCATGGATCGTACAGTAAGGATGGAAGGAAATGTGGAACGACTCTGTTTTTGTCACCGTCGTGCTTTTCAATCGGGTTGAGGAGTGATAGTACGAGTACAGTATCATACTTGTGCGAGCGCGGTACGGCACCGCAGAGCCGAGACAAACGACACAGTCAGGGCGGTTACGGTACCGCACTTCCCCCGAGCAAGATCGCCCAAAACGAGTTTATCATACTCGTACCATAGTAGTAGTATTATTATGTGAACAAAGTAAAAACCGTTGAAACCCCGAGTACACGAGTACAGTACGAGTATCATACATAACCCTCAGGGATTGGGATTGTGTGGCGAGGGGGCTTTCGGCCGGAGTGAAATTGCCAGGCGTGTGTGTGTACAGTACTCGAGATACGTGGGTCTACGATAGCTGGCGAACGAACCTCCAACGAGTTTGTGGTGGTTATT
Organism: Tuber indicum; assembly: GCA_006112555.1. Lineage (NCBI taxonomy): Eukaryota > Fungi > Ascomycota > Pezizomycetes > Pezizales > Tuberaceae > Tuber > Tuber indicum. The sequence goes on along the minus strand of VBSK01000006.1, from coordinate 125,485 downwards.
CATCATAGTCTACCTGCCTGCCCGCCCGTCTGCCCGCCTGCCCGCCATACCTGCCCTATATCACTCCCGTCCCGTCGCACACCATCTCTGCGACATCCCGCTGATTACGCTAACTCATTTGTCCGAACTGATCGATCACTGGTTGGCGTTGTGCGTTGCGTTAGGCGGGTTCCGCTTGGTATTCGAGTATTGTAGTACCATTGTCAACGTACCGGTATTATGAGGAAATAATATTATGATGGACGATAAGACTTGAATTCCAGGGTATAATACCGATCACGAATACTTTATACACCGGTATATATTCTTTCCCCCCCCCCCCTCTCTTTGGGGATGGCGTATTATAGCCTGTCACGCTTGTATCGGGAATGAAGGTTGGGTGGGGAGGAATGTAACTTATGTGGCAAAATTGATAATAAACTCCCCCGAGCTCGCCGTCCCGCTCTCCAGCCCCCCCCCCTTCTTCCACTCTGATCGAACTGCAACGAGATTCTACTTGATTCGGTAGATGTTCGGTGTGTCTTGTCCATCGGTAGGATGATGTAAGCTCCTCGGGTATCGCAAAGGCGTTCTGTGCCACCCTCGTATTATCTGTTGATGGACGGCGATATACTCGTAGAGGTTCACATCGGGTCACTCAGGGCCTGTGGGGACTTTCCGATCCGAGCACTTTTTGGGCTTCGTCTACCGCCCCCGGCCTGCCAAGATTTTACATCGGGGTTGCATAAGCGGGCGTTTGTAAGATTCGCAGGGTGTGCCCTGCTCTAGATGGTACTCGAGTACCGTATCATACGAGGTATGATACTCGTACTTGTTCGTAGGACTTATCCACAAATTACGGAGGGGACTGCCTTGTGTGAAATGATTTGATTGGATAATTATTCCTCTCTCGGCCACGCTCTTCCTGGGCAAGTCGTTTTCCCCGCCGCTGCCGGTATTGTGGATGTTTGGCGCGCGTGTGGTTGGCAACTTGGCGCTCATGGTAATGATAATATAATACCTGTTCTTGGAATCATTGAAATGGGGGAACAGAATGGAGCGTTGGGATGGACCAAAGTGTGGATTCGAGCTCTTGCACTACCGCTCGCTATTCGCCAGAGAGACAGAACGCGGCGGATATTATCGTCACGGCTGGCATAATAATATACCTGGTAATCGTGCCTCAACAGTTATACCAGTCTTCCCATCATCGCCATATAATATGATATCCTCCGGACAATCTAAGCGATAGCGCGAGAAAACGCGAGAATGATTGTTCGATAAATGAGAAGAGATCAGAGCTAAGGTATCGTATCAATCATATGGGAAAGGAGGAAAATATAAGGGGAGAAAGTTTTCAGAGCTGGTGCATTGAGCTGACTTGTAATGGTACGAATTACCTACTTGTAAATACACTGCCGATATCTCCAACAGTGAACGTAGGTGAGTCAAGTGATTGAGTGCGAGAGAAGTTTGCTGGGTCGGGAAAATCCCCCTTCTGGGATAGAGGTTATAGTACAACATCCTTCTTCGCACACTTCTCTTGTATTCTAGTACCGGTATTTACGGTAATACATACCGTTCTATCCGGGAACGATCGAGTCTATCTAATCCGACATCACCTAGCGCGTTACGGATATTTGGGTGGGCACCTAGGAGGGCGTTGAGCTGCCAGGGACTATGGTATAGTTTGAATGCGGGAAAATACAGGAATGCGGGGAGAATGGACATGCTTCATAAACGTAAACAATCATAATCTAAGCAGGTGCAGGGGCAGTAGTAGCTCCCAGTTCCTCCAACGCCACATTAGGATGCAATACGAATACCGTTTTCCCGCCCTCCGCACTGCTTCCTTCCGCTGCCTCACCGACCAGTCCCTCTCCGCGGATTTGCATCAAGATGTTGTCCTATATAAATATTAACTTTGGCTTCATGTGAGGGGTCTATAAAATGTGGAGTAACAAACCTTGACCATGCGCTTAAGAACCTTGCCGATCAGCATCTTCTCCTCCTCGAGCTCCTCCTCAGTGTTGATCTCCTCTTCCCTCATCTCGAGATACCACGTCTTAAGTTCCTCTTCCTCAACACCCTGTCCAGTGGTCAATTCATCGTCATTGATGCGACGTACAATGAGGTTGAGAATCTGCATGTATCGGTCATACGTAATCTTTGTCTTCTCCCGGGGCGGCTGGCTACTAGACATGCCCGGGGTGGAGACCGCGGCAGTGGGTTCGCGGCTTTCCTGATCCATATCTTCCTGCATCTCCTCATCCGCTTCATCATCATCATCGACTTCGACGTCGTCCTTCTCCACGTGAATGATCGACTGCCGAAGCAGACCAAAAGCCTCGTTTACAAAACCTTCTGTGACATCTTCTACACAGTTGGCCTTGGCGATGGCCTCAGAAAGACGGATAAGAGATTCGAGCTGACGGACAGTAATTCGGTAACTATTTCTTCCAACGCCGCCTTGAGCATCGTCCGCGCGCAGTTCCTTATATTTCTGAACAAGAAGAGTGCGGGCTTCCTCTGTGAATACAGGGCGGAAAGTTCGGGCGAATTTGATATATCGCTGTAGCTGCTCAGTGGTAAATTCTGGGGTGATGGCCGCATCTCTATTGCGGTGGAGCCCTACGATGTGTTGAGCTAGGTGGGTGTCGATCGCTTCGTTGCATTCGTCAAGGACGACAAAGAAGAGATCGAAACGGGACATGATTGGCGCAGACATATTAATATTAGACCGGAGGGTAGCCTTCCGGTTGTACCGACCTCCTACAGGATTCGCTGCTGCAAGGATGGATGTCCGAGCATTGAGAGTGGCTTGAATACCAGCTTTTGCTATAGAAATCGTCTGCTGTTCCATGGCTTCGTGAATTGCCACCTGGTCCGCAATATCCATTTTGTCGAATTCATCGATAGCACAAATACCATTATCCGCCAACATCAAGGCACCGGCTTCGATGGTAAATTCACCAGTCTCTTCGTCCTTGACAACTGCTGCTGTGAGACCGGCTGCCGAGGAAGCTTTCCCGGAGGTGTATACGGCACGTGGGAGAAAGGAGCAAACGTATTTCAGGAACTGAGATTTGCTGGTGCTGGGATCGCCCACAATACAAATGTTAACATCTCCACGAAGACTCATACCCTCTGGAGTCACCTTATGAACACCCCCCATAAGCTGAAGGAGAATCCCTTTTTTGATAATCTCATGGCCATAAACGGTGGGGGCTATTGAATTGACCAGACGTGAGTAGATATGGTCACTGTGGACCATGCTCTTGAGTTCCGCGATTTCAGCTTGTGTTAACGAGTTTAGGAAGTCCTCTTGTTCTCGCTCATCGTCGCCAATTTCTGCCTGAGTGCCTCTCAGAAGGCCTTGAACCTCTTCTTCCTCTGCACTCTTTCGCAACCCCGCACCGGGAACCCCACTTGTATCGCTCGTGACCATGCAGGCGAGAAAAGCCAGTCGGTAAGTTAGATCTCTTACACCTAGACTCTTTAATCCCGTGACACCTGTGCTTTCTGCTCCGCCTCGCGGAGCGTTCTTCATGTCCTTCATACTCTGTGCCTTCAACCCCGGCAATCCCAACATGCTGACGTCAGGGACCACAATCAATGTCCCGGTAAAGATACATTTCTCTCCGGCTTTCGCTCTCTCTACGATTTCGCCTCTTAATATGATGTCAAGAGTTCTCGGCATGCTCCCCGTAGGGATTTCGCCGGAATTCTCTTGCACACGGACCTTTTGCCAGTCAACAAAAGATGACTGCTTGATTTCCAATCTCCAGCTGACACGATTACCGCAGGTAAGATTAGGGCATTGTGTAGGTTCCGTATACCGGAATGTTTGCTCAATGCCGGGGATTTCAGTACGGCAAGCTTCGCAAGTGAATGTAGCTAGTAGCAATTCAGGACGAACTTCGGAGGTACGGGTTACAGTCGCTGATATAGAGGTTAGAGTGCCGATTTGAAGGGTGCGCAGAGAGCGGATGCGAGTAGTAAGTGGAAGGTTGAAGATTCCCAGAGAGAATATTTTGTCGGTTGTGTGATTAACCTACATATTCAAACTTAGAGGGGGCTCTTTATTGATCAAACAGAATAGCAAAAGATGGAACGGTGGGATGGTGTAAAGCGAGACACTATTTTGGTGACAGGTAGTCGATATGAACGTACGTTCTCAGACTGACCACCTTTCCCGGTCTTCCCCCAATACTCAGGCTCATATCGTCTAATACAAGTCTCTAATCCTCTCTTTAAAAACGGTAAGAAACGATAATGCCTCTCTGTTATTGCCTCGACAAACCCTTTCACATATGTGTTGCTCCAGTACGTTAAATGTGCATAATCAACGAATAGCGTACTCGACTCAGTGACTGCCATGCTATGAATGGCAGCAATGTAGTATTTGTCGGTAGTAGGTGGAGCGGCCGCCGCAGCTGATGACGGAGGCGGTGGCGGGTTATCTGGATCTTCGACAAAACTGTGCCAATGTGAGCTAATATAAATGAAGTATAGGGGTAGGAATCCTGGAATTACTTCTCTAGAAAACCAATAAAAGCGTTCATGATTTGGTCACCAGCTTCATCGGTAACCTTTGGAACCTGGCTCAGGTCGGTTCTCGGTCGATTAGTTCTATTTACAGTCCCCCTTGCTCCAACAACCTCATCATCTGGGTCTACATCCATTTGACCATCGTCGCTGGTGCCATCTGGTGGCCCAGGGGCACTGGATGAGAACCTAACTGAGGAAGGTGCAGGGTTACCACGGGGACGAGGGCGAGGAGCAGGTTCCGGTAGATCTGAGGATAGAACTGCATCTACTAACGATGACATGGTGAATCGAGGGAGAGAATAGCTGCGGGTCTGGTATCTGGAGGATGGATGGACCTGGTTTTTGTTTGTGTTTGGAGGGGGTGATTGAGTATAATTGTGAATTGAGGGGGGAACAAAAAGGTGGGAGAGACGCGTAGAACGAAAACGCGAAGGAGAAACTCTACAACCAATAAGGGGTCCAACCACTTACTACCACTTCAGGACTAACTACTCCAGGTTTGTGTATTCCCCACCTTATCTAATCAATCGAGCTCTGGTGCCTGATTGGCGAAACAACGAACCTCTTTGATGGTTGGAGGCTTGGAGCTCCCCGGAAACCTCGTCGATGCACTACCTTCGAACCTCCGAGTATCATATTCAATATTCTGACACCCTCAACCGAAATATGGGCTGATTTTTACGGATAACAAAACCTGCCGCCGTCTCCAATCTTCTCTTTCCTGAAATTTCAACAATCTTCCCGTTTCTCACTCGCAAGATGTCTACTACAACTAACCTACACCCCCCCTCCTCCCATGCTCTTCCGCAGACCCCTCTCACTCCGACAACAAGACACATGGTCCTTTGGATCCACGATCCGGATGGCTCACCTACCCTTTCCAAACGTGAGGCAGTCTTAAATTATGATCTCTTTCCTCCTCACGTTGCGAGACCTGGTGACATAGCCGAAGTAAAATTGATGTCTTCGTCGTCCACCGGAAACGTATCTGATGACAGTATAGCAGTGGGTGGAGGGGCTATGGAGAGGAAGAAGAGCTATACCAATTCAATGATGGAAGAGGAGGGAACTGGGGTTGGTGGAAGGGCAGGGGGAGTTGGAGGGAGTACCAAGGTGGAGAAGAAATTTTTGTTTGTGATACGGGAATTGGAGCCCGAGCAACGCGCGAAACCGAACCTACAGGTAGGGCCCTGAATGTCAATTTTGCGGGTTTAACTGATTGGGTTCAGATCTCGCTGGCTCGGCATGTCGCTGATTTATTCGGGTTTCACTCAAGGGCTACTGTTACTGTCACGATTGTATGTTCCACAAGCCCGAGTTCCGTATGTGTTACTAAAAACGGCCTTAGATCGATAAAAATCTTCATGAAGCTTCGCATGTTGAAATTTACTTCCGAGACCAATATATCTCCCGCAGTGACATGTGGCGCATGGCTACCACATTATTGACAGACACCTGCCCCTACAATTCACAAAAGCTCCTCTTCATCTCCTCAATTCGGGGAAGTGTTGGGAACATCTGGGTACGTGGGCGGAAGGTCCAATCCGCATACTTTTCACCACGAACTGTTCCAATATTCCGCTCGGAGTCGGCCCGCTACGTCCTTTTCATTCAGATGAGCCGGGAGATGTGGCACTTTGACACCGACGATGGTGGAGATGGCGATCAGGGCGAAGGGGGTGGAGGAGGGGTGGGTGGCGAAATAGTCTTTAACAAGCTTATCAACGGATTCTTGCCTGAGTTATTCAAACGGTGGAAAAGAATTAATGCGCACCATCTGGTATCTATAGTTTTGTTCACAAGAGTAGTTTATGAACATGGAGAACCAGTGGGAATCCTGAACGGGAATGGGAAAGAAAGCGAAGAATTTCTAGGAACTCCTGGGGGGATAAGCATCGGCGAGGGGAGACGCTATAGAGATTTTTATCGCGTTGTGGTCTCCTCCATGGCGAGCTCCGATTGGACCATTATCCTTCACCGACTGAAGAAAGAATTCTCAGTCTTCCTCCGGGATATCCTCGTTCTTCCAATAACAGACGATGAATTTCCACTTGAATCCAATCAAACGACACCTATTTCAAGTGCCGCAGATTCTATGGCCTCTCGGCCAGGTACACCATCTATTCCTACCTTTGTCGACATGCTTCGACCTGCATCATCTTCTACAAGCTCTCAACCCTCGCCTCGGATCCCCCCACACAAATCTATTCCTAGTACGCAACGCAAGAAACAACCAAGAATGATCATCACTGGGCGACCTTCTGCCGCTATCCACGGAAACATATTGGAAGCAATAAACCTAGCGACACTCCAATTCAGCAAAGACCATGTCGACCGTGATCTTGTTCGCACTGGAGTTAGCGTTGTAATAATAACTCCTGGAACTGGCCATTTCGAAGTTGATTATGATATGCTGAAAGCTACAACAGAAGGACTGATCATGACTGGCATGGGCGTGGACCTAGTCTGCCTGAGCAAAGTACCCCTTCATACCGTCCCTCTTTTCAAGTACCGCAGTCCCATCCCTATCAGCATTCTCGCGAAGCAGGAGCAAGGATCCCCTAAAGGCTTCCCCCGAGGTCTCAGCCCACCGAAAGTCACTGTCACGTCGTCGGGTGCTACGGCGCCCGACCGTAGCCAGGGTGAATGGGTGTACGCTGTTCCCCATTGGATAGATATTTCCTTCTGGAGTGCTGCCTCGGAGAAGAAAATCAACAAACGTGGTCGCGTTGAAAAGAAGAAAGAGAGGAAAAAATCGACTGGTGGGTTTCGTGCAAGAGCAAAAATGTATGAGTTACAAATGATGGGTATAATGGAGAACGAAATTTCGGAAATATCGATCCCGTTTCTGCATGATAACCCGTTTTGGAAACCATTGCCCACGGAGGAACAGCAGGCACAGACAGATGGTAGCAACGCAAAAGCAAGTGCCAAACCGGGGACTGCTACCAGCACAGCAGCCCCAGCGAAGTTCTTGAAGGAAGCTTTTAAATGGATGGATGAGTATGACGATGCAGCGTTCCGTCCGTTGCCCGTCTTGAAAGCGCGAGAAAGCGTAGCATTAGAGCGCCGGAGGGGCGGTGAGGACGCAAAGATTGAAAAGACTCTAGAGGAGGTTGACCCCTTGGTGCTTGGCACAAGTTTTCATGGAGAAGCACCGGGTCGCCAAGTCAGTTTACCTGGAGGGGCATTTTTTGACAGGAAAATGAAGGAACGGAGACCAGAGCTTGAAAGTCCAATTGAATCGCGGGAGGAAATTCCTAATATTCCTAATACCAGCGTCACTAGCGCACCATCCGCTGCCCCACCCTCATCTGGGCTTCTAAGGCCCAGCAGGTTAGGTTTGGTCCGAAATATCAGTTTTGGTTTCAAGTCTTGGGGCGCTGCCAAAGCTACCGCAAAGACAGGAATAGTTAGCACGGAAGCCACAGCAATCGCTGCCGGTTCTCCAGGTGCTGGTAGCAGCGGGGTTATGGTTACTAGGGGGTTTGATACTAGTGAAGCTGCAACACCCAGAAGCCCTCTATCACCTAGAACCACTCACCTAGAGGAAAGCCCGACCAGAACTGGAAGTCTAAGGAGCCCTGAAAAATTAGGATGGGGAAGCAGACCTATTTCGATCAAAAATAATGCAATAACCTCGTTGGAAGCAGCTGGACGGGACCGAGATCGTCGGAGGAGTATTGTAGGCAGTCCTCTAGATCGTGCGAGCATGCTCAGGGAACGGGAACGGGAATCCGTCGATATTTTAAAAGCGGCTAGTTTAACAAGGCACGGGCGACCTAGTATCGATCTTGTTGCGAACGCAGAGAAAACCGCAACAATTCCACCTACTGTTAGCCCGACGAGTGCACTTTCACCATGGGTACAAGTGCTTAATCCTAGTCACCCGAAGACAAACACTCCAAGCGCTGTAAACCAATTCCGGCGTTGGCATCACGTATTTCCTAAACCGATCAAGATCTCCACCGTTAAATGGAAAAGCCTTTGTTCCCCAGCTGCTCTACCATTGACGACCGAGCACTTTCCGTCGGCAGAACAGCTCCGTGACGAGTACCAAGAAAATCCATATGTGATCTCCCAAAATGCAGATTATGATGAGATAGAGGAGAGTAGCAGCAGCAACCGCGAGGAGCTCGTTCGCGCAATGATTTCACAGCGCCTAGCACAAGGTTTCCAAATCGTGGTTGGTAGCTCAGTGTCAGAGGCTACCGCTGGGCGAGGCGGTGATGCAGACATATATTCAAAGACCTATATGGTTAAAGCGGGTAGCTCTTGCTTCATGAGCCTCGGCTCGCAGATCCATCAACTTATCTGTGATGAGGAATACAACGTTGAGGTGAAGCGATATGTGCGCAAACCGACAACCGCGATAGGTTTATCCAAATTCACAATTGCTGATGAGTATATCAGCTATATGAAGACAGTAATGAGTGAGGAGTATATCCCTGTCAAAACCGCATTCAGGTTCCCGATTGCAGAGTACAACTGGAACTACGTGGATCAATATATTGGCGGATATGAGGACACATTAACAGAGCAGCTTCGATACTGGCGCGCGCGATTCGTGTTAATACCCAATGACCCACCGGAATCAGCTAGGAGAGGAGGGCTTCTGGGTCATTCGAATGGCGGAGAGTTGAATGACGAGGAGATCAGATTGGAGGGCATCAGAAGACTCACACAGGTATTCCAAAGGAATAGGTACATCCCACCCGAGGAAAGGCAATACGAGAGATATGGAAGGCGAAGAGCAAAAGAGAAAAACCCTCTCCAGATTCTATATAAAACTGTGGACCCAAGTGTTGTAGTAGCCCAAGAGTTAGAAAGTCTTCCGCTCATTGAAGACCCCACCAACAATATGCGCCGGAGCCAGCTTCTCACAACGGAGATGTTTGAGAAGAAAAATCTTGACCTAAAAGCCATCGCGCAAGAGCTCCAAGGTCCTAAGGGTGTTCGCCTACAAGACCGTCGCTGGCATCTCAGATTCCACTCAAATTGTTTCATTGGAGAAGATATGGTAACATGGATCGTGGAAAACTTTAAAGACGTCGAAACAAGGCAGGAAGCGGAAGAAATCGGGTTAAAACTCTTCAAAGCGGGGTTATTCCAGCACGTGGACAAGCGCCACCAATTCCGAGACGGAAATTACTTCTACCGGATCGCAGAAGCTTACGCCAACACCCCGAGACCTACTTCCAAGGGAGGTTGGTTCGGTGGGTTCAAAAGTGACAAATCTGTACCATCTACGCCCGCATTCGATATAGCTCCAAGCCCACTGCGGAGCAGGAGTAGCACAATCGTAACAGATGAGTGCTCGGAAACGTCTTCCATGTCGGGATACCGAACGCCAACTCCCACACCCGCTACCAAGAAGAAGGTTGAAGTGGAACTTAGCAAAGTGATGAAATATGACATTGACCCATCGCGGAAGAGTTACCGGAAGGAACTTATAAACCTTCATTACGACCGCCTACATAACCCTGACAACTGCTATCACATTCGCATTGACTGGATGAACACAACCGCAAAGCTGATTGAAGACCAACTTGCTTCTTGGGCGCGCACTGTTGATCGTTACGGGCTCAAGCTGGTAGAAGCACCTATGGACGAAGTCTCCACAATCCCCCGCACAAGTCCCTTCCGCAGCCCATATATTTTCAAGTTCTGCCTCCCACCTCCTCCACCTCCTCCAATGCTATCAGCAATCTCACCCACCACTGAATCCATGGATCTCTCCACAATCCTATGTCCAACCCAGCCAGTCCCACCGCCCCACCATACCCACAACCAAAACGACAATCACTTCTACCACCGCCTTGCCCTTCGAAAGCTCGGCTTCGTCCTAGACACAGAAGCAGCAAAGAATTTTCCCCCAACAGTATCCGTCAAGTACTCCTGGGGGACGCCAAATTACCGCCACAGTCAGTATATCCACCGCTCAGGCGTGATGTTCTGCCAAATCACAGACGATGGCTCATTCCTGCTAATGGCAAACCGGCAATACACAATTCGCGCAACAACAATCTATCCACCGCCAGCAGTAGCGCTCGGTTCCGGCGCAGACGTCACTCTGGAGACAGTAAAGGATGAGATCGAGAGCTTTTGTAAAGACCCAGAGGCATTGCGAAAGTTCTACGATGAAGCCAACGGACGAGTTGGCGGGGGGACAGTCATGGGAGGAAGTAGTATGGGGACCTTGGGCAGTCCGGTTATTGGGCCGGTGGGAGCGGGGAGCCCGACCATGGGGACCAGCGTTGTGCATGCTCATGGGGTTGGGAGGACGACTAGCATGAAGAGTGGGAGGAGTAGCATTGTAGATCCTGTGCCGGATTTTGTATTAGGGAGGGGAGGGTATGAGCCCGGGCCTGGGAGATGATACTTATGGAGATAGTGTCGTATATTTCGGTTAATGTAATTTGAGCAGAAGCGAATAATCGGTTAAGCCCTTCCCATAGTATTCTGGCGATTGGTTTCCCTGCCATTTTGCCAAGACTCGAGTGATGTCTTGTGCTTCGCGATCTTGACAATACCACACTGTCTCGCAGATGTCGAATTGGGTTGGGCTAGTTTCCCGCTCTTTGAGTGGCCCTGAAGCACAAACCGAGACAAAGGCTGGGGTAATTGCTAATTAAAAGAAGTTTTTCCACAAACCAGACCAGCACCCCCGGGACCGGCCCCATTTCGTTACCTATATATCAGACTCCGGTAGTAAGTAATGAAAACACGGCCAGCGCCACATAACCACCTCACCGGCAAAAGGCGATCCGATTTTCAGATAATCTATGGCAGAAGCAAGTATGATACTATCAAAATAATATGGAGTCGTATTACTATGAACTCCTGCGCACGATGAGCACCGCCAAGCTTAATCACCCCCAAAATCTGCGTAACATAAGTGATCTACCTCGTGTCTTTGCCACACCAAAAGGTCTCAACGAGCCTTTGCGAATTCGCATCAAATACCGTACTAATCAGCCTGGGGATGTTCATTACTTAGCAAATTTTATGGGTATCACATCATGGAGGGCGTATAACTGTGCCCGGGTGCACTCCGGGACATTGTGAGGAGAATATTACAGTATTTCTAAAAAGCCCGATTGCCGGAACTAGATGGAAATTCCGGGGGAATAGTGGCGGGAACATTTCCCCCTCGGCAGATGGACGCTGTCGGCAGGTGTTATCACATCACCACTCTCATCCCAAGTGGTGTGCTCCCCACCCAAGTTGATCCCCGGCGAGGTATACCCCAAAAACCCATCCCCCACTCCTCGCCCAGCCTCAACCCCGAAGATGACCTCCTAGTGAAAGGATGTCCGGCCGATATGTGGTGCGCCGCCGCCGGGGTATGCCCCATCGCTCAGCGTGGTGCTGTCGATGTGTGCGATGATACGGATGGAGGTTGCACGGCAGCTACAGTAGTAGTCCAGGAACTTTGCCACGAACTTCGTGATGCAAGAGAAGTGGATGAGGATGAAGTCGTGGAGGTAGCTCTCATCGAGGGCGCCCCGAAGCAACCGCACACACCGGTTGAATTGCAGCCCCCAGCCGTCGAGCATCACGGACGGGAGGGGAGGGTGGCGCAGGTGTGCGTTCCGAAGACTTGGGTGTCCAGAAGGAGGTCAACGCATGGTTCGCTTCCGCGAATGTCCGGGCGGAGAAGTTTGCCTGGGAAGTCTGCTCTCTTCTTGTAGGGTTCAATCTCCTGTGGCGCAAGATCACACGTCGGTGTCACCCTATTGAATAGATTAGACATACCGTTTCCGGTCGTCACACTCGCTGTCGCCGCGGAGATAACTCCACTGGTTCTAGCAGCCCTCTAAGCGCAGGGGAACATATAACTGCCCAACATCAAAGCTCTCTCCCTGCCCCCGCCCCGGTTGACGCGGGTACGGGTGCGGCTCCGGTCTCCATTGCCGCTGTTGCAAGTTAGTGGCACAAGATTGCGAGTGAGGGGCTGTGAGTGAGCCTAAACGTATGAGTGAGGTGATGAGAATGGGGTTAAGAAGCGAATAGTGGGAGGTATTTATCTTCCCCTCCTTCATTATCTATTTTACTTTGTTATATTCCTCTATATCTTCCTTCTCCATTGTTCCGTTCTATCCTGCATGGATTGGCCTGGGAAAGTCTATCATGGGATGAGTTTCTATCACTACCGTATCACTCACTGCATAATAACAGTGCATGTGTGGTACTTGCACAGTACGGTACCGTACAACCCCAGCAAACCAACCCACCCACTGGACCCCTGATTCCCCACCACAATCCCAACTCCTGCACCCCCACCTCTAGTCTACCTCCACCTCGATCTCCAAGTCCATTCCATCTCGCCCCAGCCAATAACCACCAATCAACCCCCAATCCCAGTACCAAACCCCAACCCGGTTAATTACATACAGTGCCAAGATAATTAATTGGGGAGGGGGTGTTCGGTTCACCTTGATTTGATTTTCAAAATCAAGATTTGATCTCGAAATCACATGTCAAACCCTAAAATCAAACAAGGCTGAAATCACGCGCCCCGATCTTCACTCCAGCTACGAGTATGATAATTTACTCGAGTGTTTTCTACTTCTGCTACTCGTAGATATTACAAAGACATGACAAAATCAATACGTTACTAATGCCATAAAAAAAATTCAAGTTAAAATCAGCGATCCAAATTGTAGTTGCCATCCGATTTTGAAATTGGGCTCTGAATTAAGCACGTCGTACGTAGTACTGATTTCGAGGTAGAAATCAGGGAGAGCCACACACCACTTCTCCCCGCCCTGGTTGGGGGAGCCGGGTGGTATGATATATACGGCAGCGTGCGGTACCGGAGGGCCCGTGCAGTGCGAAGGGGAGGAGGGTTCCTATCTTTGCGCGGATCCGCGGTCGATGGGGAGGCAGTCCGATGGACTTTGTATTACCAATGAATTGGGGGGCCCTAATGATTGCGAAAATTTCCAAGTATTCTAGCCAATTCCCTGAGGTCTCTATGATATCGCTATCATTTCGCGGCAACATGGATACTGCTAGTCTGCAAGCGCCCTACCGTAGCGAGCGCAGTACTCGAGTAGTCTTACCCATACCGGGGACTGCAGTACTTGTACAACGCTAGCATCCCCGGACACAATACAATGCTCGGGTGTGTACAGTACAGTACGCTCACAAACACACAAAAACAGCTTCGCAAAAGTACCGGACTAAAGGTATCAGATGTTCCCCTCTGATCTGCGCATCGCGTGTCCCACCGTGGCGCGCATCTTAATACAGTAGATGTCCCCCCAGAGTCGCACATTGCAAATACTGTATCGTACCCACACGAGCACGAGTACAGTACCGTAGAACTCCAGTGGCAGCACGATATACACCGGTATAATATGTAAGTACAGCAACCACTACCACCTCTGCGTCTTCCGAACTTGAACCCATCTGCCCATCTATCATACCGGCACCACCACCACCACAAAATGGTAAATTATCAGCAGTTCACTTCCCCCCCCCCCCCCCCCTCACAAGCCTACTGGGACTGGGAAACGCTCCCGTTGTTTCCTTCCCAGGATAACCCTTGAACTGCCAGCAAAGCTTGAATTCATAGTTCTGGTGGAGGTGGCGGTGACCATCCGCACGGTCTAGGACCCCCGAATGCGCCAGCTGGCTGCTGCAATACCGGTATCGTACTAGGGAGGTTCTGCAGGGAGCCATGAACGTGAAGTTGAGCTTGTCACCGCAGCAGCAGCCTTCCACCTTCTTAATGCCATTGGCTAGACAAGCTTACTCGAGCACCGCACTCGAGTACAAGTGTACGAGCAGACCGGGGCCTCGTCTGAGCTAGGAATGTATAATTTACCGTTAGTTCATGAACCAGTGTATAATCTGTTCTTTGAAAGTGCTCGAGTACCGGTACTGCATACTCGCACAACCCGGAATCTAGCCATTGGAACTATTCCTTCCATCTTGAAGGATCGCTCCTCGTAGCTTCTCGTAAAGTGTGCAGGACTCTCGATAAATCACGCAGCCTGAGGAAGAGCTTCCCTCACCCTCACGAGCGCCCGTTTAGTTTAGACCAGCATCACTCGGTCTGGCAACTTTGGTGGGTGTCCATTTATTGGCCCCGGCGATCCCCACGCTTTGTGGGTGTCCAACCTCAACTTGGCGGTGCGATTAAAAACGATGTATCGTACGAGTACATATGATAGTCTAAACAAGGCGGCTGATTGGCTCAGGATGATTTCATACACGCCAACGGTAGGTGGCTACTTCTGGGTGGCCACAAATTTAGACTAACTTATCCCCCCAGAACTTCTTTTTCTCTTTGCACAGGCCATCTACTCGTACTCTACTCTGGACTGCGAGTACGGTAGTCTGCCGGTACTTGTGGTTCATATGATAGACTAACCCAAGACGACATTCGAGTCCAAGCTCACCACCACACAGCCAGATTGGTGTTGATTAGGGCAAAGGGTTGTTGATTAACAAGTTCACACACACACAGCAGAACCTCCCTGCTGGTCGGCCTGTTCATAATACTCGTAGCATGAGTAGTTCTGGATAGCATTATCCTCACATGGTCATTGATATCGAGTTGATCGGGGGTCGCTCCATATTTCGACGGCTAGCTAAGACTCAGAGGGAAGTCTCTTTTGTGAGCGCGGCATGGATGAAGATGACTCCCACTCACGGCTATCCGGCAGATGTTGTTTACTCCTAGGATTTCTTGTCGAGAGTCAGCTCGCGGGCTGGCCGGAACACACCGTGCCATACAAAAGTTCACGTAACTATCGGCCATGATAACTGAATATTCATATTATACTACACTTATGATAAGACCTCACTGCGCAGTCCGCCTCCTCATCGTGGCTAACGTGTGGCACACAGCTCTCTAAGGACAGAACATGTATGATACTTGTATACAAGTACCATGCCATCCGCAAAAAATCACTCGATCCGCAAATTCCCACGCCCAACATATCATACTACAAAAATACACAATATACCCCCCAACAATGCTAGCCAACCCTCTTTCTCTAATTACACAACCTAAAGTTCAAGTTTGTCCATCCAAAAAGAGTGATTAATGAAGTAAAGCGAAAAGGAGAAAAAAATAAACAATTAAAATAATAAAACTAAACCAAATGAAATAACCCTACAGTGAGCTGCCTACGGATATATTAAAACGAAACGGAAACGCAAAACGAGCCAAATCAAATCAGAGAAAATAAAAAACACTCAAACGCCCATCCAGCCTCCTGAGATGCCACCTGGATCTGGCTCTTTGTTTGGTAGGTGGCTGAGTTGTTTTGCTGGTTGATAGATATCAATCCTATTACCTCCGGTGTGTCGAGGTCATAACGGCTTGCGGCCACATACGAAGTATCTGTAACCTGTTAGCTATTGGTGTGTAGGAGGAGGTCGGTGGGGGGGGACTCACGTAGTAACATAAAGCTGCGCACTCCCGTCATTAACCGCCTGCGTCGCCTCCTGGCACAGCTTCTGCACCTGAATCTCATTCCAACCCAGCACTCTCGTGAGCAGCGCCGAGGCGAAAGCGTGAACAGCACTCCTCATTCCAGTTCTCCCTAGACGACCAATCTCCTTCAGACGCTCGTCTTTCGGCCACGGTCCTAGCGGCCACATCTCCTTCTTCACAGTAACGTCGACAAACCCAGCTGCTTTGATACGCTCCTCAATGGTCGAGGCCACTAGGAAGGTTCTGCCAGTTGAAGACGCGGCTTCGGACACCACCCCCCAGTACCGCGAGACGGCGTTGTCTGGCATGGTCCCTAATCCCGATTTGAGGTTGCCGTCGCAGTCCTGGAACTCGATGTATCCGCCGGGCGCGGTATGACTGAGGGGATTCGTTAGGTTGATGGATGACATAGAGCGCCTGGGGGATAGTGGATGACTTACTCGTAACATCTCCGTATCACCATGTCCCAGTCTTGAAAGCACCCGCTTAAGCTTCGAAGGTGGATGAAGTCAAAGTGGTTTTCGGGATATGTCCAGTCACTTTCGACATCGTCGATTTCGAATTCACAGTTCCTAGGGGCCCTACACAAATTCCTCCCATGCAAACCAGGCGGGCTCATGTTAGCGTCTGCCCTCATTCCAGACAAAATAGTCACCCCGATTGTCTCTCTAGCTAATACGGGTGATGTCGGGTGATGGCGCAGGACAAAATGGAAACTATAGATCTACCATGATGGTTGTATCTTGCTCAGGTCATTCCCCATCACTTTGGCGTCCGGAAACTCTCTGCGACCAACACGTCAGTTCAAAGTAATAAATGTTTTGCACCAGACAAGCCTTATCAGGAAAGCATACTCGGCCATCTCAATTGCCCAGGTCCCCGTTCCCGTCCCGATATCCAATACGTTCCTCACTCTATGCCCGTCCTGTCCGAGCGGGGCAATATAAAGCTTTCCATCCAACAAGGCGAGGAATATGCGATGAAAGTGATCCAATCTCTCAATTTCCTGAGCGTCGTTGGGCAGCATATATACCCCCTCACGATAAACCTGGTAGCGACGTCCATTTTCGTAAACGTAGGGATGGATTCCCGAGCCCGCTATCATAGAATAGCTGTTCTCACTAGTTCCCGTTCAGCCAGTTAGCTACATGTCGACATGGCAGAGAGCACTTGGTTGGCGAGACAAAGGGTAAAGTTGCGTACGTCCTCGCGATAGAGGCACCAAAGCCAGAATCGACATCAGAGTAGTCATGTGGCTAGCAAACAAGCAAACACAAATTAGCAATTTTCGTTTAAAACGATGGTAGAAGAGGCGAAAACCAACGTTTGTCTCGATATCCAAAGCAGGGAACTGCGAAGGTGGGGATGGAGCTATTGATTGGTGAGAGTCCGACATTTCGTACGAGATGTCTGGGGCAGCTCTCTCCACTGCTGCAAGTGGGGTGGCACGGTACCGGTAGGTTAACTAACCGGCAAGGGTTGCGAGGAAACCGGTAGCTGGGTCGAGCCAACACGAATACTCGAGCAGAAAAGTTAGCCCCCTCACTCACCCAGTCCACTTTCTCACTTTCTCAGTCGTCCGCGTACTTACTTTCTCTCTCCCACTATCCCTCTTTGCCGTGGGAGGATGGTGAAATGAAAATGAAAGCCTTCAAGCAGCCCGATGTGCCAAAAAAAAAAAAAAAATTCAAGGGGAAAAAAAATATCCACAGACGGGGCGGGGATGCATGAGCATGTATAATATGTATGTGAACGAGTTGGGTGTGAACAAGATAGCTATCGGCATGTAGGCTGAACAAGCAAGAGCAAGGGGACAAAGGCAAATGGGAGAGGGGAAAGAAATGGAAGGAGAGAAGAAAAGAAAAAAAAGTCTAGAAAATCAAGGATTGGCTCGGTTCTTGGTTTTTCCTTACCGGTACCGGTACTGTACTCGTACTCGAGCGCCGCGCTAACTCATGTTTCCTCGGACAGAGAGGCAAGAGAAGAGAGGCACACCAAAAAAGACCAAGAGTGAAGGCCCGTGGCGCTCAACACGGATGCCCACTCGTACCGGCCCTGACGGTGTGGGGTGTAAATCTGAGGGGTGTGGTCTCAGACATCCGAACACCGGTATTGATGCTTTTAAGCCGGTGACAGCCCGACGCGATAAATTTATAGGAAAGCCGCAGTAAAAGAGTATCCGACTAACCCGCGAATCAGGAATCCTACGCGCAGCGGGGAGGACTTTGATGGACCCGAAAAAGCATTTGAGTACCGGTACCTCCTGGAGACAACGGATGTGCAACCTCTGGGGACAGATAAGGACGAAGAGATGGAGCGAGAGATGTGGAAAGACAATTTGCATGAATCAAAGCCAACCCCCCATGGTACGGAAACCTCACCGCTACGGGAGAATGAAGTAAAATCACATCATACCACTAGCACGCTTCTCTTCAACTTGAGGGCTCATTAATTAACTTGCTGGTATTGCTTTCACAACGCATCTAAGGAAGAGGGATGTACTCACTCACGTACAGTATCATATCATACGCCAGCCGATACAGAGGGGGCTACAGTAAGCACCGCTAAAACCTCAAGAAAGTACGGTACCAGTTCAGTACTCGTACACCGCATGCCTGTATGGGTACCGCTACAGTACTGGTTGTTTTACCGAGGACTTCGAGCCTCCCAACACGCATGTGCACTGGATATAGATAAGTTACGGCACGCATAGGATTCACAAAAAAGCTTTCAGAAAGAGCCCCGATGCATGGTCGAACACTTGGCAGCCAACAATTCCGCACCAACCAGGTATCTTATGATACTCGAACCAGTAACTCGCAGTAACCCCCGGACCCGTGAAGCTTCTCCCAAACCAACCCGGGCAAACTTATCATACCGTACTCGAGTAACAGTATGATACGTACGAGTACTCGAGTATGATAAGGCTGACCTATCAAAGCACCAATATTCCGCATAGACCATTTACCTGATTTAGTACCCCTTCCTCTTTCTATGATTAACTCTCAACCACCACCCCATTGAGTTTTTTTTTTTTTGTTAAATCCGCGGTTTATTTTACAACTAAGTACACCCCATTGAGAATTGCGGCTCTGCTACTTGTACTGTATCGTACTCGTACGGTAGACGATGGGGCGGGTTGTTTCCTGCGCGGTGGCTGAAGAAAAATAGGAATATCTCAAGTTTTCATGGAGATATTGGGGTTTAGAAGCAGGCCAGACTTTGGCAGGAGGAGGGCAGTGTCCAAGACAGGCTAATCACCACTCATCCCCCCGGGGCGAAATCTGTTAATAGACAATCATCAAGGGATTAACCTGTAATGAGATCTCTGCTTAACAAGTTAACATGCCATCACCAAGAGTTAGAACGAATGTTCCGGCTATAGAGGTTCCTCACCACAAAGCTGTGGAAAGGCGTCGTAGATCTAATTTACCCTATGGTACTTGTGCCTCAAAGTCGCGAAACTTGCACGCGCGAGTCACCCTTCCTCACCTCTCATACCCTCCCCCCTCCTCTCTGGCTTTCGCGTCGCTATTTCCATGGGGAGGATGGCCCATGAAGTCATTCTACCGGTATCCTGATGGTAAAAAGCAAGGTTCAGTTAGTGGCATTTTTCAGCCCTGGGGTTGAAAAAAAAAGCGTTCCCCGTGCCCCAAATTTCGAGCGGGTCTGCCAGATTTGTGCTCCGAGTTACTCGGGATGCAAAAAAAGGCCGTTACACACGCCAAACACCTTCAACTCGAAATGCTTGCATACCGTATCATACTAGTAAAGGTTTTCAACTCCAGGCTGAATCCCTCTAATATATTTCTCATCTCTGAGGTGCGAATCGTGATCACAGGCTCCTCTGCTGGACCAACACTCTCCATGCTCATCTGTCATCACTCGACCGCGCCGCGGTCCGCGCACTTTCTTTTTTCCCTCTCTTCCCTTTCCCCCCACCGGGTGGTGGTGGGGGGGCTTGGATGTTTTGGTGGGTCAAGCAAGGAGGGGGGAAGACACCAGCAATGGACGAATTGGGTCACGTGCAACTTTCCCGGGTATTCGAACTGTGCCCGTACTGAAATTTACTCGAGCAGCGTACGTGCGGGTGTGGCAGTCGTCGAACACCGGTAGAGAGCCCCCCCCCATTGACCATTAAATGGACAGAGCACACTGTCGTCTAACTGCGAGCAGGAACATGTGCGCAAACTGAATCCTGGGATATCCCCACCATGGCATGAAATGCCCTAGGATTATGCATTCTGACCCGCTCATTTCTTACCCGTCCTTGTTGTAGATATGGTCTGTAGTCACGGTACGCAGTTACTCTTCGGCGCTCTCCAGTTAATACGTCGTCAACCCTACCCCCCCCCCCGCGCAAATATTCCTTCCTTCTCTCCAGATCTCATCTCTATCGGGGAAACTTCTCCGGACGCATCCTCGGTGGTGCTAATCTACTAAACTGATGTACAGTATCGCAAATTCCTTTATATGTTATCATACCTGGCGCCTATACGAAGGACGCTCTAGGCTTACATCTTTTGTAGGATTATCAAATAATTTATTTACACTGGATCTGTTGCGGTACTCGTACAAGTTCTCACATCCAAGGCCCGTGATTATATAGTTCTAGCTGGATATCAAAATTTTGCCGGAGACCTAATTGCTAGCCGAAACTCTTGATATCATGCTCCAAATTGGGTATGGAGGGTATTTTACGGTAATATTGAGTTCGGCAGTTCGGTCTTCACGGGTTCATTGGCCTATGTTTCAGGTCAACACGCCAGGGATACCGTGAGTTCTACCCCTGCTCCCTTATTTATCACACCTTCATTTGAGACACGATGGCTCTAGCCTTCCAGAGTAGCTACGGTGTAGTGATCGCCTAGGCTGCTGAGCTCTGACGGAACGTCATGGGAATACCCTTTCACCAACCCCAAACCATGACTTAGGATGAGGGGACTTGTGGAGCAGCAGCCTGTGGTCACACTCGAGTGATTAGATATGATGTCTTAGGGTCCTAATCCTTGCAAACACAAATCGTGATCATAGCCCTCGCAATTATCACAGAAATAGTGCCTTTATGGATCGCCGAACGCATTTCTGCCACAGCGGTTGGGCTGGTCTGTCTGTCTGCATTCACATGTGGCTTCATTATCCCGAATCCGAGGACTTAAATTAGGTGGGGAAGTCGCCAGAACCTGGGGCTTCCCTATCCCCTAACTGTGTTGTGGTACCAGTACCGGTATCTGTAAGATTAACAACCCTCTTGTACTCGAGTACCGGTATGCGGAACCGTCACAGGGGGCGGAACCTTCGCCCTGAGTTGGCGCTGTCATAACTTACTCGAAATATCATGCCAGTATGATAGCACAGTTGCTATTGTGCTCGAGTGCGGTACAGTAATTCAAAGGTGGCGCCAGTGCAGCACCGCAGGCATGTGGGGTACCGGTACGAGTAGTCTACTAGTACTGAGCTCGAGTACTCGTACCGGCACAATAGTACAAGTACCAGTACTCGAGTAGACTACCGTACTCGTACATGCAGGGACAGAAAGTGTGTGCCCCCCGACCTTTACCTGGGCGTAATCAGCCACTGCATCGCGACTTACTTGGGGAGAATTCTACTCACGTCTCATCACCTTCCAACACTTCTAGAGAAAGTGGATTTTTTCACTTATTTTTAGCGAGGTTGGGTTTGTGGGCGGGCGGAAACTATCCAGAGGATTCTCCTGTTCTTAAGCCTGCCAAATCAAAGGGATTGCCGTGTTGCCACCGGCGGTAATCCCGGGGAGAGGCTTTGTGTTCTGGCAAGTACCGGTACGAAGTACTCGAGTGTGTCCATAAATGCCCTTGTCTCCCTAAAGCAGAGATTTGTACTAGTACTCGAGTACCGATATGTAGGGATCAGCAGAAATGGCGGTATGACATATCATAGTTTTCCGATTTTTACTGGCACACCCGAGCATGTACAGTACTGTACCCGAGTACTCTAGCACTCGAGTAGGGCTTCCCATTAGATACCGGTATCACTGAGTGGTGCTTTTATGATATCGTATCATACATTTTCGCCATGCCCAAGGGATAAGGGTCGTGGGACAGGCCATAGGGTTCAGGTAAAGGGACGATTGAAAAAGGCCAGACACCACCCGATTCTCTGCCCAGCCCTTCTAATGGTACGTCTTGTATCATACGAGCACCGGTAGACTACTGTATCATGCTTGGCACAATGTACTCGTAAGGTACGGCACCCTCGGGCTGGTGGTATCCGCGGTGCGACTCCCGACACGTATGATATGAAGAGGTTCAGCTTCCCTGCCGACTTTATCAGTCTTGCTCTGAGGCTCTGTATGCACGCCAATCCGCACATGGGGAAGGCCAACAAATAACTGATTGGCTGGGGGGTGTATGTATTCCTCTCAGGTCATACGGGAGGTACTGTATTGAGTGCCGCACAAGGTTATCAGACCGTAAACATCTGCTCAGCCTTGCTACCCAACTTTCCAACCAATGACGTGCCGGGGGGTGGAGCTCTGTGGAATCAGCCGCAAGGCAGCTTGTTGGGTGCCTGGCCTTTTACTTTTTTTTGCATACATAATCCCCCTCCCCCCAGCTTTACATGCTTTTCCTTGATTTTTCTTCTCTTCTCTTCCCCCCCTCCCTCCCCCTTTGTTTCACGGTAAAGTCCTCAACATCCGACCGCTGAAAGGCATCGTTGTCAAACGAACAAACGTACGGACAAACAAATCCTGTCCCAACCCTCTAACGGAAGCAATCATACGATAGGCAGTGATGGGAGTGCGTATTTCTGCCACTGCAAAATTTAGGGGGAACGGTTGGGAAGACTAATTTGTTTTTACAGCGCAGTCAACGACGCTCCAGACAGCAGGGCAGTGGTGAGGGCGCTTTACGCCGGAAGCTAGTAATTGTTGGCGATGGTGCTTGCGGAAAGACTTGTCTTTTGATGCGCTTCAGCAAAAACACCTTTGACCCAGACGGGTACATCCCGACCGTGTTCGACAATTATGTGGCCGACGTACACCTACCCGACGGGCGAAACGTCGAATTGGCACTGTGGGATACGGCCGGCCAAGAGGACTACGATCGTCTCCGCCCATTATCTTATCCGGACTCCCATGTGATCTTGATATGCATTAGTATTGATTCTCCCGACTCCTTGCAGAACGTCTACGAGAAGTGGATTCAGGAGGTCAGACACTTTTGCCCAGGGCTGCCAGTTGTGCTGGTGGGGTGCAAGAAGGATCTACGGAACGACGAGAGAACAAAGAGACGGCTGTGGGAGGAGGAAGGTGGAAAGATGCCATTGACCGAGGAGGATGGGAGGAATGCGGTAAAGCAATTGGGGCTGACGGCCTATATCGAATGTTCGGCTAAGACCAACGATAACGTAAAGACGGTGTTTGAGGAGGCTACTAGGGTCGCTTTGAACAGTCCTAAGCGGACCCCGAAAGGAGGGTGCACGATATTGTGATTGTGTGTGATTTTCTGAATGTTGTTGTTGGCTTGATCTCTCTCTCTTTTTTTTTTTTTGGGAGGGAGGTTTTCTCAGGAAGCATGTGAGGGGGACCGCGCAGAGGAGGTTGTGTTCTTTACCGGTTGGTTGGTTGGTTGGCTAGTCAAGATATGTTGACTGAAAGTAGTTTTACCCATCATGGTTTTTTTTTTTTTGATGGTCATTGTTTGTTTACGCTGTAACTAGTATGGTACAAGTATAATTGACATGGTAGGTATCAACTTGTTGTCATGAGCTCAAATCAGAGTAAAGTCCCCCCCCTCTGGCTACGGCATCTATCGAGTCATTATCTTTATCCCGATCGCTTTCGCGAAAGCACAATAAACGCGTCGCCAAACTCTACCCCCGGACCACTCGAGTACAGCACTCGCAGGGACACAATCGCCTTGCATATAACCGGGGGGTGGGTCCTGTAAGTCCCATCCCTTGAGCAATCTATTGAAATCCCCGAACTCATTATATCATCTTGATAGACAGAAAACGGGTCGATCGAGTCAACCAATTCCAATTCCTGTCCTGTCAGAAAGCTCTTTTGGAATTCCTCTCGCTGGAGAAAAGGGGTTGTTGACTCACGGAAAGAGAGGGAGAGAGTGTTGTATGAACACGAGACACCATACCAGGACGCTCCCACACGATTGAGAAAATTCCGGGGGCCTTCTTGATTGATTGAGTAACTGGCATTTTCTTTCCCTTGGTGGACACTTTCTTTTCTTCTTTCCCTTGTATTTTGACTCGGGTTTTGGAGCATCAAGGCAACAAAGGGAAAAAAACGAACAATAAAAGAAGAAAAAGAATGAAAAAAAGAAGAAGAGAGATAAGACCAAAGGGGGAAAAGAAATAAAAAAAATAAGATGATTATTACGCAAAATGACCGTTTGTTTGATTTTTTCGAGTCAAGTGTGTGGGCTTCTGGCGAATTCATTTGTTTGGATTCCCTTTGTTTTCTGATTAGAAATAAGATGTTTATTTTTTATTTTATTTTTCATTTCTATTTTGTGGGATTCCTTGCTTTGTCCTTTTCTTTGTGATACGGAGACCGCGGATCATGAGAACTCACTCGAGAGATTGTTTGGTCCGGAAGTTGGTGGAGACAATCGATGGCATGGGGTGGATTGGATGGATTGGGAAGTTGGGTTTTGAGTCTCTTTGTTAGAAAGGACAATAACCTGCGGACGGTATACAACAAAGCCGCTCACAAGGATATTATTTCGACCTGCCCACCCACCGGTGTGAACTTTCCATCATGCGAAACGGTTCGATTGGACTTTCCTCCCCCAATCTCTCCTCTTGTCCAATATCATCAATCACAAAATATACACAATCAACAATCGGAGAAGGAGGAAAGAAAGGAACAGGAGAACTTCCGGAAAACGATGTCGGATCTGCGGGTCGGACAACGCGGTGCGAGAATGCGGGCGGCAGCAGCACCGGCACCGCCGACCAAAGCTCAGCTAGAAACCCTTGTGGAGAGTCTCAAGGCGAAAATGGAGGCTCTGAACGGGGAGAAGGTAGCACTAAGCGTGACGCTTAGTGAACGCGAGGCCCAGCTTATTGACTTGAGCAACATCGCGGCCAGATATGAGAGCACTCAAAGGGTCAACCAGAGGCTTAACCTAACCGTAGAAAATTTCAATCAGCTCTTTCTCCAGCGCGAAGCCGAGGAGGAAGGTATTAAATTCCCCGGCGGGGACAGAGCAAAGTGGTTCAGGGGCATAGTAGGTCTACTTAGGGCAAAGGACCGGCTAGTTAGTTCGGTCGAAGATGTGTTGATCGATGATGCGAAGACCCGTGGGCTGGATGTGAGCATGGATAGGGTCACGGTGATGCTGATGTTGGAAAACGAAGTGGCGACAGGAGGTGGTGAGAAGGACAAGGTCCCGCCAGAAGCGACCACACCCAGAAGGACGCTAAAGCGAACCCTCGGATCAAGTATCCGCCAGGCGCTCCTCGGTCTGCGCAGAATCGCAAACACACAAAGCGCCAGTGCAGTGGGGTCTGGCCCCCTCGTCTTCCGCGCGCCTTCTGGCCGCTTTGACAGTAGCAAACCCTTCGCTAAAGAGCGGCGCAGGATCGAAGCGCTGCGGCTCGACGTGGCAGAGCTGAATGGCGAAATCAGGGTCATGAAGGTTGAGCGGAGGGGTGTCGAGGAAGAGAACGTAATCCTGCGGAACTTGTACATCGACTTGCGTGAGGACCAAGACGAGACGTATGCACGGATCCTGGAGTTGACCGGGAAGCCGTGGAAGCTGAATCCTCCCGGGGCTCTGCCGGATGGTAAGCTATTTGTTCGGACTGTGGGGGCAATTGAGCAGATCGGGAGAGATAGGGCTGCCGCTGAGGCGGCGAGGAGGGCTCGTGAGGAAGCGTATGCTGCAATGAACGACACTGAGAAGCAGGAATTTGACCAGAGGCAGTTGGCAGAGAATAGGAGAGCGGATGACGTTGCTGCTTTAGCTAGGTCGAGGAGGAGGGTAACCGCAGCGGCCGGAGCAGTAGGAACGGGAGAGACAAGAAGGGTGAAAGGGGTGGGAGGAGTTGAAACAGCGGCGGGAGATATAGGGGGAGAGGGGGCACCGGGAGACGCGGGGTCGCAGGGAGAAGCGGAGCCGGAGGGGGAAGCGGATTCGCAGGGGGAAGCGGATTCGCAGGGAGAGGCTCACCAGGCCGGGATTCGGCTTATAGAGGCGCAAGTGCAAATCGTAGAGTTGCGCCAGGAGCTCGAGAACCAGCAACGGGATTGCGAGAATGAAAAGAGAAGGATTGTCGAGGACGTTGACCGCAACAACCGAGATCACGAGGAGGATAAAAACCGGCTGCGCGAGCAGAATCGGAGGGATCATGAACGGTGCGAAAGAGAAAAACGGGTTCTGCGCGAGAGAATAGCAAGCTTGAGGACACGGATCGATCGCCTGAATATCGCGGCTAGACTATACGAGCAACAGACTGCTGGCTTGGGGCAAGCAACCGCAAGGGCCCCCCACCTCGAAGAGATCCATCTCGAACGTGAGAGGCTCTTGGAGGAGAACACAGGGCTTCGTAGCCTGGCAGAGAGACTAGAACTAAGGGTCAACCTTTTGGAGGGTAATACACCGGCGGAGGATGTAGAGAGATATCAAGCTATGGCGTCCGGTGTCGAGGAAATGCGGGTACTCATGAGCTGTGATGAAGTGCGGGCAGAACTCAACCGGAGTCGAGTTCTTCTGGAAAGGTCACTTTCCACACAACAATCACTCGGACACGCGATGCAGGGCTTGATGAATTATGTCTTGTCAGTCCGCGCCCCCGGCGGGGACGCTGCACTTGGACCCCCCGCAGAGGCCCTGCAAGCCGTCAGTAGAATGCACAGTGACTTTCAAGAGAACGAGCGCCAGTGGGCAGGTGCCGAACGCGGAGGCACCACGAATGCCATGCTAAGGAGGAAGCTTCGGAAGACAATTGCTCGGGCGGCCAGTCTAAGAGTCGAAGAGATCGAGGATCTAACGGCCGAGAACGACGCCTTAAGAGCCCAGCTCGCGGAGAACAGCAATATTGTCGATCTCCAAAGGTGGAGGACAGTCAACAAGGAAATCGAGATCATCGAGAGCGAAATGCTTGAAACCGGACCTCACCCCTTGACCCCCCCAAGGGACCTCCTCCGCCTAGCGAGACTTCAAACAGAGAGGCTCCGGATGATGCCATGCCCCGACCTCCGCCAGTTCGCCATCTCCCTGCAAAAAGAAGCGATACCGACCATTTATGATCTTCCGGATGATTACTTCTTTCGTCAGTGGAACGAGCTCTACGATGATGTCCGCGCCTGGTGCACGACGTACTATAGTTGCCAGGCTCACAGTTTGTGGATAGACTACGATAGACTTGTAGGCGATGTGCAGCTTCTGGGCTTCTACCTCCGTGACGTTCTCATTCATCGGGACTATGTGCCTCTTTTTGTCAATAACCTGACCACGAAATTGCCGGAAGGGCGTGCGGATGTTGCCACCGCTATTGTTTTCCGGATTCTTGTCGAGGAGATATTCGAGCCTGTGAGGTTCATGATCGGACTCAGGTTTACGGACGCCACCCAGAGGTGGAAGATCAAGAGGCAGTACAAGCTTGCGTTTGAGGTGCGCGATATGAGGGATAATGCTTATCAGCCCCGGTTCCAGGATAAGGAGTCGTTTATAGACAGGAAGAGGAAGCAGACGCAGCAAGGGTACTCATATCCTGGGATTACCGAACGGGGACCACCGCCGAAGAAGAGGGTCAAGAGTTCTTTGCAGAAGTTCAATTTTATAAGAACGTTCGAGGATGATGAACCAGTTGGAACGACAAGGGATAACGATGGTAATTGCCCCCCCCAACGTACAAGATTTTTGCTAAATAAAACCCCCAGACGACATCATCATGAACACCTCCCGCGCAAAACTCATGCGCACAATTTTCTCCCTCTCAACCGACCCGACGAACCCCCAATTCAAAGAAATGCGTAGCAACGTCAGCAACGTAATAATTGACACCTTAAACCCT
Source organism: Tuber indicum (assembly GCA_006112555.1). Lineage (NCBI taxonomy): Eukaryota > Fungi > Ascomycota > Pezizomycetes > Pezizales > Tuberaceae > Tuber > Tuber indicum. The sequence goes on along the minus strand of VBSK01000006.1, from coordinate 97,479 downwards.
CTCGGACACACGCACATCCCTGAAGTGGCGGGAGTCCCGGAGCTACGCTACGAGGATGGCACCCTCATCACGGAGGGCGTCGACGCCGTCCCAGAAGTAAGGGACACAACCTGGCGCGCAAACCCTCGCCTCCACAAGGCCTCGCTCTGGGACATCATAAAGAGGGCGTACGACCTCGCCATAATGATGCGCTGCCAGCGGACAAACATCCACCCCCTAATGCACGATTTGCCGTCAATGATGAGGTTCGATCACAGACACTTTACCATTGTGAGTTATCCAGAGCCCACACCTCCCGCCGAAAGGGCCGCCATGGATTCCTGGTTTGCACAGTCGTCGTCCGGGCCGGGCATTGTCGGGTGTGCTCGGAAACCAATATGTGAGGTCTTGCCCGCACTGATCAGAAGGGGGGATCCCGAATTGGGGAATTATTCTTGGAGGGATAGGGTGGTAATTTCGAAGTCGAAGGTTTATGTCGGAGGTTTGTGCTCTTTGAGGTTGCTTTCGTTATGTTAATGTGCGGTTTTTGCTAACTGTGGGGTATAGGCGAGGATGACAGGCAATTCTATAATATGGCCCCGCAGAATAATCCATTATATACTGTCGCGGAGTATCCATTCGCGACTGACCCAAGCCTAGCCACCGCTCCTGAAGGAACAACTATAGGAGGTGGTGGCGGTGGCGGTGGCGGTGGCGGTGGCGGTGGCGGTCGCACTGGGCCAGTAGCAGGGGGAGGTCGCCGTCGTGCAGAGGCACTCATAGAAGAAGACTGAGATGCTGGAAAGGCCGCATACGGCATGGACCCAAGCTAAAGAGAAAGACGGCAAACACTGCGGCGGCTGCCGGTCAACTTCGTATTCTGAGATTATCTTTTTTGTTTCTAATTCGGTCATGATGGGAGGATTTTTATCTATTTTCTTTCTCTTACCCCCTCCCCTCTGTATTTTACGATAATTCGAATTGATTTTGGGATTGATTGATTGATTGATTGATTTTTTTTTAAGCCCCTCCCACAAATATGAATTTTGAGTACCCGGGTAGGGTAGGTGCTGTTGAAACTTTCAGATGCGAAGTAGTTTGGATGATGTCCCCAACCCCCTGAGCCATGGCTTTCGGGAGAGGAGCTTTTCGTATGATATTCTCTACACCTCTAGTCCTATCAGGTCTTGCCCCCCTGGCCCGGTCCTTCGTTCCATTTTCCCAGGTTTTCCTTCACATATTTTGATCGGTATATCTATCTGGTCAGGCTGGTGGGGCATGATAAAGTCGCTGTGGTCTGCTCGACTGCTGTGGCGTATGATACGGCAGCGGCGCGGTGTGGCATAGCATGATACCCAGTGTCAATCCCCGTTTATAGGACCAAGGATAGTATCGAGTGATGGAATATGATCCCATGATGGAGAAGGCTCAGTGCGATTTTGGGTTTCAGAATGCGGCAAGAAAATAATAGTAACCCGAAATCTAAGCGTATCGTACCGCCATGCGGCCCCCTTTCCGGCGACGGGTGGCATTTTGGTGATGGGGCAAGACGGGGAGCTTCGCCGAAGGAACCAGCGCAGAGATGCCAGCAATTTGGCCTCGCCAATACGCGCCCCGAGTATCGTAGGAACAAACGAGCGGTGTGTTCCGCTCAGCGTTTGTGAAACTTTGGCGAATTCCTCGGTGAATACATTGCCCCTGTGGGAAAATTTGATGAAGGGAGCTTTTACTGGTCGGGTAAGGCTACTGGGAGTGGAAACGGTAATGCTATCATCATACCCTCCTCCCGATTCAGCAGCCCTCGCATACACATTCCCTCCGAATGCAGAAACACATTATCTTTCCACATCATCACCCTGAAGTGTTGGTTAATAGAAAGAAATAGAAATTCCATGTAATTCTGGGAACCGTATCCCTCCCCCCCCTCCTCCGACTTGGCTGGAAAATCTTTGGTATCATTAAATTTTGTTATAATTCCCCACAACATCACGACACTGTGCATTGAGTGACCGTGACCAAGCCTTCAGTCCAGTAGGGATAACCTGCGGCCGTAGACGCGGTCAGGGTTTTAGGACTGCGGTCACAGTAACCCCGTTGCCGTTCCGATTCCGGCGGGGTATTGGAGATCCTTCCATTTCTCTCTCAATAAGGTTATACATATCCAAATAATATAGGAGATGAAGCTTGCCATTTATTTTCCCTATCTACAGCAAGTATGTTATTGATAATAAAGTATTAGTAGTCTGCACCTGAACTCACTCCATGTCCTCATCTCCGGTCCCAGCACTCTCCACCTCAGATGCCCGAATAAGGATGGTACTGTGGCTTCCGTTATCAGCTTCACAGTTGGTATTCGTTGCGCTGACCATTATGAAAACAGGATTGGGAAGTTAAAAAGAAATTAGGAAATTTTTGTCCCAATACAATTTTGTGTCAGTGAGCCATGTCCCAAACCCCAATACCTAAACTTTAGTGTCAGCACCAAAGATCTGTCCCAAGTGGCACGACCACTACAGTATATCCCAATGACCCACGCGGACTTTCGCCAACGGGGCGCACGGTACAGCGACGTGAGAAAGAAAGAAGGAAAAACAAACAAACATAGGAAATACAACAGGAATAAACAGGAATAAAAGACAAGTCTGGCTATCTGTTCCGGGAGAATGCTCGCATATGATTGATTCTTGAAAAGTGAGAAATTCCGCTGCTCCCAGCGCTTCCCATTTAGAGACCGCTTGAAAATGACAACATAGAGACCGATAAGAGACCCATTCCACCGGGACCTAGTTGAATCTGTGGTGGCCGATGCTGCTTTACATGGCTGAAGTCTCGAGAGATATCCTATTATGGTTATCGGGGGCAACTTCGTGGTGGCGTACGCTGATAACAATTATAGTAGTAATAATAAAAGCGGTAATAACTCCAGAAGCTTGGGCGTCTCATTAGCTACCAGTGCACTTGTTTTGACGTTAGTAATTGCGTTGCGGTTGGTAGATGGATAAATTGAAAGTGTTGATATCGTCCATGTTCTCAAGGTGTCCCGATGATTTCTGGTGAGCTTGCTGGCAGTTTTATCCAGCCAGATGGGATTTCCACGAACTATGATAAGTGACTGAAAAGGTCTCAGCTTTGCAAGCATAGGGGGTGAGATTATGTTCGTGCCGAGGAAACTCTATCAATTCATAATATTATGCAGTTTGGTCCAGGAGGGCCGCCCCCCCCCCCCTACAGACAACTTGATACAAAATTTCTAAATTGTGAATGGCCGCTTCTTGAGAAGGTATCATATAATACAACTTCCTCTGGCGAAATTGTTCGAGTGGTAAGTTAGGATTGATGTATGGTTTTTGATTTCACCGAGGGTCATGCAGGAAGCTGTTATCGTGGTTTGAGTCAGAATTGAAGGAGTTGCGCATCTGCACCAAATAAGTTAGCCCACTGAAATGATATTATGATTCTAGTCGTTGACTTTGAACTCATTACTAACAGAAATAAAATAAGCTAGTTCTTATGATACATTTAGGTTTTTTAATACCCAAATGTTTTCACCTATACTATCATACCCCTATGCTCATCCCCAAATCCACCACCCCATCCCGAATCTCTGGAATTAAGATTTCCAACGGACCCCATTCAGTGGTGGCTTTGCGCCAGAGAAGTACTTGGCTATCGGCCGTCCTGTAGCATGAATATAAACAGCTGTTTCTCAGACGATATTTGGGTCCTGGGGGCGAGGGCAGGAGCGAAGCACATTGAATGTATCGAGAACAAGGGGAGACGAAAGAAAAGCAGATCTAGAGTCCCCCAACCACGTCGTTCGACCATGATATCTCCCTAGATCCCACAACGTCAAAGGCGGTGAGAAAGCGAGGAAGGGTCAGAAGTCACGCAGCTTTCCGACACTCCAACCCACATTGCGACATGCCAAAAGGTGTCTGGGCTCCCCGACTGTCTCACAAAGCAATGTATCAAACACTGCATCTCTACATGCTCGTCCCGGGTAAAAAGTATCCGGAAATACGAGTCGTGAGTTTGTATAAATTTAGGGGTTAAAGCGCCAAGGGGTTTTTTTTTTTCTCTTCCCCCTGCCCTGCACTATGAGAATCCCTATTTCCGAATATTTCTTGCCTCGGACAAGTACTAGTACCGTACAATACCCCCCCTATAAATAAATAAAAATAAAAAAGGGAGCTCCGCTCTAGCAATGCCGCAAGTGTCATGCAACATCAGCGTCTTCTCCTAGGAGAAAGTCCAACTGGCTAAGATGGCATACAATGGGATATTAGAAAAAATGGCCGAGTGATGAAAAATGATGTGAGAAGCATGAACCCTGTAGACTAGAGGCCGAGGAGAAGCATATAGATGAAAGTTATCATAACATACAACAAGAGAGGTGAAGAGCACCCAGTGGGCCTCGGTCAGCAACTATCATGATTACCCCAATTCATGTTATGTTGCGCCGACACAATTGCCTCACAGGCTGCGGCTGGCCGAAAAAATTCCGCAGCAGGAGAGAAGAAACCCCCTTCGACGAGAACGTGAATCACTTATCCTTATCCATCGCCCCACGACCACCGAGCCCTCAATCGAATCTCCCCCGTTTAACCCCAGCGATAGCTCCCAGGGATAGACCTATAGCGGGCGGAGGAAAGGTGGGGCCCTCACGAGGTATGATCTGATATATCTGTGTGGGGACATCACCATCATCGCCATCCTCCCTACCCTACGAGTAGAATTACCGAGAGGGCAAATACCGGTCGGTACTCCCACAGTGCGATATCCCAGTGCGGAAAAAAAGAAGAAAAAAACATCCACAAAACACTAAGCTTTGGATACAAGTAACCGATGCAACCCCCACCTAAATTACCACCCGCCAATCCACTAATTATTCTAAAATATCCCGACCGCGGGTAATAAGAGGCGTGGAATCCTACCGGTCGTGCCCAGCACATACCAGCCAGTAATCTTCAAGATATTCTATTTATGCTGGTAGCCAGTAACTTAATCCAAAGATGAACCACAAAATATACCGCAACCCACATTACGGCAGAGCGCCAACCCCCCCCCTTCATATCGCACAAGGTCACGACTGCACCCCCCAATCACAGCCATTTCACACCCGACTGATACCCGAGTGACACCCTGTGACCCCCTCTCATGCCCACCCATACACTACTTATCATACTTGTATACAAAACCTTCATAGCCATCTCCCCGGAACACTTCTCCCGAAAGCTTATCTATTCTCGGCACATTTTGTCGCCTCCCCACCGCCAACCACCCTACTACGATATTGAAAACCCTATCCACTCAAACAAAACAAAACAAAATAAAGAAAGTCCCTTTCGACCCCAGATAGACGGCAGCAGCTGCACGCCATTCATTACGGTGAATATCACGACCATATAACTAATTGGCCCCATCACGTAAGGGTGGGCACGGTGGGAATATCTGTTGATCCATCATTGTACAAATTTTATTGCTATTGTGCTTGGATTAAAATTATTATATTATGATGGCAAGAGAGCAAGAATTGAAAGAAAGAGATAATTATGGTGAGGCCGTCTCTGTATGTATGATATGCCCAATACTCGTACTGTATCATGCAAACCACGAGGAACAAAAACCCGGACTCGTTCGTCCACCTGTTCCATTCCATCCATTTTCATCCCTCCGGCGCGGCGTGAACATCCGATATTACAAAATAATACTCGAGTAAAGGAAAAAAAAAAAGTGCAAAAGAGAGATCAAGGGGAGAGGAAAAAAATCGGATGATGAGGATAACAAGTAAAGTAAAGCGACACGTGAGACTGGCTAAAACTCAGCTTATTTTGAGCAATTATTCTAAACTGACATAATCTCATATTCACTATAAATTAAACTAAATCGAGCAAAGCAGTTTTTTATAAAATATGTGATTTTGTTTTCCTTGTTCTTTTGTTTGTTCCAAGATAGAATTGATTCAGTTCGGTTCGGTTAAAACTTCTTTTTTTTTTCGTTGCGGGTAAAAAAAAAAAAAAATTAGAACGCGAGAAACAACTCCCCGAATATACCAAGTGAGAACAGAAACCCATTCAGAAAGAACCAGAGGAAAACTGTAAAAAAAAAAAAACCGTCATAATATGAATTCGTCAAGTCCCGATGTAAAGACAAAAGAAAACGAACAAACGAGAAATTGAAATCCTAGGGATGAAAAAAGTTTGCGTGAACAGAAAAACTTGAGAGGTTTAACGTTGTGCAAAAGACCGGAAGAATGAGAGAGCAACCAAAATCCAATTCAGAGTATGAAATAGGGTGAGGTAATAAATAAGAGTATATCAAAGGTGCTTTTAGAAATGCATGATTGGCTTGACCAGAAGGAAAGAGGAAGGCCATATGTACGGTCCAGCGAGCGAGTATGAACGGTGGTTTTAATGCTTAGGAGTTGGCTGGGGGCGGATGGAGAAAAGAGGGGGAAAAAAAAAGACATACTTGGTATGAAACCAAGAGGGTGGTGTTAGCTGACTCCGACTACTCTGGAGTCATGCATCGCAGTGTCCATCTTCCGAGGTGGTAGAGCAACGGTTGTTGGTGTATCGTCAGCGTCAATATCCATCTCTGCACCAATACCCTCATCCTCCACGACGGGAGCGGGAGCAGGAGGCGCGACTGGCTTCATCTTATCCATCTCTAGGTTGATCCGATCCACTGCCTCCTGCATTCTCGAATTGATGAATGAAATGTGACCTGCGCAGATATCCCCTTTCAACCACAAGAAGGCAGCATTCTCACACCCTTTCGATGCCTTATCCAGACACGAGTCGATGTATTCTAGAACCTCCGCCGCCTTTTTTTCCCGCTCTGCTTTCAATCGCTCCTCCTCAGCCTTCTTCCGCTCCTCCTCCTCCCTCTTCAACCTTTCCTCCTCGGTCTCTTTAGGCCCCTGGTCAGACTCCTTATCAGATCCCTCCTCCTCGGAGTCGTCATCATAACCGTAGTTATGCGTCGGTAATGTCATGACCCGTTTCCTCTTAATAGTCATCATCTCCTTCCTCAGCAATCCCCGCTTAGAATTAAGCGTGGTCCAGCAATCGTAAAATGCCTGTTGAGCCTCACCATCGTAGTAAATTTGAGGACCGTCTATTGACGAGAACTTTTGTTTGGCGGTGGTCGGTTTGGCTGCCATTTTCGACTTTCCAGTGGGCAAGCACTCCAACTTTTTCTCCACAGCAGGGGAATTTGTCCGCAAGGGGTGAGGGCCTACAACCGTGGTCGTAGCCATGGCCATCGGCGTTGCTGGAGGAACAGGGGCATCGTTCTCAGGACCGGATGCAGCGCGTTTTCGGGAATTTTGTGGAGGCGGTTGTGTGGGTGAAGGGGATTGGGGTTGCTGTGCTTCTAGTGTTTGGGTGTGTTTATCCGAGATGGCTCGAAGTCGAGTAGACCAGTCGGGCAGGATCGTGAGGAGTTCCTTGAATACCAGGTTTTTGTCCATTAGGTGTTGTGTGGATGGAAAAGCTTAGGCGTAATCAACGGCGGCTGATGATTGGCGTCTCGATGATGGGTAGATGGAGATGGGGTGGACAGCGACTGGAATGGTCGCTGCTCGTTTAGTGGAGAACAAGTTCTGTCTGATCAAGATTGGCGAAGAGTCAGAAGGGACATGATGGCAAAAGGAAACGAGAGCGATGGAGTTTTTACGAGTGAAAAAAGGGGAGAGAAAGGGTGAATAATGGAGTAGTGGAGAGAGATGACAGGTGACGGGGGGGGGTCGGTGAAGAGCAAGGGGTGAGAATGATGGAAAGATGGCGGAGACAACGGAGAGCAAAAGCGGTTGAGGTGCGATGTAGGGCGGAGCGGAGAGCGAGGGTAGACACAGATGGGGGGAGGGGTGGTGGTGGTGGTGGTGGTGGTGGATGGATGGGTTGTTTGGGGGGAAAAATGGATGGAAATGAAGGGCAGATGAAATGCAGAAATAAGGAGGGGGAAATACTTGCCTGCAACGGGCAGCTGGTTGCCGGTTGCTCTTCTGCGGTGTGCAAAAATTAAGAATTGGGCTAAGCGACCGGGACAGAAGACAACTGGCCTCGGAGGGGGAGAGAGAAAGGTTGACAGATGCAGAGGAGGAAGAGGATGAGCGAGAAGAAGGGCGCACACCACACGCCCGCAATGGAAGCAAGCCGAAGAGAGAGAGATTAGAGTATGATACCGCAAGGCAAAGTTTGTTGAAGAGGCGAAAAAGTTGTAGAGACGAAGAAGAGACTTCTGACCGTGGCCGTCAAAAACAAAAAAAAAAACAATACAAAACAATACAAAACACACGAGGGGATGGAGGGAGAAGGTCCTTTCAAAAGATAAAAATAAAAAAACACAAGCTCTTTTCTCTCTCTCTACGGAGAGGGACCCCCCTCCTTCCCCACCCAGAATTTCGACTGACCGGCTCTGTCGCTCTTTGAAAGGCCTCACACACTATTCCAGTAATTCCCGTGGTAGTTTGACGCCTGGATCAAGCTTCCTCCCTCAGAAAGTAATTGCTATGGGAAAGGAAAAAAATGTATAGTATGATATTGCAATAATATTATATAATAATATGTATAGCAAGAACGACTCGTAAGAGTAAAGTTGGACTCGAGCTTCTCGGCCGGTTCAAAGGTTGCTCTAGGGAATTGAGGAGGAGGACGGGGAGAGACAAGAATGGCACAAGGCAATTGAAGTACCGGTAGAGAGGGAAACGATTAATCGCAATGCAACCATATATCAATATCACCACTTCCCTTGGTCCTACTTGTACTTAGCACGGCAAGCGGCCTATGTCGTTGAAGTTCGTTCGGCTCGTGGTTCTCGTGACGGCGGGCGGGAAGGATGGTAGGGTATGGGTGAGTAGGGTTGTGGTGATAGGGTAAAGATGGAAGATGAAAATTTAATGGTGGTTGTCACTTTGAACGAAGGTATGGAAGAGGAGGAGCACGAAGAGAGAGAAAATGGGTAAAAAGGAGAGAATGGGAAAAGTGAAAAGGAAGGAAGTGAGATAATATCGAGTGGTCAAGAGGCACAGACGAAAGCAGACAGGCAAGATGAGGAAGCACTGGAGTACGGGTGCCAGAGCAGAACCCTGGCGAGTTCTACTATCATATTACAAGTGCAGTAGCAGCGGTGGCGGTGGAGCCGGGCAGCGGGCAGGGAAGGGTGAATGGAGAGATGGAGACAGCCCGTTTTTCTTCTGCCTGGCTCTTGTCACCCGAGCGCTGGCCGGGCACGATGCACGTATCATAGTCTACGGATGATATGAGGCACGAAGTGAAAAAGGTAAACCTAACCTAACCTACGATGCAGCGGCAAAGCTCCATTCACAAGACGGCCCCGATTGGGGAAGGGAGAAAGGCATCATATGAGGAGCGGGTTGAGGGGAGGCAACTTAGTACCGGCCGGTATCTGTATGGGCGTGTGCTGTAAATAACTTACTATCTGGTGGAGAAGAGGGACAGACGAGCCAGGGTTTCCACAGACCTTCGCTTTTTCGGGTGCGCCGTGTGCTGTACTGAACTGTACGAGCACAATGCAGTAAATTAGGATATAGAAACTCGCGCTTCACATAGCACTTCACTTGACCCTCCTCCGCAGGTTATGCGGTGGAGAACCCATGAATGGCTATCCCAACCAGGTTTAGCGGAACCATTTTGGCTGTTTATTGCAAGTGAAAATACTCGAGTAAAAAGAAATGGCTCCCGATGGTACCGCGGTTTCAACCTTCCACTTCCTAAATAGCCGCTCGATCTCCCACATCAACTACCCCTTCACATAAAACCGGTCATGGTCACCATGCCATCACCACCTGCCCGAGCAGGCACCGATATTGCTGTGGTTATTACCGGGAGTTGGGGCAAGATGTGATATCTCCTCAGTTTCCCCCCTTTGGCCTCGAGACTCTCTCCAAGCTATCTGCGCCACACATACACTTAGCGACCTCAAGCGCGGTGAATGGGCCTAGACGAGCCCCCGAGACGAAACGAACCAATCCCCAATCCCAACGGACCTAAATTTACCGTTCTCAAAAAGCAAAATTCGGCTGAGGATGAATACCGGTGCAGCGCTTGTATGATATGGTGAGCGCTAAATAAGGTAAAATGCAGGCAGAAGGTGGAATGAAACCCACTTTTATGGTCCCGACTTTTCTCTCTCTCTTCATTGGAATTGCGTGCCCCCGCGTATTCTCCACTTTTTTGTTATTAGGAACATCGCCAAGGTATACGTACGAGTACTCGGTGGTTCAGTTGCTGTGCGGACACCTTGGCGCCAGTGTCCGCATAGTAACCAGCTAGTACTTGTTGGTAAGGCAGGTTGGGTATGAGGTGGCCAACCAAGGACAACGTTGCGGTCCTGTACCGTACAATACAGGGTTGGGTCTGTGTGGGGAGCAATGGGGTCACAATGCGAAAATCTTTCTCAGGTTCGTAGTAGAGTCTTCTCCACTGCCGGTATATATTCCATTAAAGCGAGTATTTTATTTGGGGGCGAGCCATTGGTTCGTAATACGGCACTGGGAGTCAGAAGTCGACGTTCCTCAGGGCGATAACCAAAGAATGCTGCTCATCAACGACCAGGTTTTTTGAGAAACGGACTCCGTGCTCCTCCTCAATTCTATGGACTCCGAAGGTTGATTGTGTGAGTACTCGCGCGACCGATTTGAAGTTGGACGCCTGAGGTGGCAGTTCCCGTACTCGTGCTTGCCCGATTGTGGGGTACCGGTGTTCAGACGTCTCGGCGCCAAGATAGGTATTAATCAATGCCAAAGTGTTAGACCAAAGATGGCCGAGTCTGGAGTGTCAGTGTCCAACTTCAACTCCGCCGACTGCCACGTTGTTGGCTGAGAATAGTACCGTATCATACTCGTACCGGTAGTCTACAGCATGGGGCAAGGGAAGACAGATGCAAAATTATGCCAAGCTACTAATTTTGTCCTTGAGGATACTGGTATCCCTCGGCCACTGAGACATACTGTTCAGCCCGGCTGAAATTGGACTACAGCCTATTTGAGTAATCGGGAGTAAATCTACGCGGACTCTCTCGTTTTTGTCACGGCCATGCTCAGCCTTACGGTTTTCCTGGTGTTCTGAGCATTACGCCACTTTGTAGCGACGAGATTTTTCCTGTTACGATTACCCAAATGGGCTACTGGCAGTGTTTAATATTTTAAACTGGGCTGAATGTCTCGCAGAGGCGGTGGGGGATACTCGCACTGTGACAGGGCACCTGGCAAGAGGTGCCCCCACATAGACGGCCTCTCAAGCTACCCGGACACCCCCCCCACCCGGACAGGTGCTCATTGGTGGGTTTGTGTGAGGAAACGAACGGTGATTACCACAGTTGCTACAGTTCACCCAAGTAAACCACTGGAAAGTTTCTTGTTTGAGTTTAGCTGTCCGAGTGAGGAGGGTGTCCGGGTGGCCTGGGAGGCTGTCTACAGGTGGAAAATGCGGTACCGGCACGAGTACTCGAGGAGTGGGATGTAGCAGGTTGCGCACCGAAATGGGCACATTGATAATCTGTCATCCTAGAGCTTGGGGTTGGGATGAAAATTTCATAAAGTACGGTATTAGAGTAGTGCGCTGCTCTTAGTCTGCCGCTCCTCCACTTTATTTGATTTTGATATTTCTCCCACCTGGGACTCACATCTCACCCCCGCACTGCTTCAGGTCACACAGCACGGTGGGTAGTGTTTTGCTAACGAATGCTGGTCAGGTTTAGCTAGGATAAGTTTATGGTATATTTTAGCACAGCACAGCACCACGCTAGCCGCTAGCTAACAGGAGGTTTTTCTTTTCCTCATCCTTCCCTGATACTTTCTCCGTTACCCCACAGTTGTCTGAAGGACGACTCGAGTATGATACTTTACCTGTCCCAGACAATAAATATCCGAAAACAGGGATTCGCAAAATATAATGAATATGGTCAAATATCCGTGTGTATCTGACCGCTCAAACAGACTCACAACTCGTATTTTCGGGCACGTCTTGCCTGGGACAAGTACCGTACAATACTCGTACCGGTATCGCAGGAACATCGCATCTACTCGAGTGCTCGTGGTGGACAAGATGCACCTGCGGCGCCCATGCCTGTATCCGCACTTACAACATCGTTAGACCAAGTTAACATGTGTGGGGGATCTGGAGATGAGTACCGTAACATATCATAATTCTATGGTCGGGACAGTGCTGAGAACGCAAGGACCCCCATGAACTGTCAATTCACTGAATCCAAAGCAGGCGGACATCACAGTCTCTAGATCGTACCCTCCTCCGTTCCCTTCCTAAGACAAAAAACCCTCAAGTTTTCCCTTGCCTTGTAGAGTTCTATGATATTGACCCTTACTTCCAGCATCAACAAAGAAAGGCGAGCAAACAGACAGAAATCCCGAGGGAATGGGACCGAGATCCCTCCAAATCAGGAAACTCCGCGTTACCCGGTATATTTTGACAGACACGAGAGCGAAAAAAGGAGTCTTCTCGCAACAACGGCAGCGCAGATCACTCTCTCGATCCTTCGAAATCTCCCGGGGAGGTGTTTTTTTCTTTCCCTTCCGCCTGCGTTGGCGAGAACTCTTATCATAACTTACTGTACGGTACTTGAGGGGTTTCAACTGGAGGGGGGGAGGGAAAAGGATTTGTGAATTCTATGAAAGCAGCTCCAGGGCACGCCGAATCAATGCCCTAAATCTACGATGAGTTTTTTGTTTATCCCGCGATCTCGCCCGCGGAACGGCCCGAGGGGGAAGGGGGTGGCGGGGGGCTTGTTGCTCAAGAGTATCTATAGTGGAGGAGGTGTTTCGTGCTTCCTATTGTTGTTATTGTGCTTGGGATGATATGGTACCCGAAAACACAAGGGCTTTGTTTCGGGTTCAAGGCTGGACTGAGATCACAATCATACTCGTAACACTGTGAATTGCTTTTTTGATGGTTTATGTTGCCTCTACTTTTTGGTTGGGCAGAAAGTGCTAGGGGGGTTTTGCTACGATACCGTACTGAGTACTGTAACTGGTTGGTTGGTTGGTTGGCTACCGTAGCTAGCTGGCTGGCCGGATGGCTGGCTAACCGAATGTCCTGCATTACCGGTATGATGCTTCACTTTGCGATAGCTATTGTGGAGAAGAATATCGGTAGGCGCAGTGGAAGTTGAAAAGCAGCCATCATAATGTGCGGTTCGCGAAGACTACCTGAAAACGTGTTAGTTTGCCATAGTAAATGCAATAACTCTGAGAGGAATCCTTCCTCCTGCTCCCTTCACTTCCCCTCGTGTTCGACACGCACTTGGTATCACTTAATTTACATGATATTCTCTCGTTCCTCCCTAGCTCCTTTATCGCTGTTCTTCAATGGACGGGCAAATCAAGCACGAGAGAATGTACAGTAAGCTTGGGGAGCCAACCTCACCGTCAACATGGCCGCCCCAACCTGTGGGGGCCCCAGCAGCCATCACGAAGCCATGATCGCACGTTAGTGAAACCTGAGAAAAGAAGTGTCACATCTTTCCTTCCTTCCTTCAACCTGCAGCTTTTCCCACCTCCTTCGCCTCCCTCTTGCCTCGGTGAAATGCGATAAGTCACTGGGAATCAATAAAATAAAATGAATAAAAATGATGGTAACGGAAGGCCTATTCTTCCCCCCCATGGTCATCGTCATCACCCATCGCATCCCGAGAACCGTTCATTAAAGAGATTGCCGGTACGAGAGGGAAAAAAGCGAACCTCCTCTCCAGCCGACTCCGACCGCTCCTATCTCCCGAAAGCACGATACCGGGTGTCGCAAAAAAGGGATTATGCGAAACATTAACACGCAAGGGAAAAATAAAAATAAAAATAAAAATAAAGGGATAGAAAGGGCAAATACCGGCATATCCTCAGTTCGCGCGACCCGCCAGGCGTTCCGGAGAGTGTAAGGGTTAGGGACCGTGATCCCTGAAAATGTTTTCTTTTATTATCGGTCATGCTCTCGTATTACTCAAGTACCGTACCCACCAGGTTGGGGAGTGAGGAGGACCTCGCCCCCTCACCTCTACAAGTACACTACCTTAACCTTGCTGTTACTCGTACCTACGAGTATTGGGCCGGTACCGGTACGGTGGAAGACTTACGCCATTTGTTTCACACCCGGGCCAGTAGGAGAATCCTGGCCTGCCGGAGAGGAGGGAGGGACGGAGGGGACACGGGCCGAGAGTCGAGAAAATGAAGTGAACTTGAAGTACTGCGCAGAGCCGGTAGTGATTCGAGCAGACTTTGACCCAAACTCTTCAATCCAGTTGGGGGCACAGAAATTCACTGGACTACAGTACGGGACGAGTGCGGTACTCTTGCCGTACGGCTCCATACTTGGGGTGTGGAAATAATTTCCAATTGGACACCACACCTATTTTGCCTCTAGGCCGGCCGCAGTGCATGCTAAATTCTCCAATCAGCCTCAGCCGACTTAGGACTTCGATATCCCTCTTAAGTAGTCTATCGCAGTCTAAGGCACTAGAAAGCGCAGCTCAAGCAAGCGACCGGTACGTTACTCGTACGTTGTCTTGCTGTACTCGTAACTGTGCAGTGCTTGAGCATCCACCCAGACTCTCCAAAGTGTAGTAGGCTAGTGAAGAATGGCAGAAAGGTATCCATTGTGGTATGCGGGGAAAGAAGAAAACACCTTCATCGTCTAGCCTTCATCTGTCCGGTCTTCACAGCATTACGATACGGTAGTGCAGCTCTTCCTCCTATGCTGCACTGCTAGAGCGCGGGGCGATAGTCCATGATGCTTGACGACCGGTAAGAAGCACGAGCAAAGAAGAAAAGAAAGAAAAGAAAGAAAGAAGGGAAAGAAAGGAAAAGAAAAAAGTGCCATGTACGGGATCAAGATCGATACTTGTACGAGTACTTTCTTGTACTTTCACTACCCTACTTGTACAACACACCCGACAAGCAGGCATCTCGCTTCACCCTGGCCATGTTCGTACAGTAGGATGCGCTGGTGACAACAGCTTACAGAACAGGCTTAGTCTGGCCCTGCCTGTACTCGAGTATATCTGCCCTCAGTGTTTTTTTTTTTTTTTTTTTGTTTTAAAAAAAAAACACTCTGCAGCCTCGTTCA
This sequence comes from Tuber indicum, assembly GCA_006112555.1. Classification (NCBI taxonomy): domain Eukaryota; kingdom Fungi; phylum Ascomycota; class Pezizomycetes; order Pezizales; family Tuberaceae; genus Tuber; species Tuber indicum. The sequence goes on along the minus strand of VBSK01000006.1, from coordinate 82,405 downwards.
CCATTTATGTGTATGTGTATGTATGTGGTGGTCCATGATACGTATCCATACAGTGATAAGAACCACGCTATTGCACACGCCGTTCTGTACCCACTCGTGCTCCGCTTCCAGGCAACACGCGGCTCCCCGATAGTCAGCCAACGCCCCCGATCCAAGTCCACGTTTTTTTTCCTCCGCAACGATGATAATAATAATAAGAGTGACAAAATTTTAAGGGTACTCGAGTGTCATGAATGTAATTGCGAAAATGGCACATTCAACGTTTACTCATTGCACGCATCGCTCCTGGGAAGTCAAGGAAGCGGTGCCTTGACTTGGGGATGTTTAGGGGCACTGGTATTAGGAATATCATATAGCCGCAGACGGGTTAATCTTGGAAGCTTTGCATGGGGATCATCACCTTGGGTGTTCTGCTTTGACTCGGCTGCGCGAGTCCTGTACTTGTATGCCTACGGTACTAGTACAGTACCGTAGCTTGTGAGCAAAAAAAGTCTTGGTGATTGGGCACATTTGCGCCGGACTTCGTCGGGGGGTTTTTTTTTGTCCAGAATCCTGCACTTGACACGGGCGGAAATTTTTTTAGGGATTATCCTCCAACTGTATACAGAGCCCTCCGGCCTCTTCCCCATCATGTTGCGACTTTGTCAACGGTTGGGAAATTGTTGTGGGGCGTTACTGGGGCAATTAAGCGATGGTTCTCGGGCACAGCTCTACAGGCTTGTAGAACCTTGGTTGGTAATCGGTATGCTTCAAATTAATCATGAGATCTTGAAAAAGGAAAAACATCTGCCTTTTGATGAGCTACTATTAGTCGAAAAGTAAGCCTTTTGCCTATTTGGTGTGAAACGGCACAATCACCAACTCTTTTTTATCACCTGCTATATGGGTATCATCATACTGTACGGTACGTGTACTTGGTTGTCAAAGGCTAACTCTACCACAAGGGAAAATTGGATGTAGATGGACATGCGGATGCGGATACTGATGTACAGTACCGTACTGGTACCGGCAGCACTTGTGTCATATCATAGCTCGTCATGGATTTCGGAGCCTCCTGTCTTCCTCACCTCACGCCATCCCATCCCAATTCCTACACCTCCATTCACCACCATCATGCTCGAACACTCCCCTTCATCGCCGTTAGTAGGTGAGTAACTACCGTACCATAGATTTCAAGAGGCAACACACCTGCCATCATAACGAACTGCATCCCAGCCCCTCCTCTGCCCACTAGCCCTGCTCGTGCTTTCCCTATAGCCTTAAAGGGTAGTAAATTCCCATCGATTCGTCCACCATCCCTACTACTCGTATACTCGAGTACTCGAGTACTATACGGTACGCTATGATACGTTACCTATTTGCCTTGCCTTACCTCAACTTACGCATTCTCACAAGTGCGCTTTGACCCCCATCCGTCTGTATACGCTGTTCGGCTCCTTTCTGTTCCGGTGCTTTGTTTCCATTTGGGGGGGTTCGGGACTGGTGGATGGCTAGGTTAAGTTGCGTTCATGGAATATCACTCGGTTTATTACCCCGAGTTTATAATTTTTCTCCACTAGTTTTTTTTTTTATTGCTGCGGGGGTGGGTGTTGGGGTTACCGGTTTAATGGGAATTTGGGGGAGAGGCGAGGTAAGCGCCCCTGTTTATATGATATATAGATCAGAGGTTTCATACTCGTAATTGAGAGGAATCCGTGCTGGGGTTGCTAGTCCATGTTTGAACTGCGGATTCCATGGGCTGTAAATTGCGTGCGACAGGTGGGATCTCCTAGGCATTTCTGTTCCGTTCTATTACTCTGCCACCCGAGCGATTAGGCTATTATGTGGATATGTAAACCTTTGACAGTTACTCGTACTGAGTTATGATACCTATCTTGGCGACTGGCAGGCGTAGACTTGGGATGCTTGAGAGTATCCAACCATGCCCACTACTTGGAAATTGCCACGGCGTTTCTGAAAAGGAGGTACCGTAGAGTGCAGGGTTTGGATCTCGGATATCTCTGTGCAAGTACGAGTGCTCGTACTTGTACCGTATAAGCACAGTACTCCCCAGGAGTGTGATACTACGACATTTTCGTTTTTTGCTTATCCAGTCGGCCAATCAACCAGTCAGTTCGATCCTTACTTGCTGCGGGATCTCCTTTGCCCCAAACAGCCTCCACTGCACGAGTAAAACGGCTCCGTCTATCACCCAGGGACCCCAGGTGGATCGCCGAGAGCTCCAGTATCCCCTACTCCCCGGGGTTAATCGCACCAGATTCGGAGAGTGACCGCGAATCACGCTCAAATGGTGAGGAGAAACCCCCAAGAATACCGCACAACGTTTTGTGGATCCAACTTTGCGGATCAGGTGGATCGTCGTTTTGAGACATCGTATAGCGGTTCTGTTGGGACTATTTTTCCTGATTTAACAGGGTGGATATCCTGGACGGCGGAGATGGCATGCGTGGTAAGTCCCCACACATCAGAGGATACGACTTGGTGTGGGTAGAAGAGTGGTGCAGATCTTTCGCTAAATCAAGACTGATAGCTGCCCCGGGGCTTTTATAGGTGTTGCCGTATTTCCGTGCTGACAAAGGGGATTGGTAGTGGGACAGAGGGAATATATGGAGTATTTATTAAATCGAGTCTGGGTCTGGAGAGGGGAATCGATGATTTTTGCTCAATATAGACAGGAACTCATAGTTCCTGATGAGGTCACTAGACATATATGGTCACTCGATTTGGTTTTCCCAGCCCGGGTGTTGGAAATTGGCTTCCTAATATTGTTAGTTAGGAAGCTACCGTAAGAACTCAAAAAAACGAACCGTGTGCTAAGATGTTGATTTAAGGTGGTCAGAGAAACAGGAGGTAAAAAGGCGTCTTGCATGTAAAATTAGCAATTCGAAATTACACAACTCAGATTGAGTCAGTAGTAACGTTGATGACAACCCAAATTATTAATGAAGTACTTGCACAAAGTACGAAGGTTCTAATTAATATAAAAATTGTCTAACAATATCAGTCAGATAAGAGAAAAGAATATGTGGATGTGTTAAAGTGCAGCCAATACTACCACCACCTTCAACCAATAAGTTTTATGCAGGATGTAAGAAAAGGCAGGGAGAGGAGCTGAAACCACTTACTGAAATCCTCAGCAATACTATACAATTAGCTATATATAAGCCACATGTTTTGTATTTATCAGTGAAAATCCATCCTCCTGCCCCAGGCATCCTGTGCACCTGATGCATGGTATGCTCAGAATGCTAATGGTAAATCAGAATGTGACAACAATTTGACATCATATCCCATTTTGAATTATTTAGTATCCCTTATCTAAACTTCATCCTAATACAGACTTTTATGTTTCTAGTATCCTGACAGTGTCTAGTAAACTTCTATTGTACCCTGGCCATGTTTGGTGTTCCATGCTAGCACCCTCAATATATCACACCTTCTGCTGTTACCTCTGCATGATACACGAACTTGTTTTTTTATTTTGCTGGACAACTAACTCGGACCTAGGTGCCTTCTGTCCTGACAACAGATTTGCACCTTTGACGTCCAGGTGGTCTTGTTCTTTATACTGCCTAACCTGTTGAGCTGTTTTCTGCTGTCTATGTCCAAACATTTCCCCTCTCATACTCCCATGCCCTAAGTTTCAACTATATTTGTAATGCTTTCTAATACGATCTGGACATTCATATTTCTCTCTAGATACTACTACTTAAGATTTTGATAGAGACCTGATGCCATCTGATTCTAGTAAATAATTCACAATATTGTCTCCATATTGCTCTTAGTACTATCTGTTCTTCCAAGTTTTCTTCCAATAATGTTTACTATGTTTTGATCTCCTGGGTATTCATGTGATTCTTATTAACTATTAGGCGGAGACAACCAGTATAGACTTAGGGTTGTCTAGGCTAATCATGATTCATTCATATAGACGGAGATTTATCTAGGAAGGCTCAGAAGCAACTTGTTTCATTTATGACTACTAAGAGTGCAAGAAAGTAGAATAGAATCGTAAGAACAATGTTATATTGTTAAGATCTCTTCTCCGTTGCTTGATGATATCTAAAGCTTGGGAGACACTTTGATATTTATATTCCGCATCTGAGTATTCGCGGACTACATCTATCTAGTATACAAAATATGTACCTCTTCAATTTTAACTCGCAACATTGAGTTCTCCATAAAGGTGCGAACACTGGGAGATCCTGAAAACCATCACATCCTCTGCGGTAATTACTATTTTCTTCTCGGAAGACATACTTGTCACCAGTAGTAATTATCCGATCTTCAGAGTCTTTAGACCTGTAGCCTAGTTCTCAAGTTGAACTATGTTGGCTCCAATAGTCCATTCCGTTGTTGAGAGAATCAGTCTTGATACAGAGTTGCCTTTGTATTAATACCGGAGTTGATAACTTCTAGTTGTGATAACTCAACAACTAGTCAATGGAATTTATTCTGATGACTCTCTCTTTGTAGAGGAGAAGTCATTCTATTGAATACTCTCATAATTCATCAGTTGGCAACTCCTGGTTGTTCTATGTAGAGGGAGTGGACCTTCGTGTTGTGTTGGTTATAACTTCCCCAACCACAGTACAACCCGTATCATAGTTGCAACACTCCATGGAGCTCATTGGCTTGTCTGGTAGTGCATTCCAGGAGTTCTAGACTCTTTCTAATTATTAGAGGATGGATGTGAATGTGTTGGTTCTTTGCTCTGAACCTCCTAACATTCAAATCATATCCTTGTACGAAAACGTCCTATTACTTACAGCCCATATCAAGGATGTCATTTCTTTTAAGCCTAGTAACTCCCCAAGTAGTTGACGGATTGACTACGTTTCACTTCTCAGGTCTTGTCAGAGGTCCCCTCTTATATATCCCGTGAACAGCGTTTAGTCAGATGGATGGCAGCAACATATACGGTATTATTCTGACACCTTCAATTCCGTGACCAAATAGTCACAGGACACAACTAAGGTTGATGTGTATGATGACGCGTGGGCCTCGTAAGGGGGCCAGAGTGGGGTATTGGAGATTGAGATTTCCAAACTCGGGTAAGGTTACCCTACCTAAGGTATTCCTAGGCTATCGGAATTGGGTACTCCTAATACTAACTTTCTCTTATATCCTCATATTGTAACTATCAACTTTCTACACACCCACTATTGTGGCAAATTGCATGACAGACAATTCTATTCAAATATATCTTACTACTGTATATGTCCATTACACATTTATTAGCCTCATCAGCAAAAATTCTAAGTTGCATCCTGTGCATCATGTGTGTCTGATACACAGGACATCCAGAATGTAAATGGTTAACTAGGACGTACAGGGATGTGGCAACCAATGTCAGGACACAATGGGCCATACCTGCCAAACTCAGGACATCACAGGATGTACCTGCCAAACTCAGGATGCAACTGGATGTACCTGCCAAACTCAGAATGCAACAGAACACACACTTAAAACTCTGGACGTAACTGAACACAGGAACAGATGTCATAATATGTCTCTTAAAATTCAGAATTCACCAGATACAGCCAATATAAAGCATAACTTATACCTAGGTTATTCTAAAATAAACTATATTTCTACAGTAAACAAGATTTATTTTTATAGAAATACAGGCCTGGGCTAGGTTACCAAAAGTAAGTGAGGATACACGAGTAATTATAAGGATCCTACTTCCTTATAGATTAGTTCTTCAACAGGTAATGACCTCTTACCTTATCTCGTATCGGATATCGATAACTCTGAGATCTCTCGTGGTCTACATGATCTTCTTAGATCCCGTCTATCGATATATCTCTTAGTCTCATTGTACTTATAAAAGCAAGACCTCTTTCTCACATATATTGCAGGAGATGATGTACGTAAGAGTATATTGATTTTAATAGTATAGGAAAGACTTAAGTGTTTGCATGAGGAGTCTGTCTCGAAGGTCCTTTTTTTTTTTTGTTTCTATTGTCTTATTTATTTCTTCGGTTTTACGTACAGTAAGGCCGGGGGTCTATGAAGCATGTCTAGCTAAGTAGACCTGCAACTCCACCCCGCCTTAATCTCAAGCAGCCAGAAGAAAAACTACAACCCCAGAAAGGCTAACACCAGAAGCCAGGTACCCGATCCGCAGATCCCACAACTTGCATGTGGAGGAGTCTCCCCTAGAGCCGCTGGTACCCAATTGGCCCCCAGTCTAAAAAACTCTCCTGCAAGTCTCCCACATGGCTATCTACAAAAGGTAAAGACAGGAAACTCAAAACCCATTTTTTAAAGCAAGGAAAACCACCATCCTGACGGTACACCCCCAATTGAACAGAAGAACACCCAAGCCCAACACAGAATCCCCCAACCGAAGGCTTAAGCCAACCCCCCGCCTAGCCCAGTAGCCATTCCACCAACATTCACCTTGACTGCAAAGTCCAAGGTACATGGGTCGTCCATCCAGCCAAAGGGAAAATAACGTAAACAGGTTTTTGATGCATAGTTGTATAAATGTATAGGTGAGTACTTATGTCCTGTGAACAACAGGCAGAAGAAACCACTGGCATAGGACAAAGGAACCCGTTATAAGTTAAAGGTATTGGCAATGTGAGAGTCCCGAGTCGTCCATCCGGGAGGGCCAAAGGGGCTGCCCGAAGCAGCAAAAGAGGGTGCGGTAGTAGAGTACCAGCCATGGTAGTAGGGTACCAGCCAACAAGACGAAGTAAGGAAGTGGAGGAAGGGTCAAAGGACCCAGAAAAACCCGGCTGTGAACCGAACAGTTGCCATCTTACCGCATCTCTTACGTAGTCCCTTGTTCACCGAGAGATAGTGTCACTTAGTAGAGGAGATCCCACTGGTAGAGTAAGGTCAAAGAAGAGCAAGGGTAGAAAGATGATGATAGCTAGAACCAGGCGACTAGGAGGGTATGGTCAAATCTCAGTGCAAGACAGACTGCGAAGTTACTAGCCAAAGCGTTCCCCAACAAGGATTGTGCAAGTGGAGAGAAAGACGTCTACTACTGCCAATGCTGACCGAAAACGAAGAGAGGAAGCCAACCGTGCCAAATCTAAGCAAGTCCCTATTAGCCAGACAGGACTACTGGGCGAGCTCAGATGACTGCTCCATCAAGAAGACAAGAGACAAACGAGGAAAAGGTGGGAGAGGATGGTAGAGTTAACTGTACTCCTATGCAGGAACTATCGAGGGGGCAGAGGGGAGAGGGGGTAGGCCACGATAATTGACCATGGTGTTGTCAAACTATGTGGGAGGAAAATAGGAGCGATAGAGCGTGCTGTCCCAAAGGTTCTTTTTTTTTTTTTTTTTTTTTTTTTTTTTTATCGTCATGTATTCATTGTTTAGGTACAAGAACTTGTATATAGCACTAGCTATGGCATAAACAAAACCTTAATCCTAAAACAAAACCCACAAAAGAAACCAAACTAGTACCTTCAAAAAGTGCGAATAACCCATATCACAAAGCAGCCAAAAGTACAAATATAAGGAAACAATCAAACTAGCAAGGAAAAACTCAAAACTAATGTAAGAGAACGCAACCCAGGACCAAGTTTAGTCTGGGGTACAGCCGGTGGAGAGGATGTAGGAGACTGTCGGAGAGGAGAGGCACTCCTGAGTGAGGACATACGCGGGGAAAGCCTGTAGTGGTGACAGAGATATAGTCAGCAAAGCAGGCTTGCTGAGTGCGAAAGGGGTTTGTCCTCACCTGAGCTCTCAACCACCTGGGGGTGGGAGTTCCCGGCTTCGGATTTGGACGAGCAGACAAGGATAGTGTGGTGGAAAGTTTCATGCTCCATTTCGCAGAGGGGACATGTGGTTGGAGCATCAGGATCCTTCCAGCAAGTGTGTGCGGCCAGGTAGCTCTTGCCTCATCTTATCTGGTAGAGGCAGCCTGCGATGAACTTCCCAAGACCCATGAAAGGATAGGGGAAGTGAGTCAACATATACTAGTAGCGGGGCGGAGGGGGGTACTATGTGGCCAATGTGTGGAGGAGGAGCTGTCTGGAGCCTCTTTTGAGGTCAGCACTGTTCCAAAGGTCCTTGGACCTTCTATTTATACAGACTCCTCACCCAACCCTAACCCTGTGTGACTCATACCTTCATATCACCATATCATATGACTCATAAGCGTGAGTCATGTGAGATTCTTAGTTGACTCATACGAGTCAACTGCGCAACATACTTAAACCAATCATAATCCTCATATCCAATCATGTGTGCTAAATACGTCAAATGTGTGAAACTCATAACTCATAAATGTGAGTCATGCGCAAAAGTCATAAAATCATACGACTCACAACTGTGAGTCATCGCATAGCAATATCATCTATGACTTGCAACTACGAGTCATGTGAAAAACCTTATTCCACCTTGCCAATCTGCCTTGTCACAATCTGGTTTGTGACAGTAATATTGAGTCTAATAGCTAAAACAAGTTATAATTCCACCAATATTAGTGCCAAGTAGACGTTCTTTATACTGTTGGAAAGCTGGCATTGAGTAGAATATTGCTGTAAAGTATAAAGTACTGCACCATAAGGATGGCTGAGGAATCTAGCCTTAAAGTTAGCACTTCGCTAAGATAAATATCATCGCCATAATAGCCTGTATCTCTACTGGTATTGATGCCAAGTAGACGTTCTTTATACCGTTGGAAAGCCTGCGTCGAGTAGAAAGGTGCTGTAAAGTATTGAGTACTGCACCCAAGGGATAGCTGAGGAATCTGGAGTCAAATTAAGCACTTCACCAGGGTAAACATTACCTCCATAATATCCTGTATCTCCACCAATATTAATGTTGAGTAGATGTTCTTTACGCTGTTGGAATACTAGTATCAAGTAGAATATTGCTGTAAAGTATCAAGTACTGCACCCAAAGGATGGTTGACGAATCTGGTATCAAATTCAGCACATCATGAATGTAAACATCACTTCCATAATAGGCTGTATCTTCACATATATTGATGCTAAGTAGACGTTCTTTATACCATTAGAATGCCCGCATTAAGTAGAATGGCATTACAAAATATGAAGTACTGTGCTCAAATAATGGCTGGGGAATCAGGCGTTAAAATCAGCACTTTGCTAGGACACAAAATAGGCTATAACTTCTTGTAAACTCATAGTGGGCAGATGTTCTATGGTGCAATGGAAAGTTGAAATCGAGTAGAATGTTGCCCTAAATTATTAGCTCTGATGGAATAGGGACTAAGGAGCAATAGTAGTTGACAGACCTGTTGTTGATGTACTGACAGTGATGTTGTATGGTTGTTCAAGTATTTTTACTCAATGCATTGCAGTCTTAGAAAATCTTAACAAAACAACCAAGTTACCAGGTACTTCCACGATCACAACTATCACTCACTTTTACATTCTACCGGTGGGCCATTTTAGCTCCCAGATCCTTTTAGAGACTAAAATAGAATTTGGTACGTCTCATCTCCTATTTCTGTAGATATTTTTAGATTTGGTCATCGAGTCCAGTAGATATACTGATGGCTGGTATGTGGCTTAGTATTATGATTAAGGCTCTCTGCCGTCTTGTGTCAGGACATCAGCAAGGATTGAGACTCTCTGCTGTCTTGTGTTACGATATCAGCAAAAATCAAAGTTAACCTAGCCAGATTGGGAGTTGAAAATTATTGCATCCTCACTTAGGAAGAACTCAGGGTAGGTTGGATACTACTGGACACTCAGGACATCCTGGATACTACCGGACACTCAGAACATCCCTGACGCTTCCTGACACTTTAGGATGTCTAGGACGTATAAGATGCCGGCAACCGTACATTTGTGTCAGGACATACAGCTGACACATCTGACACATGGTTTTTTTTTGCTGATACTCACTAATAGTCATAGCTATATCTACTCTCAGTTCTTCTAAAATCTCAAAGCTAAGTGAGAGATATTGTAATGGTACAGGACTTGTAATATTATCTTCTCTCCATTCTTCAGTAACCTCATGTAAGCTATTCTGGCTCTCAGAATCAGAATCCAAAAAGTTGCATCAGTATAAATTTATCCTTCCACCTCAGGCATCCTCTACTCCTGATACATGGGACACTTGGAATGCTAATTGTAAATTAGGATATGATGTCAGATTGACATTATGTCCTGCCTTGCATCATTTAGTATCCCCAATCCTAACTCCGTCCTGACATAGATCCTTGCATTCCTAGTACCCTGATAGCATCTGGTGAGCTTTTATTATATCTTGGCTACATTTGGAGCTCTATGGTGGTGCTCTAACCATATTACATCTTCTGCTCTTATCTTTAGACGATGTCTGAACTTTTATTTTTATTTTACTAGCCATTTGACCAGGGTGCCCTTTGTCCTAATATTTGATCTGCACTTATGACATCTTGGTGGCCTTGTTCTTATTACTTTCTGTCCTGTTGTACTCTTTTCTACTGTCTATATCCAGATGTTTTCCCTTTCCTACTTTTTGGACCCTAAGTTTTGACTCTATTCACAATGGTCCTTAATACTATTTGGACATTCATGTTTCTCTCTAGATGCTACTATGTAAGATTATAACAGAGTTCTGATGACATCTTACCTCCCATAAACCATTCACAACATTGTCCCCATGTTGCTTTAAGTATTATCTGTTCTTTCAAAATTTCTCCTAATGATGTTTACTACTTTCTGATTATACAGACATTCTGGTAGTACTTACAACTCTCACTTATATCCTCATATTGTGACTATCAACTTCCTATGCACTCACTATTGTGGCACATCCCATCATAGACAATCATATTCAATCAATTCTTGCTACTTTATATGTCTATTATACTCCCATTAGCCTCACTAATACTCACACCTGTGCCCACTCCACCTTCCTCTAAATTCTCAAAGCTAAGTGAGAGGCATTGTGAACAAGTAGGGCTTGTAATGTTATCTTCTCTCCATCTTTTAGTCTCCTCATGTAAGCTATTTGGACTCCTAAAATCAGAATCCAGAAAGCTGAGAATGCATAAAGTCAAGGTCTAGTAGAAATCTAAAGACAAGTCTATTTCCTGAGAATTATTTTGGTTGTCTTAGTGCCCAACCTGGTCTCCTATATGCAGGCAACTGAGAGTCAGACTACATAAGGTGGAACATTATCAGAAAAAAAAAAAATCCTGCATCAAATTTTTCAGCCTTATGTTCTAATACAAATATGTAGTTACTCACATCCTATGTGTCCTAGGTGTCCTGAGTGTCTGGTGGCGTCCAACCTATTCTGAGTTTTGTTCGCAATTGTGACTTTAGAGGTGCAATCGTATATCAATCTTGAATAAACTACACGATATTTAGAGGATATCGCAGGCACGTTTTGTGAGGAGTAGTACGGTTTGAAGGTAGATTGGTAGAGGTTCTGTTCCTTACTTCTTCTAAGCGAGGTGTGTGGGCGGTAGCCTCTATATATACAGGAGCGCGCCAACTTATAGTAAAAGAAATATAATCAGGAAAAACATAAGTAAGAATGTGTTTCTCGCTGGAGAAACATAAGTGTGAATGTGTTTGACCCTGAAAACCTGCCAAGAAAACTCCCAAAAGTGCACATAAATCTAAGATAGTGTGTGGGAAATATTAAGAAAATATCACAAATTTAATATGTAATTACCATGCATAACCATGCATAAAAGATAAAGAAAAATCCAATTTTATCCTGCAACCAGATAAGAAAATAACACTTAAGTTTCCTACCCGTATTCAATGAAATATCTATGAGATTAACATAAATATGACCTAGCTGTAGTAATGTCGGCAGTGTACAGGTATTAACTGAAACATAACTAAGTAAGTGAAAATACAATATTTATCATTAAATATATTGAAATGTAACATAGGAAAGAAATTTCAACAAGTTTATCCTAAGCCAGGATATGCTAATTTTCACCTCCTAATTTGGCCTGATCAACACTGATCCTTGCTGATATCCTGATACAAGATGATTGAGAGTCGGGATTATGACCTTAAGTCACATACTAGCCTTTAGTATATCTATTAGACACTAGGATTAAATCTAAAAATATTTAATGAAATAGGCAATATGTTGTATCATACCAAATTGTATCTTAGGTGCTTGAAGGGTCAGGAAGCTAAAATGGCCTACTAGTAGAATGTAAAACTGAGTGATAATTGTGATTGTTGAGGCGCATGGTAACTTGGTAGTTTTCCAAAGACCCTGTTTGGATACGACTGTTCTTTTCTGTTCCCCCATACAAGCAACTATTTGCCTTCCACTTTGAAATGGAAGGACCAAACTGGCATTTGGCAAACTTGGAAGATGGCAACTGTTCCGTTCAGAAATTGTCACATCAACCATTTCAATACAGAGTGGCTCGGCAATTAACAAAATAATATGGAAAAAACCTCTAACGTAAATTACGGAGAACTGGATCAGTACCCGGTTCTCGCTCACTGCCAAGCAACTACCTCGCTCCTATCAAACTATCTTATAAATCAACCATTCGAGAAGATAATTCAAATCTGTAAACAACATGCCTTGGACAAGTTAGCAAAAGAAAGGAGAGAGAGAAAGAAATATTCAAAATGCCATAAATCACTATAAACATAGCGATGAACCTTTGATTCGAGCCTCCGCTGAGCGGTTTAGAGTAGCGTACTCTACCCTGTGTGGGCGCCTCGCTGAAGTCCAAGGCCGAGTTAGAGGATATCATGGGCTTCAAGCTCTAACCGAATGTGAAGAGAAATCGATTATTCGGTGGTGTGGAAGGCTGGATAAGTGGGGTCATCCACCAAGTTTAGCGATTGTGAGGACGATGGCCCAAGGCATCGTGCAGCTCAGGGAGAAAGAGCACCGCTTAGGAAAACATTGGCTGGGAAGATTTTTGGGTCGGTACCAGGAGCTTGCATCAAGACTCTGTAATCGGCTGGATTGACAAAGGGCCTTTACAAGCAATCCTTGGGTACTTCAAGACTTTTTTAAAAAGGGTTGTATACAACTTCTTAAATTGAGATATATTAAGCTTAATATGTACATAGTTGCAAAATTTAATTAGATTTTATAATATCAAAGCAGAAAACTACTACAATATGGACGAGAAAGGGTTCCTTATAGGCGTTCCATTACAGTGTAAGGTTATTTGCAGACGAAACTGCCGAACACCGCGCCTTACTATGGATGGCTCACTTGAGTGGGTAACTGTTATTGAAACAGTCTCTGGGGATGGACGGGTCCTATCTCCCTTTATTATTAATAAAGAAGTAGCTCACTATGCAGGCTGGTATGCCGGATTGAAGTGGAGCAATAAGGCAGTACTTGAGATATCCGAAAAAGGCTGGAGTAATGAGAAATTGGGACTCTGATAGCTGTATGAGGTGTTTAATATTGAAACAAAGGAGAAGTAAGTATATTTAAAGAATTTTTAATTTACTATATTGCTAATTAAACTATTAACTATAGGGCAGATGGGGGTTACAGACTGTTGATTTTGGATGAACATACTTTGCACTTCAACTGGGAGGTTTTTCAATTTTGTTTGGATAACAAAATTGTTCCATTTTACCTGCCTGCACACTCAATACACCTTCGCCAACCATTAGATGTAGGTCTCTTTGGCCCTTTGCAAAGACACTATAGCACTGGGCTGGACAAATAGATGCAATTGGGAATTCAGGAGCATTTCACAAAAGAAGACTTCCTTCCGTACATATCCTTTTTTCTTTTTATTACTTTATATTTACTGCTACGAAATCTATTCTACAAGATACTTAAACTAACCTACTAGCACAGAGTTCTTCTTCCAGCACGCAAGCTAGCTTTTACAAAGGTGAATATCATAAAGGCTTAGGAGGTGGTAGGAATAATACCCCTCAATGGATGCTGAGTCATTGGGAGTGAGACATGGTCCGGGCAGGATGACGCAACCACCTACCCCAAACCTGGTACCCAGAAATTCCACCCTCACACCCCCACTCCTGCAAGAACTCCACGAGCTGTTAGTAGAAGAACCCAAACAGCCATAGTCCTCATTACTCGAAATACTCCTGCCTCACAGAAACTCAAACACATCCCCTCAGACCTTAATGAAGGTTTTCAGGAGACCTATGCTGATAAGGAATTGGAGGAGGAAGTGCATTGCTAATATCAAGAACTAGTTGGAGGGGAAAAAAAAATCAAAACTAATGATCGCCGGAAGCTCACTGAGGCTACTGTTGTTATAGCGGAAACAATTCTTGAGCTTAAGGAACAGAGGGAAAGGCTTGACAGAAAAAAAGGAGGCGGGAAAGGCTAGAAAGCTGGCTAAGTCTTTAGGAATGGCAGTTGGGGTGAAGGGTGAGGTCCATCTTTCCTTCAAGAAAAAAAAGAAAGTTAAGGTTACTTCAGATATAATAATTCATACTATTACATCTGATGGTGAGGGCATGGAATGGGAGGATCAAGATAATGGGAATGAAAGTGACGGAAGTGAGTACAAGGGCTCAGTTGGAGGGTGTTTTTTGGGAATTGGAAATGTTAGCATGTCAGGTAATGCTAGTTCAGCTGATGGAGAGGGTACTTCTGGGACCATGGTTGAGGGTAGAACTATCTGGATATTAGGATATATCCAGAGGAGGTAAATAGTGATCACAGGTCATAGCACATTATGGCGTTATAGGGCCGAGCGGGATCTACATGCTGATCGGTTTCACCGTAATTTACGTTATGTATATAGTGATAAAATTATAAAGTACCTAAATTCAACTTAACATATGAAATATTATCTTGGGCAAAAAAGCAAACTCAGAAAGCAACAAACCAACACCAGAGTTACAAATACTAATTGGAAAAAATTACAGGATGCTATCATTCAAAGACACAGGCAGATAGCCATTGGTGCTACAGTTTACAGCCATTTTTTCCTCACCAAAATTCCCGTTCATACCTCAATTGGTACTGGTCATTTTTACATGTATGAAATCCTCTTCTCCCATCCTCTCCATACCCTTGAGATAATAGGAATGCCAATTACAACTCTCCTCAATCTGTGTGACTGGGTTATCGACAGGGACTGAGCATCCTCCTCAGGTTGGTTTTCCAGTTCAAGTTCCATGATTGTTGCTGAATAGAGAAAGTTTTCCAATTGAGGTGAAGGTGAAAATTCTGTTATTGCAGTTAAGGAGAATTTTCTTATAGCAATGAACGGTTGCAATGAACGGTTAGTACATCCAAACACCATCTATCAGTACAACTGTTCCCATATAGAGGGCAACTGTTCTTCCTTGCACAACCATTTTAAAACTGAACGGTCGACCTGCCTTCTATTCCTGCCAAACAGGGCCTAAGACTGTGACGTGTCTAACAACCACTCAACACTATGGTCAGAACATCAATAATATGTCTGTCAACTACCATTACGCCTTAGTGCCTATACTATACAAGTTAATAATTTAGGACAATATTCTACTCGATTTCAGCTTTCCATTATATCAAAGGATATCAGTCTAGTATGAGTATCCAAGGAGTAACAGCTTAGTTTATGTCATGGTAAAGTGCTGATTAGGATGCCAGATTCCACTCTGAATATCCTAACAGGTAGTCTGATGGTTTACACCCAAGATGTACCCAACACCAGCTTTCCAATAGTATAAGGAACATCCTCCTGGCACCATTATCCATAGAGTTACCTACTATTCTGGAAGTTGTCAATTCCGGCAAGGTTCTGACTATAGGCTGACATTGACACTAAATTCCACCCTGAATATCCTAATGAATAGGCTGATATTTTGCACTCTAGATGTACCTGATACTGGCTTTCTAATGGTATAAAGAATATCGTCCTGATATCATTATCCGTGGAGTTACCTGCTGTTCTGGAAGTTGTCTTTTCTGATAAGGTTCTGACCATATATTGATTTTAATGTCAGATTCCATCTTGAATATGCTAATACGCAAGCTAGTATTTTACACCTTAGAGATATATACCATTAGCTTTCCAATAGTGTAAAGATTGTCCTCTCAGTGCCATTATCTGTGGAGTTACTGGCTATTTTGGAGGTAGTATTTTTTGGTAAAGTTTTTACTATATATCCTCGCTCAAGTTTTGTAAGCTAGTCAAAGGTATCTATAAAGCTAAACCTTAATATACAATATGAAATCTGAGTCTCTTTTTGCCATAACCTACATATAAGTTATGCTTTGCGTTGGCTGTATCTTGTCAATTCTGTATTTAAGGAGTAGTTTTCTGATATCAGTTACCACATCCTGTGATATCCTCTTGTATCCAATTATGTTCTATTGTATCTAGACTTTGGTTGTTATGTCTAGTTGCATCCTGACTTTGGTTACCATGTCTATTTATGTTCTAATTTTGATTGCTAAGTTCACCTGTATCCTGAATCACGGCTAGCCTTCTAGTGTTTGGTATGTCAGATGTACAGAATGCATCAGACACTGGTATTTATTTTTGCTGATTGTTCTAATTATGTGTTGAATTTATTGGAATTTGTGAACGGTACGATCTTAATAGCAATATAGATTATACGGACGTAATATTAAGAGTATATTACGGGCACGTTTCTAGCGAAGAGGTAAGAGGTATGAAGGCAGATTGGTAGAGATTCTTGTCCTTAATTCTCTTATAAACGAAGCGAGCGGTAGTGTCTATTTATACAAGTTTGCATCCTCCACATAAACTCCGTGTAACAGAGAAATATAATGGGGAGAAACATAAGTGCGAGCATGTAAAACTGTAATATAAGTAGGAAAAACATAAGGGCGAATGTGTTTGACCCTGAGAATCTGCCAAGATATTCCTGTAAAACATGTGTGAATCCAAGAGGGTGTGAGGGAAATTACAGTAAGTCTGAAGAAATAATCACGGCTGTAAAGTCTGAGAAAATACATAAAAATGATGAAATATTCCGTAAACTAATGAAAGTAAGACATGCATAAATCCCCAATCGTTATCACCGAATATTAATGAAATAATGTAAGAAACATATCCTAACTGTAGTAATGTATGCGGTGTTTAAGTATGCCAAAATATGAACTAAGTGAGAGAGAATATATGCCATTATCAAGGAAATATAGCTTATGAAACGAATCAAGAACTTTCAACAGAATTTGATACCAGATTTTATCCTGAATACTTCAACAAACAGGCTAACACTTTGTAATCTAGACCTACTTAATACCAGCTTTTCAACAATATTAGGAACAGCTTCCTAGTATTAGTTTTAATAGAGATACAGGTAACCATAAAAGGGGGTATTTTCTTGCAAGGTACTGACTACATGTTTACTTTGACACCAGATTTAGTCCTGAATATGAGAATACACAGGCTGACTCTTTCCTTCCTATACCTTCTAAATGTTAGCTTTCTAATAATGTAAAGAATATCTTTCCAGTACTATTATTTGTGGAGTTATAGCCTCTTTAGTACCCTAGAAAGGTTTTCACCTTGACGATGGATTCCATCCTGAATACTCTAATGTGCAGGCTACCATTTAGCATCCAAGACATACTTGATACTAGCTTTCTAATAGTATAATGAATGTCCTCCTAGTACTATTATCCGTAGAGTTACTGGCTGTTTTGGAAGTAGTCTTTTCTAGCAAGGTTCTGACTGGATGCTTACTTTGATACCAGATTTCGCACTGAAGACACTAATGCACAGGCAAACATTTTTATCTTAGATGTACTCACCTTCAGCTTTTCAGCAATATATAGAATATCCTCCTAGGATTATTATCCCTAGAGTTACTGGCTGTTCTGGTAGTGGTTTTTTCTAGTAAGGTTCTGATTTTATGCTGAATTTAGTACCAGATTCCACCCTGAAGACCAAGATGTGCAGGCTGACATATTGTACCGTAGGCTTACTAGACCCCAACTTTCCAACAATATAAAGAATATTCTCATAGCACTATTATCTGTAGAGTTATTGGCTAATTGGAAAATGGTTTTTTCTTACAACGTTCCGACTATATGCTGAGTTTGATATCAAATTCCACATGGAATACTCTACTATGTAGACTGATGTTTTGTATCCTGGACATACTTGATGTCGGCTTTCAAGTGGTTTAAGAAACGTCCTTTCAGTACTATTATCCATGTATTTACAGACTGTAATAACTGATCTTTTCTAATAGAGTTCTGACAATGTGTTGATTTTGATACCAGATTCTGCTCTGAATATCATGATATGTAGGCTGACCTTCTATATTCTAGACATGCTTGACTTCAACTTTCTAATGGTATAAAGAACATCTACTCATTATCAGTATTGGTGGATATATAGCCTATTATACATATTAGATTTTGTGTTGAATCAGTATCCATGCTCCATGCCCTCTTTTTTCCTCAACCTACATTCTACCTCTGCTCTCAACACTATTAGCATCTGGTGAAATGTCCCTCACATCTCATGATCCTTCTTACCTTATACCTTGAGACCTCTTCCGAGTCTACTTGTCTTGGCCATGAACTCTGCTGTCCTTTCTTGCTCTAGTGTACCTACCCCTTAGTAGACTGCCTCCTCACAGGCCCCTTCATGCTTCTTGTCAGCAGCAAGTTTACTCTCCATTCATACCAATCTGGCCCACCTTGTTTCTATGACCCAGCTTTTGCTTGGTTGGACTCATGATCACCTTATTGAATTTGTGAACAGTACAATCTTAATAGCAATATAGATTATACAGGTGTAATATTAAGAGAATATTATGGGCATGTTTCTAGCAAGAAGGTAAAAGGTATGAAGGCAGATTGGTAGAGATTCTTATCCTTAATTCTCCTGTAAATAAAGTGAGTGGTAGCGTCTATTTATATACGTTTGCATCTTCTATGTAAACCCTGTATAATAGAGAAATATAACAGGGAAAAATATAAGTACAACTATGTAAAACCTTAACATAAGTAGGAAAAACATAAGGGTGAACGTGTTTGACCCTGAGAATCTACTCCATAGTTTGGTTCTCTTCATTACTGCTCTCAAATTCTGACTTGAAGTGTGGGGCCCAGAAACCATCTCTGGCTTCGAGTTCTTGGTACTATGACTCAGTTTCTGATATAGTTGGCGACCAGCACATGGTAATATAGTTGATGGTTGGTAGTAAGGTGTTGTCGGGCATGTTAGCTTCCCACTATTCATTTACCACGTCTATAGCGTGTTCTAGCCCTTTTAGTGGTTCCTAACTATTCTCACTGGATGGGTACTCTTTCCACGTGACGAGGAATTGATCATTCCCATGCCAGATACAGTGGTCTCAGATGTCCTCAACTTCCCATTCTACTTTCTTGTCAATGCTAATAGGAACAGGGCGAGAGTGAATTCGTTTAGGGAACTTGGAGTTATCATTAGGGTAAAATTATTTGACAGAGGGGGTGTGGAAGATGGCGGTAAGGTGGTGGTACATATGTCCATCCATCCGGACAGTGTAGTTTTCTGTTTGTTCATCGAAAGATAAGATCTTGAACGGTCCTCTCTAGTGGGACTGTAGCTTCTGACTTTGTTCAGTTGTAGTGATGAATATGCTTCCATTGACCATAAGCATATTGCCAGTTGAGATAGGGATATGTCTGCGTCTTCGTTTCTGTGTGATGGTAGTGGTTCTGAATCATGCAGCTTTGACTGCTTAGAAGGTATCATTGTGGATTGTCTGGTGTCAGTTGAGGCGATCATCTGAGTTAGGGATTGAGGAGTTCTTCAAAAAGGAGGTAGGGAGGAGAGGGTATTGCCAGCTGAAGACTGATTTATATGGTGACATTCCAAGGGTGTCGGAGTATCCTGCATTGATATATAGTGCAAGCTCAACTGGGGTGGGTTCCCAGTTGGTTTGCTGTTCATTGATAAGGTTCCTGATTCCAGTTCTTACTTCTTGGATTTTGCACTCTGCTTGTCCATTGGTTTCGTGAAGTCCAGGAGTAGTCTTTATATGGTTGATTCTGAGGGAGGTAAGGATTTGCTTCCAGAATCTGGAAGCGAATTGGGAGTCAGCATCGCCGACCACAGATAGAGGATATCCATGGAGCCTAAAGAGGTTTTCTTAAAAGATGTTCCATATGTCCTTAGTGGTATGAGTAGTTTTCATAGGTAGTAGCCATATATATTTAGAGAATCAGTCAACAGCTACCAAGCCTGAGATAGTGTCATATCCAGTGGATTTGTTGAATGGTCTAGCAAAATTAATAGCAAAGGATTCAAAAATATCAGAGGGTAGCTAGAGGATTTGGGCTCTTCCTTCTGGTAGTTGACTTCACTCTCTATTTGCTTGACAAAGTTCACATTGTATAATGAAATCTTGGAAGTCCTTTCGCATTTCTGGCCAATAAATATATTCACAGGCATAGTGGAGGTTTCATTCTGCACTATGGTGTTCTTTATTGTGGATATCAGTAATGACATATTTCCTAATAGTCATGCCATTAAATATGTGGCCTTTTAGAATATATAAGCATTGATAGCTATATCTGGTAGGTATGTAGTCCATTCCATCAGATACCTCATAGGTGGCAAGATCTCTATGCTTGTTACTGTCCAACTCCTTGAAGTGAATTGGGTCATAGTGGTATCCTTTAATTATCTGACTTCAGAAGGAGGTAGTGAGTTCATCAGTTATAGTTCTAATATCACATTCGTCTTCGACATGTGATCCTCTAGTGGGTTCGATGAGTTCTTCTTCTTCAAAGGTTTTATAAAGCAGGTGACAGTGTTTAGGAATTGTAGGAGGTAAGACTGAAATGATGGTTTCATTGTTGTATACTCAGAGAGGTACACCAAAAAGAGGGCGTGAGTCTATAGGGAGAGTCGAGGAGGGTTGTGTCAAGCTCGGAGTATGAAGGAAGGTTGTGGCTACCTCTAATTGTGCTGCTGTCTCAAGTTGTTCTAAGTCTTGGTGCCTTCTTGGAGCTGGATTACCCAGGTCAGTAGAGGATTGGGCCATGGGGGGATTCCATAGTTGTGCAGGTTTGTTACTGAACTTAATTTCAGTTTGGTGAACTGGACATGTATCAAGGTAACAGTGGGACCAGTGGAGTGTGCTTTGTTCAGGGTCTTGAGGTGGCATACTGTGGAGGATGCAATCAGTTTTCCATTTGTCTTCCAGATTTCAGCCTTGCTCCAAGTCTGTTCCCGCCATAGTGTACATAGTATAGGAGAAAGGAGGGGAAGAAGAGATTGTGTTTGTAGAAGCTATAGATAGTTCTTCCTGAAAGGTAGTACTATCGGAGCTGTCGTCACTTCACCTAGTATGTTCATAGACGAGAGGTGGATTTAGGAGTGATTGGTTCTTATTGATGCGAGAGAGGGCGTCAGCTAAATAGTTGGTTCTTCCAGGGGTGTAGACAATTTTGGCATCGTATTTGCTAATTTCGCCTATCAATTGGGTTCTTCTCCGTCCCAGAATCTTATCAGTCTTTACTTTAATAAGGGGTTGATGATCAGTAACAATGGTGAAGGTAGTTCCCATCAGGAGGTGGTTGAAAGCGGCAAGAGCATCAATTACTTCAAGCACTTCCTCGTTTGTAGTTCCACAGTTCATTTGTAAATTAGTGAACTTCCTACTGTGCAATGCTCCTGGTCTCGCTTGTTCATAGGAAGGTCCTTGGCTAACTCATGCTCCAACACCAATGTCGGAGGCATCTGTAATCAGCCATATAGGTTCTGATTTGGAGAGGTCAATAGGCAGGATAACATTTGTAGTCTTAATTAACTCCTTAATATTATTAAAAACTTGATCATATGTAGGGGTCTAAACGAATTCTGCATTGCCAATAAGGTCTGTGAGCAGCACAGTGACAGTGGTATGATATTGGAAAAACTGAGAGATGTAGTTGACAAGTCCAAGGAACCTCAGAAGCTCCTTCTGATTCTGAGGTGTTGTCTATTCCGTTAGGCAGGATATCTTTCCAGGGGAAGTATGTATTCCTTCATCATCAATTACATGTCCTAGTATTTCCAGGCTATCGGCAAATAGGATAGATTTGTTTCTGCTAGCATAGAATTTGCTCTGTCTTAGCTTATCGCATATCAAGCTGATATGATATTTATGTTCTTCCTAAGTATTAGAGTAGATGAGGATATCAGCTATGTAGACCCATACAAAGTAATGGAAATACTCGCTTAACAGGTTTTCCATAATTTGCATAAAGATGGTGAGGACATTCATATCTCCTTGTAACAGGACTCTGCTAATAAAGCTTCTGAAGAGTGTCTTGAAACTATTATATCGCTCACTTTCTGCATCTAACCATGTTGGAAGTAAGCCTCGCTTAGATCTTTCTTGCTTTGGAATCTAGCCTGTCCTACTGCACTTAGAATCTGGGTTTGATTAGGAAGTGCAGAACTGTCCATAGCTGTGTTCTCATTCCGTAGTTTGAGATTGACAAGGGGGCGGATTCACTTTCCATCTACCTTAAGTTAGACAAATATAGATACGGTACCTGGTGCCTCCACTCGGTAGATGACTCCTCGCCTGAGATTCTCATTTACCCATGTATTGAGTTGATCTTTATATACTTCAGAGATAGTGTATGTCAGTTGGTATCTGAGATTAGAAGGGTCTCGCAGGCAGATATGGTGGTTTATTTCTCTCATAGAAGGTAGTTCTTCTGGGATTTGTTCAGGGAAGACATTGGAATACTCATCTAACAGGCAAAGTGCTGTCATCTCACAAATAGCATCTCAGAATTCTCCACTTGTTGGCTTGCACACAACCCTCACCTTGTAGTCTGGGAATTCGATGACTGAGTTTTCATACTGGATGGTTGCTTTATAGCGACTTAGGAATGGCATTCCAATTAGGGCATTGTATTTGGCTAAGTTTCCAACCAACATTTCTTGAGGGAGTAGTCAGACTAATCCAAGTTGAATAGTGGCGTTGCAGGTCTTATGACTGGTAGAACGAGATCCTTTAACTGCTATATTGACAGCTATCAGATGGTTAAGTTTTTTAGCAGGTAGACTATAAGTGGAGACAAAGGTATTGCTGATTATGTCTCGTCAAATTACACTGGTATAGAATAGGACTTTGGCCTTCTTTCAATTAATTAGAATAGTGTCTTCTAAAGATAGGTGGGGTTTCGCCAGGGAAGGTAGTTGAGTACTATTGTATTCTACCTCAACATAGCTGATGTGAATCTCTTTATATTCATTAGATTGCTGGTCTTTGTCATTGCTCTCTATGTAGTTCGCTGATGTTTCTTGCTGGATTTTGACTGCCTTTTTTTTTACGCTTCTTGGTAGGGCAATCTCTTTCCATATATCTTGTTTTGCCGCATTCAAAGCATTCACCCTTTTTTCTTCTTGATTCCTTGGTAGATTTGCCATTCTTCAAGTTCTTGTATAATTATGGGGTTTCCTCATCTGAGTTGTTGGAGGTGTTTCATCCAGGTTGTTTATTACTACAGGAGGATGTTTGGGTCTTATAGGCCATGGTTTCATAGAGGATAGTATCTTTCCATTTACCTCTAACTATGATTGTTGCTATTTCATCGTCCTCCTCCTGCAGTCGCCCCACTTTGTGTCGGATTGTTGGGTGCATATAATTATAATACTTTCATTTCAGAATGTAGTCTGTGATACTATCTTCTGCCATTCTGTTTTTAAGCATCACAAGATCTGTTGCAACATCTGTTATCCTTTTGAGGTATGATCCGTTGACCTAGTGGAGTTCAGTGAACAGTTTGAACAGAGGATCATTTGTGATAGAAGATTGGAACTGGGCTCTGAAGTAGTTGATCAATGTTGATCCTTTTACCTTTAAGTTTCCTCTGTTTTCTCTCTCGCATTGGTGGTATGTATTGACTGCTTTTCCTTCACAGATTGATCCTATCCACAGGTCAGTAGTGCCCTTTTCAATATTTACCTTCTTCAAGAAGAGGTAGTCAGAAACTTCAGTTGCCCATTACTTAAAGGCTTTGGGCTTGAGATCCTTTCCTTCCCCTGTGAACTTCGAGGGTAGGTGGATCTTTATTATGAGGTAATTGGATATTGTCGTCCTGTGTATCTGTAGGATGGGGCCTTAAAGGTCCACTACCTATGCTACGATGTCGGATTCACTGTTTGAGTCCGGATCTTAGGGAGGTTCGATTGCAAGTTTCTTCCCATTAGTAGTGGGAAGTTCTTCTGGATAATGTAGAGATTCTGTTGTGTCAGTTTCTGAGTCTACATGGGTCCTTCGCAAAATGCCTAGTTTGTTTCTTTATTGCAAGGCCTTCTCATGGGATCTGCTTTCCACTCCGAGTCGTTAGAGACTCTATATTGGTTTTGAGCTGAAGTGGAATGTACTGTAATTCTGCCGCTTCACTCTGCTAGCCTTTCAGGGTGGAGGTTAATAGGTTGATCAGGCCTAAGTCCGATGACAGGTTCTTAACCACTTACTGATGTTAAAAAAATGTAACATGTTCACAAGGTGCTAATCAAGTTTTAAGAGGTGTACGGAGAAGATGAGAGTTATATGAACTAAAGGAGGCTTTGGAGGTATACTGGAGAAACTAAAGAGTAACCATTCAACCAAGTATATTGAAATACTGTCTGTCAAAGTCTGTCCATTCTATCGTGAGATTAGGAAGATCTTTAAATATGCAAATCTGTTCATGTCTAGTACGAATGAAACTAAACAATGGTATTAGGCGATACACTTTGGTAAAACATTATAAGTATCAAATTGATACTTAAAACAAAATATAAAACAAACTAAGTATCAAAACAATACTTTAAACAAATCAACTACCAAAGTGATACTTAAAACAAAACATAAAATAAACTAAGTATCAAAACAATACTTTAAACAAATCAAGTATCAAAACGATACTTAAAACAAAAAATAATACAAACTAAGTATCAAAATGATACTTCAAACAAGTTAAGTATAAAAGCGATACTTAAAACAAAACATAACACAAACTAAGTATCTAAACAATACTTCAAACAAGTCAAGTATCAAAGTGATACTTAAAACAAAACATAAAACAAAACCCTTCATAGAGTAGTTGTACCGATTACATGTGAGCAGTTTGTTGGGAGTTTCTGTAGAGGTACTGACTATGTGTTGAATTTGATGCTGGGTTCCATAGGTACACTTTAGATATAACATCTGTTACTATACAGCATAGATCAACTCAAGGTTAGTTTTCTAACAGTGCCCTGAACATCTCCTTACTGGCAATATTGATAGAGTTATAGCCTATTAAAAATGTGATCCTTTCTGAGAAGTCTCTGGTAAGGTAAAGTACTAGGACAAATCATTTACAGGTGACTATAACAACGGCATTCCAACTAATATAAAATTCTTACCTCCACAATTACAACAATTTAGATAGTGATGAATATTGATATAGATAATAAATAAATATTACAGAATCTTGATATAAAATTATAGAACAAAAAAATCAATACTTTGAATACCATCCTTTTACACACAATACAGCAGCTACTATTTTAAGCATAGACTCCCACAAGCTCTCCAAAACTCTCCTTCAATATCCTGTATCCAAATCACATTATGAGCCTTTGCTAAATATCTTCTAACAGTATCTTGACTCTCCTTAGTCTAACGAATATCAGGAAAGTGCTGATGTAGTTTTTCCTTTTTCCTCTTCCAACAATACTCAATGAGTTCAAGATCGGGTGAATTGGGCGACTATTCCGTTACCTGTATATTTTTTTCCTCAAACCAAGTCACAGTGCCGTTTACTGTATGTATCTTTGCACCACTTTGCTGAATGATAGGATCCCCAATTATGTTCTTCACTTCTTGTATAGTATCAAGTAAACCATTTTCCAAAACTCCAATACATACAATCTATTCACACTCTTCTCAAAAATAGGAATTAGAGGACCCTTATTTTTACTCCAAATACAAGCCCAAACCATCAACTTTATCTCAAATCTCTTTGATACCTCCTGGATGCACTCCTTATGATACTTTTCCTTTAGTGTTCTGAAGACCCAAATACTTCTTAGATCTTTAAACTTTTCAACCATACATTCATCATTAAAGATGACTCCTTCTAACTCCTCCATTATGCAATTCTTATACTCTATCACCCAAGCAAATCTCTTGACAGCATGCTCATCTTTCAGATATGGTCTCTTCCTTGCTCTTAATTTTTTTATGTTGACAGAGGCTAAACTCCTTTGAACAGTCTTAGTAGAGACATAAGATGTAACTTCATTGTGTAAAAAAATGTCAGATAAAGTCTAGTGACATGCCTTCATAGACTCTCTGGCTACATGGCAGCAGGTTCTGGAATCAAGAACATTCTTTCTTCTAGGTGTTGGGAGGTTTTTCACATGACCTCTCTTTTAATACTGATAGAAAACACTTCTAACAGTACTTTCAGGACGGTCTAAAAGCTTTCCAATTTCAGAAAAAGAAGTCTTTTTTTGCCATAGAGTAACAATTTACCCTATCTCCTAGTCTGAGAGATGGTCAGTATTATGAGAAGGTATGGTTATGTTATAGTAGTGGTAAGCGGGTTTGTGATGATTTGAGGTGTCGATTGATTGTGGCCAAAACTGTGAAATGATCTATTCTAGTACTGTACAAACTACGTACTGGCTGTGATGCCAGATTCCTAAGACACCCTTTAGATCTTATATCCAACATGATGCAGCATATGTCTGCTTGACACTCACTTTCCTAAATATATTAGTTCTAAAATAAATTATAATTATAAAATTTTAATCGAAACCCCCAGTATGACCTTGGTTATATAATTGGAAAGGGGAGATACTTGGGTTATTTTGTTGTACCTGGTAGATGTAGTACTCAGTCAGGGTATACATAGGTAATATAATACTATATCTATTTGAATCCTGAGTATTTTGTGATAACACTATTGTACACTGTTGTCTGTACGATGCTATGGTGCATCATGATTTAGTATTAATATTCTGAATACCCTATATGTCTGACACTAAGAATGCCTTGGGTGCAAGGAAAATTTTTTACTAATGAACTTTATCTCTGATAATAGATGATAATATCTGATAGTAGTAGTATTCAGGTATTGAAGAAGAATAATAGTACCTCGTTGTATCTAATTACTCTCCAGTTTCTGACCATATTTGTAATGGGAACTCTCCCTGGGAAGATGAATTACAAGGTTGCCACTGCACCGAAGCGTTCTTTCTGAAAATAAAGATAAATATCATTAACAGTAGAGTTGAAAGGGGAAAACAGTAAAACTTAATATCGTTAAGTCACAAATTTACTCAATTAAGTCCTGATCTTAAGAGATAGTTGATTGTGAGAGTAGAGGAGAACTTTCATATACTTAAGTAGATTTCATCTATTGCCAGTTACTGCCCATCATTACTCTGTGTTCATGAATATCCAACGCCCATGTGCTGTCTAGACAACTTCTATAGGTTGGACCAAAGATCTCCTGTAGTGAAGTAGGCTACTCTGTAGTTTTATAACATCTGCCTGATAGAAGTATTTTAGCTACTATATTTCCAGTATAACTGTATGAGAAAAAACTGTTCATTTTGCGGACATGTCAGTCACAAGCTGTCATACTCGTGCAGATACTGTGCTAACTATGGAACTCTCTACCCATATATACTTAGTCATCTATAAGCATTTACAAACTCTGAACATTTATCCGGTTCTACTTATTCCTATTTCATTCCGGTAGACAGCCACATAACTCCCCCAATAGGCTGCTTCAGATATTGACTACCAATAGACACTACCTACAGTCAACAATCCTAGATGTAGGTCTTATCTTGATCTCGAACTAGTGTCTGAAAGGCCTTAATAATTCTTCAATACTATTACACTTTTAGGGCAACTGCCAGTGACTTTGGTTACCTCACCTACAGGCCTCTGGTAATCTCTCATACTACTTCTAACTTTAAAGCAGAATTACTCCATCAGTTTTAGTCTATTTTACATGAAACTACATAGAGGCCATTCTCTAGGTTCACCTCTTCTCACCTCATATATTCTGCGGACAGCGTCCAGTCCAATGGACAGTATGAGTGCATACAGTGCTGCAGGAGTATCTCCAGGGGAGGACTTTTACTAGACTTATAGCAATTCTCCAGGCTGTAGCCCATGATACTAGAGACAAATAATCGGGCCAGCGGGGGATGTTAGCCACCATACCTCTAAGTTACAGCTTGCTTGAAGCTCAACTGGTTGTACGAGAGTGATCTGTAGAATCTGAGACTCAAATATCCTATAAAGTTTCGTGTGACAAACAATCTAGTAACTTTCCCCAAAGTTATGTATAACAGGTTACATTTAAGGTAGGGTAGCTTGGCTTCATAGCAGTGTAACCTGTAGTCCAAGGAAGGGTAACTCTAGCCCAAAGGTAGGGTAACTCTACCTGGAATCATGGTCGAGCAATTCAGGGTAACTTTCAGATTGACTACTTGAATTATCCTATGGCATAGGGTAACCACCAACTCTTGCTAGTACCTATGTATGATACCTCTAGTATAGTCTAGCATGTCCAACTGAGGTATCATACCTAACCAATGGTACCTCAACTTGGTAGACTCTTGTCTACCACTATCCCTACCACGCTAGTCTCTTGACAATAGTATGGATATAGGTTTGGCCACTTGTAATAGTACTCTCTCAAGTCTCATTACAATGTTCCACTAGCTATCATAGTTTAGGTGGTTGACTCAGATACTACAAATGTCTCTGGGGTATGTACAGTCGTGTCCGGAAAGTCTTCGTACTCCTTCACAGCAACTGCAATACCACAATCCAACATGATAGAAAATTCAAAAAAAAATGTAGATAACTTAATTAAAGAAATGATAATAGTATAGCTAGTAAAGAATAGAAAAACATTTTACCATCTTGTATGGCCTCCATCTGCATCTAAAATAGCCTGAATTCTCTCAAGCATCCTATTTATCCCACTATCCAAGGTCTCTTGGGAAATTAACTCTCACTCCTCCTTTGCTGCCTCAAACAATTCAGCAGCACTATGGGGCCTTCTCTCAAGTCTAGAGAATCTCCTGGTAAGGTCTTTTTTGAGTAGAGCTCAGGTGTTTTCAATTGGATTAAGATCTGGTGAGTTGGATGGCCTAGGGAGTTTTTAGTAACCACAGTCTGATTCCAATTTTCGATTTTCCTCACCACCATGCCAGGAAGTATTGTCTGCTGCTAGGTAGATGTTATTAGAAGGTCTATTCAGACCTTCTATAAAAGGGATAAGATAGGGCTGGTGGATCTCAGTTGCATATTTGTGGGAATTGAGGCCAAATCTGTCCCTTTTGCTGGCCCTTTCCTCCTCCCTCCTCTTTCTCACAAGAATTAACTCAGTCCTCCCCTCCTTTATTATTGCAGCATATACCCTACTGCTAGTCCTTTCAGACTTAAAGCTAGGCTTTAAGTTTTTTTCTTCCAGCTCTTCCCCTGGTCTAACTCTGACCTTTCTACTAGTAGGATTTGAATCATAGATGATAGTAGCTTCATCCACAAAAACTACCCAATTCCATGCCCCTTTCCAGTTCATCTTTCTCCTAGCAAACTCCTTTCTCTTCTCCTTCTGTCCTTTCCTCCAGAAAGGCTTTTTTCTGGGTATCAGAAGCTTAAAACCAGCTTCAGATATGATCTTATCAACAGTGGTTTTTCCCAAACCAACATTGGCTTTTTTGGTAATGTCTCTTAATGCTAAATGAGGCTCAGCATCAATAATAGACTCCACTATCTTTTTTTTTTTTTCTGTAATCTTGGTTGGTCTTCCAGCTCTTTTTGCATCATGAGTGTTTCCACCTCTAGCTTCAGCTCTTTTCACAACATAGTGAACAGTGGACTTGGAGATGCCTAGAGACTGAGAAATTTTACTATATCCCATATCTGTATGTTTATACAGGGTATATATTTGATTATTCAGGTCTTCTCTAGCTCTTCTGGTATGTGGGGAGGTCATGGTGGAGGTAGTTGTTGTGGTGATGGAGTGTTGTGCGGTTGCGCTACAGGGGTGCGAAGACTTTCCGGACACGACTGTACCTAGTCTTCTGCAATATCCTAGTTTGGGCTTGGCATGTCTCACCTGGATACTTTTGCTCAGCCAGAATAAATGAGTCCTATGCAAATGGGGAAAAGAGGAGAGAAAAAAGAGTTTTAAGAGAGTAGACAACAAGAAGAGGCTGAAATGGAAAGCCCCCAAGAGCAAAGCCTATGGACAGCGATGACTTGCACCCTCCAGGTCGCGGGAAGAGGGGTGGAGACTGAAAAAGTGGTGATAGTAGAGCTTAGTGTTGAGGTCTCCCCGATTAGGCAATAAATTTCAATCACCGGAGGTGTAGCGGTGATAGAGCGTGGCAGAAAAGACGATCTAACATATGCCGTTATATACAGGAAAACAATTCATCGGTCCAAAAATCCAATCAACAAATTCCTGAACACAACTCCTACAAGAAATAGGACCTAAAGATTAAACCCCTTCTCCTCAACAACCCATTTCTTCCCATCCAACTTTTTCACTACCTCACATGCCCACCCTACAACAATCAATCCCGGTGGTCGAGAACCTACCTCCTCAACCGCAAAACATACATTCTCAAGAGTCGACCTCACGATCCTCTGATCCGAGCAACTTGCTCTCTCGATGACAGCACAGGGCAACTCCATCGGCCAACCCTTCTTCTCCAAGTCACGAACCATATCTCCGAGCCTATGCAAAGCCATCAGGAAAACCGTGGTTCTCGTACTAACATACTCCGGTATCTCTGGCGCAGCGCCCTTCCGGCCTGTGCCTGTGCAGATGAGTGCCTGATCCGCGACCCCGCGATGGGTAGGTGGTATACAGGCGAACAGAGGCGCCGACAGCGAGGAAGTTATTCCCGGGAGAACGGTGGGAGTGTACCCACGACTCTCAAAGAATTCAAACTCTTCGGCGCCCCGGCCGTAGATGTATGGGTCTCCTTGCTTTAGTCGGATGACGTTTAACCCTTTTTGGAGACCTTCAAGACCGAGTTTTAGGAACTCTTCTTGGGCTTTGTCGGCATTGCCGGGGAACTTGCGGGCTATATGGACTACAGCCCGTCGCGGGACTAGGGCGAGGACGGGCTGGGGGACGAGTTTGTCAGCTAGGACTAGGTCGGCGGAGGATATGGCGTTCAAGGAAGCGGTCGTCAGGAGATCGGGATGACCAGGGCCGGAACCAACAAGTTGTATTCTGCCCCTGTGCGGGAGGGAGCCTAGCCGTTGAGGAACGTCTCCGGAATTATTGGCGTTGATGTATGATTCTAGTATAGACCCGATGTCGTCGTCTGTGAGCCCTGCCAACTTTTCTAAGGGCCAATACTCGCAAATCTGCGAGAGCCAGCGTGTCCGCCGAGTTTTCGCTGTGTCTACGTCTTCTGGTAGAACAAGTGCGTTGAAATTGCTCTTCTGGTCCATGCCATCTACATCCTCGTCGAAAATGTCCGCCTCTCCGTGATCCTCTTCCCACAGTCTTCGCCTGAGCTTACCCAGACGGGTGCAAGCTGTACCCATACCTTGTGGAAGTGTATTCGTGATTTCCCTCTTGATCCTGTTAGAGAGTTTGCACCCATTGCCGGAGGTGGTTACCCCGATCTGTAAGGGCCCGTCGGAATAGGTTGACAGTAGGGTGAAGCTGCAAAGGTGTGGGGCATCAGCGACGTTAACGGGAATTCGGAGTCGCCGGCAATGATTAGATATGTAGGTGCCTATCCATGCCTTGTCAGTTCTTTCTTATTCGCTCTTGCCCGCCAGCGCCGGATCGCATACATTGTGCACACTCAATGGATAATGTAACAAACACCAAGTCAACGACAAGATCAACCTCCACCCTCCCCAAGGTTGTCAAGTCTTCCAATTGGAACTCCCGTCGAATCCATTGAACCTCTCCAGTTTCAATCCGTTGCCGCAGCCCGTAATGTAATGCTTCGGAGTCCGGAGCAATAAGTTTAACCTTCGCCCCGACTTCCAGACTCTTGGCGCAGCGTGCCCCAGCGAGAGGATTCGATCCGACAATTAAGTGAACCTGCCCCGAGCAGTCAAATGAGGTCAAGAGACCAGGAGAAGTAGTCAATCCGGGCATTCTGAGATGTGAGATCATTGGTTGTGGACATTGACAAGGCATCTTGTCGGGTGGTATAAGCGGCCTTTTATACAAATTTTGCTGGCGGAGAAAGTTCGCAGCCCAGGGATAGGGCAATAATATGAAGATAATGGGATTTGGTGAAACGTGGGGCTTAATCGGCGGATTGGAGGGGTGAAAAAAAATGGCGACATGAGGCTCTTCCAGGGTCAGGACGCGATCCTGTCGTGTTGATGTATCATACAAATAAAATCTCTTGATATCCACTATCAGATTCTCAGCGGGAGACAGGCCGTCAGCCCAGCGGCCAGGATATGTTTACAATATAGTACTCGTACTGGTATGATATCTATGTTTATGATACTCAAATTGTATGAAATCCGGGAATTCAGTATGATACCGTAGACCAAAGGATAGAGCCTCAGGGTACTGTACGAGTAGGGTTTGTTTTATCCCTTTGTCCCTATCCCGAATGATTGGTAAGGTGGTACTCGTACCATACCAGTCTCCGAGCCCCGCGGAAACAGAACCCGCGGAAACACCCTACTGGAGTAGATTGATCCCGGGTAAGGATAATCGTAGATATGCCTTGGATAGGCATAAATATATATATATATATATTTTAAAAAAACGAGGAGCCCTCTTCACGAATGAAGGCATCATGCCGACACGGATAAACCGCTTTATCGTGCTGTGTGTAAGATGGTATCATACCATTCGGAAGGGAGAACTCTCCGATAGGGGATTGGGTGCTTGGAGGATGGAATCATATCCTCGGGAATTTCAAACAATGATCCTCGAGATCGAGTGCTGAACCTACCCCAACGTCATTCGGACCGTTTAGAAACCCGGAAAGTGACCCTCAGCAGAGAACCAAGCAGTCTCGATTGTTGGTACCATAAGGTATCACAAACCGTGAGCCTCAAGGATTACCGGGTAACACCGCAGAGGAGTTCTTGTCGTAGGCTAGGGCTAGCTCGTGGGCTTTGGAAGGCCCATGGGTTTGGACTTAGTGGGGACCTCGGCCCGCAAAGCCCACAGGTTCGCTAATGGCCCACGGTGGGTCCATGGGCTTTTCTTTTTATAAACTTCCCGAGTATGTTACTAGTCTATAATATGCTATGATACTATGGGCTCCCGATGCACAATACGCGCATCATCCCAATTTAACCTTCGTTCCCCATAGTCGCCATCATACAGAGCACAGCATCTGCGACCGAGAAGGGCCACATTCCAAGGCAATCATATGACAGCAATGGCAACATCAACAATCCTATCAACACTATCTTTCTGGTTTCAACCACCCACTACACTGTTGAAAATAGCTGCTTGCCATGCCGAAAAACATCATCCAACATGCTCAGAACCTGTCTGACATGTTTCAACATGTACACTCATATAACATAAGTCTTGGCATCTATCAAATTTCTGTCACAAAGTTTTAGTTGAATGGACAACTATAAGCATTTCAAACAGCACCTCTCTATAAATATTACTCACAACAAAAGCAATGTGAGTAAGAGAATCTGGAGATTTCTATTCTTCACCATCACCATTGAGACTAGAGCTAGCAGTAGCTAGCTCAACAAAACAGGTCACTCAAAATTACTAGCGCAGAATAGAATAGTATCAAGAAGACTAGAGAGTAAGAATATCTCAAGGTTGGTATTACACAATGATTAGGCAATTCTCCTATTGTAATACAACAAATTCAGGTAAAGATATAACTGTTAATTGATATCAACTGAAGAATACTACTTTGTGAAATATCAGAAAGGTTAGGAAGTAAGAGTCCAGCTAGGGCTGCAGTTAGTCATACAACAATTAAAGGAGTTGTTGATATAGTTAATAATCTCTTTATCCTCTCTCAACATCCGAAAAGCCATTATCCAGACTTACTTTTATGACAAAGGGACTTCAACTTGCATGGCTGCCTTCTCTACGAAGTCTAGAAAATGCAGCAAGATGCTAGATAAATGATGTATGTTATGATGAAATAATATATGTTTATAATCCCTGTCTCGTTACAGATTTTGTCTACATATGGCAGAATGAGCTGATTTAGCTTGTTCTGCCAATGAAGCTTTCAAGATCAATATACTAGTCTGGACAAACTCCAATTGGGTGTAGGCTGCAGTTGGCTACAGTTGCCAGCTACAACTTGTTAAGATTTACCAAAGAACTGAGCAGGAATGCCAATAAGCTATAGATAAAATTGGTTTAGATACTTATCAGCTTTACTAGAAATTACATGAATCAGATCTCATTATAACGTTTCTTGATTATAGTTAATTAATAGCGACCGGTAATGATATATCTCCTATCTTGTCTTCTATCATCTTCTGCTGTACGATAGTTCTGAGATCTGATAATCTATATTATTCTAGTGACTTTAGATAATACCTATCAGACTAGACCATACCAAAAGTACATAGGTACTGGTGAGGCTTGGTTGGTACCCTATCTTGAGCTACAGGTTACCCTGCTATAGAGCCAAGTTACCCTACCTTGACAGTAACTTGTTATGTAGGACTTCGGAGGAAGTTACTAGATTGTTTATCACATAAGACTATATAGGGGGTTTGAATCTCAGATTGTTCAGATCACTCTCATACAACTAGTTGAACTCCAAACAAGTTGTAACTTGGAGGTGTAGTGGCCAATACCTCCCTCCAGCCTGATTGTTATATGCCCCTAGTATCATGAGCTACAGCCTAGAGAGTTGCTGTAAGTCTAGTAAAAGTTTTTAAGTAGAGATGCTCCGCATCAGCAAAAAAATACTCTGCATCTGATGTGTTGCCCTTGCGCCCTGACGTAACCGACGTCATTCTTACGTCCCCTGCATCCTGTGCGCCCAAGCGTCTCTTGCAACGTCCGCTCGCATCCAGCGACTATGAAATTGCCTCCGCGCAGTCCGTTCCATCCTGACGTGACATCGCATCTATCCCACGTCCTTCTAACTTCAGGGTTATTCTCCTAATTACTTTCTCGTCCCAACCCATGCAGTTTCAGCTTGCCTCTTGCCTGCGTCCGGACTCTGTTTACCGTCGCTAGTTGCCTCCCGAGGGCATCTAGCGTTACTCCACCACTCTGTCATATCCTGACGTGACATTGCATCCAACCCACGTCCAGCCTGCCCGTGATATCCCCCCTGCTACTCCCTCGATCCGACACCCGCATCTTCACCTAGTCTCTTGCCGGGTCCTTACCGTCACTAGTTCTCTCCAGAATGTTTCCGCGCATGACGTTGCGGTAGTCAGATGTCATGCCCCTTTTATCTCCAGTCGTTGTATTCTGAGGCAGCCCTACACATTTGCCAGCTCTCTGCTTTGATTTTCCCATTTCCTGACGAATTTCCCTTGTAGTATTTTTATAACTTGTTACTTTCATTAAATCTACGCCTTTACATCTAGTTCCTTGGTGCCTCAGGACGTCGACCCGAATTCTTATTTCCCAAGTTCACAACATCATGAGCATCCATTTCCCATGCGCAATGTTTTATTCTTTGTATCCCTCAACTGCGGAAGAGGCCGGATTGGAAATAGAGGACTACCACCCTACTGCCCAAAAACGGCGGTTGTCTTCTGTTTTCAACCCGGCCGCTTGCGTAAGCAATAGTTCCTATATACAACGTAGCGACGATATTATGATCCTCACCTGTACGCATCACCGAGACCCTATCCTGTTATTTCCAGATTCCTCAATAAATCTCGTTAAATGTTCTTAAATCAATCCGGCTATTGACAAGCTAGCGCCGGTCTGTCTCCGGGATCAGGTGCGCCAGGCCAACGATCGTCCCAATATCAACTATCGTGAACTCTCGTGCGTCTTCCATCTGCTGTACCGTGACAAGGCCATGTACGTCCCTTATGCGTCCTGAGTTGGCTGTGGTCAACATCTGAACACTCGCTAGACACCGTACAGTACCTCCGGATGTGTAGTCCCAGATTTTGAAGAGTACCAAGAGCTTTGCCGGGAGATGACCCTTCAGCGCATCATACATCTCTTCCGTACCTACTTGTACCCAAACCCAATCATTGCGACTTGCCTGATTCCGGAAGGGCAAAGAGCCAGTGCATCGCGCATGGTAGATGTCGTAAACCTCGTGATCTTGGAATGCAGGAACCGGGATTTCAAGTTGCGTTAGTAGTTCGACAGGGAGCGATGCAAGTATCACTGGATCTTGAGGAAGGCGGCGCCCTGTCGGCAGGTTTTTCCGACTATATTGAGTCAATTCACAGTACATGGTGGCGGAGGAGACCCCCAAAACCTTGTAAAAATCCATGGTATCTGATACGTCGTCGTGGCATCCTTTCAGGATCCTGCAACGGGGCCCCTGTCCAGATACAGCCTGAGTACTCAGGCTGGTTTTACCTAAATAGTCCAAAACGTCAGCCGGGAGGTCAACTTCATGACGTCATAGGGAATCCAAGTTCAACAGTCTTATTCGAATGGCGTGTTGGCGACCATAGCTGTGTAGAATCTGCCGCCCGGCATCATTTTTATTTGAACGTCTCCATCCGTCCTTGATTTGATCTTTGTGTGCGAGCTCGCCAAACTCTGTTGAATACATCAGAACATTGCCAAACTGGCACATGTGTTCGTGAAAGTGACGGAGTAGATGCATCTTAATAAAGTTGAAGTGGGGATTTGCTATGGATCAAGTCCATATGTTGGTCGTTCTCTTCTGCGCGATCGTCTTCACGGACCTGGCGCCACTTGGAGGTGGCAACCGGCTAGTTCATTCGCACTCTCTGGTGTCGCAGCTCCCTTCGTTGCTTGTCAACCTTGGCCCGGGTGCGTTTTGATATTTGGAACTCCAAGAAGATATCTTTCATCCTGTGAAACTAGTTTAGATATTGTTCCATATAGGCCAGTGTCTCAGGTGTGTGGCTGCGGTATTGTGCCATCATAGTGAAGTCAACCAGAGCCGTGAGGCAGCCGAGAGCACGCTTGAACGGTTACACTTGTGTACTGTCTGGCTGCCGCAGTGCCACAGCGAGAACTCCCAAAAGACAACGTCCCAAATTTCTCATCTCCTTTCCTTGCCACTGTGTAACCTTGCGGTGGGCCTTTTTTGGTACAAAGAATCCCGGGTATGACGGTAAAGACTTCCAAGCGTCATCAAAAGCCTGCGCTCATAAGTGTTTCTTGAGAAATCCTTGAATCCAGTCCATCATATGCTTGAATAATCTGAGATAGACCGTGTGAAGCATATCCGGCTTGTGCAGATCAGGCGCCGAAACTCGATTAAGTCCGTGAAAAACATTTCGACCTATAGTGGTACTGGAGGTGTCTAATGGGACCCGGGCGTCACTTGACTCAGAGGTTGGTGACAAAGGTCTCTTTCCTTGTTTGCAAAATCTCGTATAATCTGGTGTCTGATACCTTGTGCTGGCGTCCATTCCTAATTCCCCCGGTGGCACCACACATTTAGGATAGGCGCTTGATTTTATCCCGTACAGGGCCACGTTTTCCATATGGTCAGCAATCCAGGGAGATAAGATCGGAAAGCACTTCCGAACATTCCCGTCAGCACAGTCAAGTGAGATTCCGTCAAGAGCCGTCTTCTGTAAGGGCTCAAATATCAGTTCGAATACACCATGTACCGTATAATTTGAGCAAACCCGAAATCGCGCTAATGTTTACTAGGACAAAGGTGGTAAGCGAAGTGAGTGTTGCAGGACATCAAGGTTTTGAGGCACGGGCTAAAATGTCTTATCCTCAATGTCAAGCCTGGCTGAGTTAAATCTTCAGCTCAGCAAGGTCATATAGAAGCAAAATTTAATGGCGATGAGCAAGAAACTGACAAATCTTCATGGCGAAAGCAAGTGTGAATTACCAACAAGTAAAATCTAGTTCTCTAATTCCGGTCAGAGAAAGTAGAAGTGACTTAAAAAGCTGCTGGTTGCCCATAGAGTTAAAAGTACCTGCTACTAGTATACCATAACGATGGATTTACAACTGCTCCTTAACCCTACCAATAATCTCCCTTTGCTACTCCAAGAAGTGCAAGTAGCACAGAGACAGCGGCCTGGGAAGATATCAACTTCAATAGCTGAACGGACTTTGACGACCAGCGATAGTAGATTCAGTAAACCCCAGGAGCATGTACAATGATCATATACACGACGGTTTAAAGTTATGGTTCTCACTTGGTGGAAGCATTGCCAGATACCACAAGGAGAAACAGAATCTGCTCTAGGTACTTTTCGTACTCCATTCATACGTGAGGTATCAGAGCGTTATCGGGTACCTATCACCACACTGCATGATTGGAGAAAGAATCAGGATCAAATCGTTGCAAGTAAGAGGGATTCATGGAAAGGTCAGCTGAGCACAACTCGCTCCCGGGCCCACTGGCCAGAGCTCGACAACGATCTTTACAAAAAATACCAGCAACGGCGGAATGAGCACAAAGCAGTCCGGAGAAATTGGCTACTGCGACAAGCAAAAGAATCTTTCGTAACCTGTTATCCAACTAAGTCTGTTGAGGACTTTTCCTTCTCTGAGGGCTGGTTTTTAGGCTTTCTTTCTCGCTATAATATCACTCTGTGGTTTACAACAAACAAATCCCAAAAAGATCCTAATGATTACCTAGAAGTAATTATTTCCTGGCTGAAATTCAATCGTCACAATTCTCAGCCATCTCCGAGTCCTACTCCCCTTATTCCCAGGCCCTATAGTACTGGCAGTCAGCGAGGTAGAGGTTAGTACTTTTCTCTTTCTAGAACTGTGGTTGATCGTGTTCACTTACTTCCTACAGCATTTAGTGAGTTAGAAGTTAGTCCACAAGATGATCCGAGTCCATTGAAGGTTGGACACTATCTTTTAGATAGTATTTGCAATATGGACGAAACACCTCTCCCATTTGAGTATTTAGATGGACGAACATATGCGGATAAGGGAAGTCGTTCAGTTCAGGTTAAGGCAACAAATTCTGGGTGGGATAAGCGTCAAGCGACTCATGTTCTTGCTGTGCTTGGAAGTGGAAAAGCGCCAGTACAACCGCTTATTATTTTTAAGGGAAAGGAAAAATATGATACTCAACGGAGTCGTCATCTTCAGAAAAAGCGCGAAGACGAAATGTTGCGATATGATACTCGGGTTGCAGTTCAATGGAATGAATCAGCCTATGCGAATGCCAGTGTTTTGATTGATTTGATAAACAACATGCTCATTCCGGCACTCCCACCAGGCCCCAGATTACTTGTACTCGATGTTGCAAAATTTCACTCTACGGCTGAAGTCCTAAATACACTCCGGTCACACAATATTATCCCATCCATGGTTCCTGCTGGTTGTACTGGGTTAGTTCAGCCACTCGATGTTTCTGTAAACAAACCGCTGAAGGATATGCTCTGCGAGATCTTGGAGGACGCACTTGATACCTATGAGAAGCAGCATCAAATTAACCTCCGAGAGGTATCGAGATCGAATACAACAGCCATTGCTGAAAGACGCATCCTCGTTACGTGGGCTGTTGGTGAGGCGTGGGAACGTTTTTGTCTAAAGCACCAAGATTTACTCATTAACACCTTCCGGAAACTTGGACTTACGCTACCCATTGATGGCTCTCAAGATCATGAGTTGTCTAATAAGGGTATTGATTCGTCACTTCTGCAAATTGGCAATTACAACAATCAGCAACAGGAGGATGAAAGCATGCAGTTACCAGAGTATCAAGTAGGATCTCACAGATTTGTAGATACCATAGTTCCTTTTGAGCATGGAGTAGATTGCCCGGATGTAGAGTTTATTGATCGCAATTGATCTAGCCCCTCCCCGTCATAGGTAATCACTCGATTCTTTCTGATATTCGCTTAAATTTGCCACCTCCTATAATCGCGCCATACTCTGTTCCCCGCCCCACACTAGTGCTTAGTGCGATTTCGGGTTTACCCAAATTATACGGTAGTGTGTTGGCATTGATCTGTCTCCGCAGCTCATCTGTTGCGGAGGACTTGGAGAATTTGGGCGGAACGGGTAATAATGCACGAAGCAGGACAGCCATTGACTCAGGTCGGTTAAGTCTGGTTGCCGGAAGATTTCCGAACGTGATATAGACTGGCCACACTTTCTTATCATCAGAGAAGTTGCTGAGATGCGTTTGATCGGACATCCCAATGAGTGGGACAATTGTCGTGCCAGGTGAAAGTGTCTCCTGTACTAATAGTTAGCCGGCGTATTTGTAAAATGTTCGGACAATGTACTTGATCATCCCACCACCAGTCTACCGTATGCATTTCTGAATATACCCGTTGTCCTTCGCAGTCATATTCACGCCGTGGTACCTAGACAAGGTCATCTCTGTAGGCGACCTGGTGAAGAATATATCTGATGCAATCTATTATGTTACAATAGAAGAAGGGTAAAGATCTGCCGCCATCGTCAACTTGTCCTTCGAACCATTGCAGATATGGACTGTGTGGATCCAATGATCTGAGGTGGTTCTCCAGGGTATGCATCGAATTATAGCCGACTGACGCAGAATCACTAAGGCCACTTGAGAAGTTTTCATTAATGTGCGACTTCAGGACTTTACTCTGAATGAAGCACGATGCAAGTTTGAAACTGTGCGCACTAGTGAAAGGTGCCCATGGGTCCTCACACAGGTCTCTCAGTTCTTTATCAAATCTGCAGACTTTGCCAATTTCTTCCCCAGTGCCGGCGTAATCCATCGTCTTGCCGGCTGGCGAGGCCGTAATGTCGTCGGCTTCGTTGGTATCTGATACGTGTACAACGTCTTCTGGAGATTCCTCGCATTCATATTCAGTGCAGTCTAGATCGAATTCGTAGTCTGAATCTGGGTGTCCGCTTGGTGTGGAGTGGTGCAATGAGCTTACTTCCGCGTTGGTAATGTAATTCGCAGGTGATGTATACTGAACTGTGGACACGAGAACAATGTCCAATTTTGCGTGCGCAGTTCGTAGGTGTTTCTCATATGCGCCTGCCCGGGTGTATTTTCGGCGGCAGAATGGACATTTGGTAGGCATGGTGGGTGTCGGTTCAGTCAATCTCACAGGCCCTAGTATGTAGAGTCTCAGCTGCCAGCACGATGTTGTTTTGATGCGTGTAAACCGAATGCAGATTCAGGGCGCTTCACCAGTGAATGGTAACTAGTTGTTGAAGCAGTTTAGCGCCCAACATACCGACGTCACGTGGCATCGCCTATAGCTTTGTTTCATAAACAATCACGGCGAAGATCGACGATCTGTATATCAAGGTGCATCAGCTAATCAAGATTCTTTGAGTGTTTGAATCCCAAACGGAACCTGAAAAAGATTCACAATTCTTTCAAACGCTCTGGACTGTCTGCTAGTTGGATATATAATGCGAATCAACCACGAAGGAAGGAGCCCATACCAAGAATCTTCTCACATCCACAACAGCCACAACATCGACAATATTCACAAAATCTACCGCATTCACGATCCAAGTCCATTATCCGCAATACGAGCGCCGAGATACCCAAAATCCCAATCCCCATGGCTCAAAATATCAACAACCTACAGTACGTCCATATGCCAAACGCAGCAAAGGCAAAAGCTGTGCCCGGACAAGTTAATCAGCTTCCGCCAAATTCTCTGCAGGGGAATATTGACGCGAGGTGCCCTGATTGTCGCAAACTTAGCGCGCATAAGTTATTCATGGGCTTCACGGTGAGCCAGGCAGACAAAGATCTGTACAAGCGATGGAGGCAAACTGTGAAAGACCAGATATTAGCAAGAAACTTTACCAATATCAATGATTTCCCAAACCAAGATTTCCTGCAGATCTTCCAGGGCATGAGGAGATTGCGACCTATCTGCGACTCTCTTGTCAATGCATCTGCCGTGAATGATGTGCCTCGCATGCAGGAGGCTAATGAGGCAGTCATTCAAATGATCAAGGACTGTGGTAGGAAGTTGAGAGACTCACTTGCTCATCATCCTGCCGACGCACCACCACCGAGGGTGCAGGCAGTCGTCCCGGGGCATCTGATAGTTGAACCGACGCTAAGACCACCAGGCGCTCCAGCCCACTGGGACCCTGCAATGCCTGGTCCTGTTGTCCCTGCTGCAACGGAAAACTTCGAACATGAAGACATCGAACATCAAGACATCGAACCGGAAGATGCCGAACCGGAAGGCCTCGAACCTGAAGACGTCGAACCGGAAGATGTCAAAGAGGAACACGTCGAAGAGGAACCTGTCGCACGTACTCCGGCAAATCACTTGGCGCCTAGTCCAATACCAACAGGTTAGTTCGTTTGCGAATAATCGGTTAGATTGGTGTTTTTATTTACTGACTAAAGATATATAGATTGGAGCGCTCTTCTTGTGCGTCCGCGTGCTGTTCTTCTCGTTCGGATCAGGCCTTCAAGACGTGGCGATATACTAAATGTAGTTGGTAATTATCACTCCATTCATTGGCGTTCGCCTCATACGCATGATACAAAGTTCACTGAGTTAGATTCCTATGACATACATGGGTTGTCAGCCATGATTCGGAGACATGTACCAGGATCCAGATTGCGATACATACTTGGAGCTACTGGCGAAGGTCGCCGAAGGCTGTGTGAGGCTCCTGGAGAACCGATATCTGACGTAGATTATGTCTTCATCAATAGTGATGAAACCGTATGCGCGTAGCTCCTATCAAATACAGTTCTCGCGGACCCACTTGATCTCTTGCTATATTCTCATCGTGACTGGAATGATAAGCAGCCAGTAACACCACCTATGAGGAGGCATCCCTATCTCGCAGAAAATATGGTCACCACATGGGGTAACGACAGAGCGGCACGTAGAGGCCAGATGCATTTCCGCGTGTTACCACCCCACTCTAGACCAGACCACGAGCAGGCTAATGAAGCTAGGGAGTAGCAAGAGGGAGATGACTCTCACTGATCACAGGCAATATTATCCGGCTCATCGTCAGATGTCCTAGAGACCCATGAAGGCCCTGAGGAGGGTGTTGGAATATTGCCACTGCTGGTTGGGAATGGGCCTGAACCCCACGCCAATCGTATCGCCTTTGCCATCAACTCGTTGACAAGCTTGAATAGACAACAGCGAATAGACCTAGTGTGCCGCCATTCTCTCGACAATATGGAACGGAAGCGCGGCGGGCAATTCCGTGAGGGAAACTGCGTGGAATGCAAATCAAAGAGACTGCATGAGAAGTCCAGCGCAGGGCTGGGTTTAAAGTACCCGGAGGTGCAGAAACGAGGCGCTCAGTCTGAAGCTCAAAATGGCGATGAACTAAAGCCCAAGACACTTTGTAGTGCTCCATCCCTAAGAGTTTGAAAAGTGAGGTGATGGGATCGACAGCGCGTCAATTGTTCATTGAGTCTAGCTAGACAATATAGTGTGTTAGCTGTGTTCTGTAGTATTAGAATTTCATAG
The DNA here is from genome assembly GCA_006112555.1 of Tuber indicum. Taxonomy (NCBI): domain Eukaryota; kingdom Fungi; phylum Ascomycota; class Pezizomycetes; order Pezizales; family Tuberaceae; genus Tuber; species Tuber indicum. The sequence continues at coordinate 39,038 of VBSK01000006.1, read as the reverse complement.
AGTGTTCGAATAAATTTGTTTATTCTCCTCCTCCTGACACCTGATCTGTTCATCGTAGGTCTGGCCTAACTCAAGTGAAGTTGGCACGCGTGCGGGTGTAAGATCGGGGGGTTGTTGTGGAAAATGCATCATATCCTATTATGTCAGCAAGCGACACTGTTTGGCGTCGGCATCCTGAGGCTTAAAAGCGACATCGCTTGGCGTCGGCACCCTGAGGCTAAAAAGCGACGTCGCTTGGCGTCGGTATCCCCCTGAGGCTTAAAACTTTATTTCGCGACTCCCTCCCCCCTACCATTTCCCTCCCTTCCCCTTACTTTTCTCCCTTCTCCACACCACTTTGCCAGCTTTTCCCTTCCTCCCTCGACGATTTCTCTTCTTCCTTCCCCTCACTTTTCTCCCTTCTCCACACCACTTCGTCTGCTTTCCCCACCACTGGCGACCTGCCCCCTCCCCCCCCCTCCAAAAAAAAAACAAAGGCGACAAAAGCAGCCTTTTTTTCCTTTTAAAAAAAAAAGAAACCCCCCCCTTACCCGAATGGCTCCTCCTTGCAGACAGAGTGCTCAATTGATACGCTTGAGAAAGGGAAAGTAAGTAAACTACCGCTATACCTTTTTAGAAATCCTGCAGCCTCTAATTCTCCTAAACGTCCCGCCACGGCGGTTAATACCCCCAATGCCGAGAGTGCGAAACGGAGGAGGGTTGCATAACGTGCCGTCGCCAGTTCAGACTCAGAGGAATCAGTGTAAGCTATTACCGACTAATCGTGGTTCACAGTAGTAGGATATAATGCTAAAATGTGAATAGTGGCCAACCGGCATCTGACGAGCACCCCCCGTTCGACCCAGCGGTTGAGGATTCAGTTTAAGTCTAATCTAACCTACAACAAGCTCTTTGAATCTATTAGGCTAACGTTTGTACTTGAATAAGGGGGAGTTATGGCGACATTGCGTACGCCAAGTCGTGGTGTGGGTTCAAGGATCCCGGTCGCCAAACTACCATCTACACGGTGTGGCTTGAGGAGATCAAGGCCTACATGACGGCGCGCTCCCTTGATCCCAACCGCCTGGCAGCCTCCCAATTGGAGTCCGTCATGGATTTTGCCTGCTCCCATCCTCCAGTCAAACAGCGTGTCCCGCTCGTTGAAGCTGAGCACCACGCTGACGATGTGGGAGAGCTCTTACGTCACCTGAGGATCTTGGTCTAGGACTGGGCCAAGAAACTCCAGGCGACCAAGGAGCGTCTCGGTACGGAGCCGGCTGGTGGTGGCGAGGTTGCAGGACCTCAGAGTGAGTCTTCTTCACAATTGATCATCTGTTACCCTGGCACTAACAATTATATTAGTGGCTGAATCGGAATGGTCCTCACCTTACTGCTTACTGGCAGTGAGAATCTATATCATTCGTTGAACGGGTGCCCTCAACGCAGGGCATCCGTTCCTCGGCCACCCCTGGTGTGCCATTGACTTTGATAGGGGAATCGCCTGGGGAGTCCTGGGTGCACCGAGCATCATAAATCTGCTTGGGGTGCTTCGCGGGTAACATGTGGAGGAGGAAATCCGGTGCCCGTGGTATCTGATTGGGGCGACTGGTGAGGGCGCACACGGACTGCGTCGGGTGGCTGAAGAGCCTCTTCCTCTCCGGCAAGTCATCTTTCTCAATAGAGATGATGATATTCGGGCGTAGCTCCTTGCCAACGATAGCCAACATCCCCTAGACCTTATGGTCCTGGAGCCGCGCCCGGATCAAGGAGAGGAGGAGGTCTACCCCCTGGACCCTGTGAACGAGAGATACCCATTTTTTGACTGTATGGTCTGGGATCGCTTGGGCCAGGATGAAGATACCCGGCAGCCATGCAAGAGGAGGAGGACCAGGGGGAGGGATGGTTGGAGGCAGAGAGAGTGGGGAGCTCTCAGGTGCCTGGTCGTGCAGAGGTGTTCGTTATCGTAGATGACGACGTAAGTTTCTATATCCAACCAGCTGTGAGATAACATGATAATCTAAATACAATAGCTAATCGCGAATATAGGATGAGGAACCGGGCACCGCTAGCCCCTCAACCCAACCAACTCGGAGGACTCCCTTCCCGTGGATAACCTATCCACAAGAAAGCTCCGATCCGTTTACGTCTGGGTCGGGGAAACCTGACCGTGGGCCTTCGGAGCCCTCTGCGCCAGAGGGGCGCAGATCCCTCCGGGAGGTTCTAAGAGAGAACCCCCAAGTTGGAAGCGTCCCTGATGGAGGTAGCACAGGTGGCAGTCCGGTGTCCACGGTACGACGGCACCCAGGACAGCCAGACTGCCACCCCGTCTATCATTCATGACGACCGCCCGGCCTCTCCCCCCGTTGCTCTAACTGTGCCGCCTCCGCCACCGGCATCCCCAACACCGCCGGCACCCACACCACCAATACCGAAAGAGTGTCGCCAAAATTGCGATGCTCAGGCCATTGCCGGGCCTGTGGAGGGTGAATCCTTTTTCGTCGGAGTTTTTTGTACGTTGTAAGATTTCTTTTGGAAGGAGGATTTTTCTTCTTTCGTTCGTTTCTTTTGTTTGGCGCCTTCGCGAGTTTCATGCAGTTCGTGTTCTGGCATTTGTACCTTTACTAGCTAATAGTCATGCTACCCTTAAGCTCACTTGCCAAGGCATATGATATTATGTGTTGCAGGTGGTTCGATCTCCTATGCCAGTGCCCGCCACTACCTGGTACTTGAATAGATTCTAGTAATACAAGTCCCCTGACGCCCCCTTTCCTTGATGTCTGATAATCATTTCTGAAATTCGGCACCTCTGATGTTCAATTCCTTTAAGTGGCCAGGCGGCCACCGATCAAACAAGTCGATTGGCCAGATTGCATTCCATTCTCGCCTGTTCAGCTGCGTCGATAGAACGTTCAGAGTTGAGGTTTGGAGATCTAACCTGTTTTAAGTCTGGCGGGTGTCTCGCTAGAATTTGTGTCGCTAACCGATCCTCATTGCGGCTAGATTTTCCGCTTCGTGTCTCATACTAGGAACACCCCCATTTCGTATACTATGAACGCCCCCATTTGGCCTACCATCTTCGTAGTGGAGTCTTCAAGACTATGACATCTGGGAATGCCTGGACTACGAACATAATACTAAATTCGTAGAAAACCCCTTTTCACCGGCAAAACCTTTCTTTCAATACCGAGTGACAATCTATGATTCTAGCAGCCGCTAACTAGGTCCTAGCTTATAAGACCCGACGTGTCCCATTGAAGGCCAAAAAAACTATCATATACAAAGTCCCCACCTTTCCGGCACGCAAGATATACCCCATTGTGCTACGTTCTAATTGCTATCTCTCCCAACATCTACCAGCACTCTGCTATAACCTCATGCATAGCTAACTATATGCTAATTCACACAGTCAGCCGACACCTGGTATGGGCAACTTGTCCAGACGCAGACGCGACACCGGAACCAATGCCACGGGATCCGTGAGATTGAAGCCGACAACACAGCAAAACAGGTCCAGCAGCTCTACAAGTACAATGTCGAACCAACCGCCACCACGTCAGAACCCTTCACCACCGGACTCAACACGGCCACTCGGAAGACCCCCGAAGCGCCCGCACAGTAGCACGATATAGACCACAGCATACAGCAATCCCGGTATTGAATAAGACCCACAAGTGGACTCGGAAACTGTTTGCCTAAGCGACGCTATCAGCGATGAGTACCAAATTCCGCATTGATCTGATGAAACCGAATTGGACACCGAACCTGATGCAGAGGACAATGCAGCTCCTGATAACACCGCATCAGGGCTGCATCATTGGTCACGAACAGCAAATAGAGAGAGAAATAATCGTGTGGTGACTGTGTGAATTTCAACCACCTCTGGATTGCAGGAAACGGCTCTACTCAGGAGGACGCCAGGTGCCCATCGGCGGATAATCCACGGCGGACCGTACACTCCGCCGACGTTTCCATCATCCAGTGTAGTGCGACATTCGTCCCCGCTCGCCAGTACGCCTGATGTCAGAAGCTAGAGTCCGGCCAGCGAATCGACTGCGCCACAACATCAGCACATCTTGCCCTATATTGTTTCACGGCGGAATACAGCATCAGGGGCAGAGGCAGCTATAGTATCGCGGGCAAAGACTCTCATTCTCTGATACACCCTTTTTGTTGACCTACTCCCGGGTGTGGTTGCTTTGGCTTTGGAGGTACACCGAGTTTGGCTTCAGGCGCTCGATGAGATTTCGGATGCGCGACATATTGAGCGATTAGAGAAAAGCATAAAAATAGTAAGTGGGCATATTGAAAAAGAGACACAGCGAGACAGTGGGTGTGGTACTAACATGGAAAGATACGCAATCGGCACTCAGGGGCAAGATCGCAGCTTCTTCACAACGTGAATCGTGAGATTGTGAAATTATATATGCCCCCCGAAGGTGATCACACTGCTCTTGCAAGTAGGGTAGACTACCTTCTGGAAGAGGATAGATTTATGTGCACCCCTCGGGGGTATGAGGTTGGCACCCGGTTGACAAGATGACCCTTTTCAGCAGTGACTAAGGTTGATTGAACTCCGTGCAGGAAATCACATTGCCATTCCTGGCACCCAAGATTGCTGAGGCCATATGGGGAAAGTACTTTGAAGGCAATAGGATGCGGGGGATTGCCAAACTGGATTTTCTTGGGCGTATCAATGGCACAATAATTTGCTTAACATGTGCAATACTGTGCCATGCCCTACCGGTATGGCAAAGTGGAGTATATAAGGATCTGGGTGACTTCAAGCCTGAGACAGCTGGAAGTAAGTCTCCTATAAATAAGCCTTTTTATTTGCGACCAAGACGGCTGACTTGATGGCAGACCTGCTTGCCCGACAGAGAGTGACATGGGCAGATTGCCCGAGGGAGGTGCAGCAGATGATTCTGGAGAAGACCCAGCGGACCATCAGGGCAAAGGTGGAAAGCATGCATGGCAAGCGAGAAGATCACTGCCAGGGCATTACAGACTACTGGGCAGCAGTAGCAGCGGAGCTACAGGGTCCGACATCTGGCCGGACTCCACGGCGTCCCGCCCTACGCAGCCTGACTCCCGGTTGCCTGTACATAGGGGACCAGGTTGGGCGCCAGGAAAGCCAAAACGATTCCCAGGAAACGGACTTGTCATTAGATTTCCCCCAGACCTCGGCTGCACGTGTACTCAGCTTTCTGGATTCTGATTTTGGGAGTCCGAATGGCGTACATAAGGTGACCGAAGGACGGAGAGAAGACAACGTTACAAGTCCTACAGGATCGCAATGGCTCTTGCTTAGCTTTGGGAATTTGGAGGAAGGGGGAGTGGGCACAGCTGTGAGCATTAGTGAGGCTAATGAGAGTGTAATGGACATATAAAGTAGCAAGAATTGATTGAATTTGATTGTCTGTCATGGGATGTGCCACGATAGTGGGGGTGCGTAGGAAGTTGATAGTCACAATATGAGGGCGTAAGAGAAAGTTAGTAAGAACCACAAGGGGGTGCAGGTGATCAGAAAGTAGTAAACATCATTAGGAGAAAATTTGGAAAAACGGACAACACTGGGAGCAACAAGGAGTCAACGTCGTGAATGGCTTACGGGGGGTCAGATGGCATCAGGACTCCGTCATATCGTTACGTAGAGAAAAACATGAACTTTTAGACAGTATTAGGGAGCATTACAAATAGAGTTAAAACTTAGGGTGCGTGGAGTATGAGAGGGAAAATGTCAGGATGTAGACGGCAGAAAAGAGCTCAACAGGGCAGGAAGTGTAAAGAATAAGGCCACCTGGATGTCGAGGATGCGGATCCGACGTCAAGACGGAAGGCGCCTGGATCGGATGTCCAGCAAAAAAAAAGGAGAGTGCGGGCATCGCACGGAGGTAACGGCAGAAGGTGTGATGTGGTGAGGGTGCCAGCATCGAGGGCCAGATGTAGCCAGGGTGCGAGGGGAGCTAAGCAGACTCTGTCAAGGTATTGGGAACGCAAGGGTCCGTGTCAGCATGGAGTTGCAACAAGGGATGCCAAATGATGCAAGGCAGGATGCGACGTCAATCCGACGTTGCGTCCTAATTCACGATTAGCATTCTGAGCGTCCCATGCGTCAGATGCACAGGGCACACGGGGCGAGAGGATAAATTTTTGCTGATGCGGTAACTTCCTATACGCTCATGCTATCTGTCAGACTGGACGCTGTTAGCAGGATATATGAGGGGGAAGAGGAGAACCTGGAGAATGACCTCTATGTAGTTTCTTGTAAAATGGACCAAAACTGATAGGATAATACTACCTTGAAGTTAGAAGCATTTTGTGAGATTACTGGAGGCCTACAGGTAAGGTAATCAAAGTCTGTTACCCTGAAAGTGTAATAGTATTGGAGAATCGTTAAGGACTCTAAGACACTAGTCTAGGTCATGATAAGACCTACTTCTAAGAGTGTTGATTATGGTTAGTGCCTATTGGTAGTCAATCAATACAGTAGTCAATCAGGAAAGCTACATAGCAATCTTCCTGAATGATATAGAAATGAGTAGAACGAAATAGATGTTCAGGAGCTGCAAATGCTTGTAGAAGACTAAGGGTATATGGGTAGAGAGTTCCATAGTTGGCATAGTATTTGCACAAGCATGACTGCTCGCCACTGGCAGGTCCGCTATATGAAGACCTTTTAGTCATGTAGTTGCATTAGAGATACAGCAGTAAAAACACTTCTATCGGGAAGATGTTAGAATACTCCAGAATAGCCTAGTTTGCTATAGGGAATCTTTGGTCTGACCTATAGAGGTTGGCTAGACCGCTCACAGGAGTTGGATGCCTCTATATACAGAGTAGTGATGGGGAGTAACTGGCAGCTTACGAAACCTACTTAAGTATATGTGAGTTCTCCTCTACTCTGACAATTTACTGCCTCTCAAAATCAGGACTTAATTGAGTAAAGCTGTGGCTTAATGATATTAAATTTTACTGCTTTGTTTTTTTTAACTCTACAGTTGATTATTGTTATCTTAACTTTACATTAAACACTTCAGTATTGTCACAACCATCAGCAAAAATATTTACTGGCATCCTGTGTGTCCTGTGCATCAGACACACAGGACGTCCTAAATGTAAATCGCTAACCAGGACGGGACGTCAGATCGGACATCACGTCCTGATTTCTGTTTTGCGTTGTCCAGTATCACAATGACGTCCAGACACAGACCCCTACGTCCTGTGTGTCATGGCAGCGTTCGATTCTTTGCCGTGACGCCCCAACACCATCTGATCATCCACTCGGACTTTTAGACGATGTCTACTTTTCTACTGTAATGAGACTCCACTGAGTACTATTACAAGTAGCCAAACATATACCCATACCGGTGTCAAGAGACTACCACTGTAGGGATGACGGTAGACTTAGGTCTACCCAGTGGAGGTGCCGGTGGTTAGGTACCTTAGCTGGACATACTAGACCATACCAAAGGTACATAGGTGCTAGTAAAGGTTGGGGGTTACCCTGCTCTGTAGTGTAATCCAAGTAGTCAATTTGGGAGTTACCCTGAATTACTCGACGGAGAGTCCAGGTAGAGTTACCCTGCTCTGTAGGGTAACTCGGGGTGCAGTGACCCTACCTTCGGACTCGAGTTACCCTGTCTTGGGCTATGGATTACCCTGCTATGGAGTCAAGTTACCCTACCTTGAAAGTAACTTGTTACGCAGGACTTCAGGGGAAGTTACTAGATTGTTTGTCACGCGAAACTACATAGGTTGTTCAAAACCTAGGTTGTGCGGATCACTCCCGCACAACCAGTTGAGCTCCAAACAAGCTGTAACTTGGAAGTGTGGTTGCTAACAGTCCCCTCCGGCCCCATTATAGGTTCCTAGTGTCATGGGCTACAGCCTGGAGAGTTACTGTAAGTCTAGCAAAAGTCTCCAAGGGGAGATATTGCTGTAACTCCGTATGTGCTCACGCCATCCGTCTGACTGGAAGCTGTCCGCAGGATATATGAGGTGGGAGGGGAGAACCTGGAGAATAGCCTCCAGGTGGTTTCATGTAAAACGGACCAAAACTGACAGAGTAATACTGCTTTGAAGGCAGGAGTAGTATGTGAGGTTACCGGAGGCCTGTAGGTGCGGTAACCGAAGTCCGTTGTCCTGAAAGAGTAATGGTATTGGAGAATCGTTAAGGACTCTGAGACACTAGTCTAAGGTCACGATAAGACTCACTTCTAGGAGGGTTGACTGTGGGTAGCGCCTATTGGTAGTCAACCTCTGAAGGGGTCTGTCGAGGGAGCTACGTGGCTATCATCCGGAATGATATAGAAATGAGTAGAACCGGATAGATGTTCAGAGGCTGCGAATGCTTGCAGAGGACTAGGCATATATGGGTAGAGAGTTCCATAGTTGGTATAGTATCCACACGGGCATGACAGCTCGCCACTGGCATGACCGCGATAGGAAGAGATTTTACTCCTGCGGTTGCATTGGAGATGCAGGGGCTAAAATACTTCTATCGGGCAGATGTTAGAACACCCCCAAGTGGTCTAGCTCACTACGGAGGATCTTTGGTCCGACCCGTAGAGGTTGGCTAGACAGCCCACAGGAGTGGGGTGCTCGCGAACGCAGAGTAGTGATGGGGAGTAACTGGCAGCATACCAAACCTACTAAGTATATGCGAGTTCTCCTCTACTCTGCCAATCAACTACCTCTCGAGATCAGGACTTAATTGAGTAAAGCTGTGTCTTAACGATATTAAGTTTTACTGTTTTGTTTTTTCAACTCTACTGTTGATTATCTTTATCGTTACTTTCAGAAAGAACACTTCAGTGCGCTTGCTACCTTGAGATCCATCTTCCCAGAGGGAGCCCTCATTACATGTACACCGACGTCCAGTTGACGTCAGATCTTCTACCTGGATGTCTGGATGCTATCTAACCATCGGCTGCTCCATCCTGAAATCCTTACGCGTGTTTCCTCACGTCCTGATGGTAACAACTTTTACCCCGTCTCATCAGAATACCAAGTTGGCTACGCATCTTGTTCGGGCCACTTGTGATGCCAAACTGTTACGTTCTGAGCCATACTAGTACTGCACGCCATATCTGGATATTTGCCTGCTTTATCCTGGCTTCACCTCACATGTATCGTCACATCCTGATTTTATTCTCTGACGTCTGAACATCATTCGGATGCCATCATGCGCGCGCATTATTCCGGACCTTTCATTTATTACACTATAGTCATCCTGACCCCACGATGACTTCCTCTTCTTTTCCCCTAAGGTCTATATCTATACAATCCCTCCACAAACGCACTACCGCGCGACTAGTTATAGTGATACTGATACTGTTGGCCGTGCCCCATCATGCTTTTTGGCTCACTCATAACGCCGTTCCACCCAATTAATCTATTATTATCTTTGACACGTCTGCAATTGCCTTTTATCCCCCGCGCCACGACTCCCATTTGGCTCCCACTACTCAATGTCTGGCTGACGATCCCTAATCTCCGCCTCGGGTACCTGGGCATCCTGTGACTCTTCAAGGCTAAGTGAGAGGCAATCAGATAGAGAAGGGCTGAGCAGTAGGCCCGGTATCGGTCATACACTGTACGGTCCGGGATGATCCAAACTTGCTTGATCTGAATCTAGAACCCTCAGCGCCCGTGCAAGCGACGTCTGGCTCACGTCTAATGACGTGTCTGTTTCCTGTGACTCACTCAGCCCATCCCAATGTTGCTCCAATGGCCTAGTCCCAGCGTTGGTTGGTTGAACCATAGGCCTTGCTGACGTCACGCTTGATTCCCGACCGGCGAGTTCTTCCCGCACTGTCTCCCAATCATTGTCATATCCTTCGCAGGGCTTCTGCTGTATCCCATGGACTTGCTCTGCCTGCTTCGAGATTGTATCGTAGATGTTGCGAAGAATTATATCCTGGACCGCGTGTAGGCACCTGGTCCATGTTTCTTTCTGCCATTGGAAAAGTTATTCCGCCTCTGGTAACATGTTAGCAGTTTGGCCAACAGTATGCTACAAGATTTGAAAACTCTTACTTCCCACCTCCTCAGGTTTAAAGTCCCTTGGATCTTGGTATATTCTCGATTGCCATGTGCGCAGTGTATGACAGATAATAGCGCATGTCAAGCAGATCATTGTGCTATTGATCTGCCCCAGAAACTCGGGATCGGCTATGCCCCTCATTTTCTTTCCCGTGAAATATTTCCCATAAACTGCTTCCGGAATCTGTGGGGCAAGGAAGCGGTAACTCCAGTTCTGCGTCAAGTATCGCAATCAGTAGTACTCACTATGCGGTAGCTCTCAGTGTAAAGGAACAGACCTCATACCCTTTCAGGTCGCAGATGAACCTGTCGCCTTCGAGCAGATAGTCCACACGACAAGCCCTAGCCGTCGGATCATCGGGTAGATCGTATAACTGTACAATGTTATTCTTCACAAGGTACACCAATTGTGATCGCACTCCCGTGTGTTTTTGGCGAATCTTCTGTTGTTTGTTGGGTAGGTTGCGTGGTGTCACCCTGGGCACAGTGGACTTACTAAAGATATGGAATGCTCGGACAGTCCGATGGATTCAGTATTGGCTCTGCTCTCTACCGTGGCATCCTACACTTTGAGCATCTATCCAGTCGGGGCAACAACGTTCAGGAGTGGATCTTCGAACAAAATATACCGCATAATGAGTGACTTTGCCAACTCTATAATGGTCCCCTCTGCACCAGTCGCTAGGTTCCGTCGCGACTTACTCACTAATGAGTGGTCAGGGAGTGGCGTACTTGGACGGCCAGCAGGGCTAGAGCTCCTAATACCTGATGCTGAAGCACTGAGGCTCTTACGAGGCGAGGAAAATCACCGTATGATGGACGATGGGAATACGGGTAGACTATAGGGCTGATGGTGAGTTATTCGCCCACAACCCACAGGCGTTCGCACCACTGGATCAGCCGGCTGTGACCCGGAGCTGGTCGAAATCCTAACTGTGGTCCCGTGACAGGCCCACTGTCGTGCCGCTGCTTGAGAGTCATCGGTCCATCGTGGTGTGGGCCTATTGGCAATATAGATGTCTTCCGGATCAGGCTCAGTCTCAGATTCCGTTGCCACTGATCTTGGTGAGTTTTGGTACTCATCGCTACTATCATCACTAACATGAACAGCTTCCGTGTCCTCCTCCCTTTCAGGTCCTGGTTCGGTATATGCCATAGTCTGTATGGTATTCTTCCGGAGGTGCTTCGGGGGTCTTCCTAGTTTTGAGCTTGCAATTGGGGGTGGAGACGAATTTGGACGCAACGGCTGCTGGGTTAGTATTGTGCTCTGTGAGCTAGCATGTATCTTTTGTAGTGTTGCTGATATTGGATTTCTCGCGCCAATAGTGCCTGGTCCCACATCGCGTTTACGCCGGCCATACATATTTCCTACACGGTTAGTTGGCTGGCTGGATGTATCGGGCCTATGTTGGTTATTCATCCTGCAATGAGTCAGTAAATGTCAGGTTCGGATTCAGGATGTAGGCCTACAGAATGAGTCTCATGAGTGCTGTAGATGAGAAGTTTGTGTAGTTCTCTGGTGTTAAATAAAACTCGTCGGGTCTTATACGCTAGGACTTACTATTGTAACCGGAGTTTGTGTCTGTAGGATCACAGACTATCACTCAGTATCGAACAAAAAATTCTTTTCAGGAACTAGGTCTTTCAGCGGGTTTGGGTGCTTAATATAAAACCCCCGATGTGTATTCTTGCAATCAATATCAGGTCAAAGTTCCGGTATAAGGGAACTAGACCGAATGAACATGTTACTGGAGTGAAAAGCACTTAGAAACGTAAGAATATAAGGCGTTGTACTTTTTGATAACTTGAACAGTATGTTCGTTTTGAAAAACATACCTCTTTGCGTTGGAGCGTCGGGTCGCTCAAGACTCCGGGTCTCAAGAATGAAGGAATTTAAGCTGCAGCAAGGAGCGAAAACTTAGTTCGATGTAACTACAAGCGGTACCAACTAGTGACACTATTTCTCACAAGACAAGCCTCACACCTAAAAAGGAGTAGGAATGTGGTCATGTCCTGCGACGTTGAAGAGCTCATCTATGAGATGTGTTCAAGCGTTGCCAGCTAGCCAATTAAGTGACACGGCTGGACGACGTCGGGCCAGCTAGGGACAGGAAATGTGACACCCAGTGAATGCATAAAAACGACAGAGGCTAATGCACTATAAGGGGCGTACAGTCAACGCAACTACTTGAGTATTGTATACTAGTATATTCTGAGTAAGAGAGGTCGAACTAGCTAGGAATGTGAGAAGCTGATGCGAGGGCGTCCAATTGTATCATTACTATGGTGGACTACAATGTACTAACTAAGTCTGAAGAAAAACCCTAATCCCTAAACCACTAAAAACATTGCACAAAGAACAGCAAAAAAAAGAAAAGGAAAAGAGGAAAACCACCAAAGAAAAATCATTTGTTAGAGTACCAAGGTCGGCTGCTACGGTGGAGACCCTTGCGCCTTGGAGTTGTTGGAGCGTCGGCAGAGGGGGAGGGTGGCGACTCAGGCAGAACTGAAGCACGGGCCGTAGGTGAGGTTGTGGTAGCAGGTAGACCAGCCATAGAAAGGGAAACCAGAGTTGCAGGAGACGGCAGAACAGCGGCCTCGTGGGTCACAGCTTCAGGAGGGGCAGTGCTGGGAGTCACAGAGGATGGAGAGATCTGAGCGCCGGAAGACACATAAGACAGCAGAGTGATTGCAGCGCCGGAAGACGCAGAAGATAGTAGAGTGATCGCAGCGCCAGAAGACGCAGAAGACATCAGAGTGATGGCAGCGCCAGAAGACGCAGAAGATGGCAGAGCGATAACAGCGCCGGAAGACTCAGAAGACGGTGTTAGGTGGAAGCCGACTCTAAATAATTGTCGAGGAGACTTAGGCCTGAATCTTTCGTAATAGACGGAGATTTGTCTAGGAAGGCTCGCTGTCGTTCTCTTCGTTTATGACTACTAAGAATTTGCTTAATCAGTAGGGGAAATATTTTTATAAAGATTCGGAGGTAAAACAATATTATATTGTTAAGGTCTCTTCTCCGTTGCTTGATGATGTCTAAAAGCTTAGGAGGTACTTCGATATTTATATCCCGCGTCTGAGTGTTCGCGGACTACATCTAATCCTCCTATAACTAAGTACCTATCCAAGATTGTACTCTAACGTCTCATAGTCTTAACAAGTGCGAACACTGTCTGACCCTGAACTCTCACACATCATCTTCGTTCTTATAAATTCTTTTCCGTCTAATCGTAGGATGCGTGATTATCCTCAACTGACCGGTCTTCGATTTATAGAGACGAGTAGACTTATATTTGAAACTTCAGTCGACTTGACTATCATCCCAGTAGTCTCTTCCGATTTCACATAGTGGCCAGCGTATGCGTCGGGTACCTATGCATAATGCAGGCTGCATAGACGGTATGCCAACACTCATAGTCTACCGCCTATTAGGTCTTCTGAGTCTGAGCAGCTTCCCCTCGGTCCGCCTCGCCTCAAAGAGAATCACCTCTCGAGGGATCCTGTTTCCAGGACCAACCAACATACAGCGGCCTTCAGATAGGTATTAGTGTCATATCTATCCCCTATGGCTACTGGGGCACTGTAGGAGTAGTTGCGGATTTTGAACCGAAAATGTCCCGTTACTTTTGGCCCGTTGTCAGGACTCCTAACTTTAAAGCCTAGTAACTCACTGCGCCTCTGACGGATTTCTTCCGTTCCACTTCCTAGAGGTACCCATTTTCCTTTTTTTTTTCTTTTTTTTCTTTTTTTTATGTCATGTATTCATTGTTTAGTTAAGGTACAAGAACATGTGTGCAGCGCTAGCTATGGCAGAAACAAAACCCAAAATAAATCAACTAACAAAAGAAAAAACCAAAAACCGGATCCTCCGATGGTGTCCAATAACCGACGCAGTGCCTACACAGGACTCATAAAGGAAAACTACTAACTAACTAGTATCGTAACAAAGAAACAAATTAAAACTCATAACAACAACAAGTAATGAAATCAAACAGGAGACCTTCCACCGCTTAGACCATTTGGCGACCCAGCCAACGACAACCGAGGCGAGGCGGGAAGGGAAGGGGAGGGGGAGAGGGTAGGCAGGCGGGGGGCATGTTGTGCATACATGTCGGGGGGGAAACCAGTCCTGGTAGTGGTAAGGTATCGACCGAGGCCCAAAAGCATCGGGATCGAGGTCCATAGAGAAGAGTGAGGTCCAACGTCCGATATCCCTTGGAGGTGGCGAGCACGGGCGGCAGACTTGGCAGAACAAGACAGGAGGGCATGCTCGAACGTCTTGTCCCCCTCCTCGCACCAAGTGCAGAGGGGAGAGGAGTCAGCGTTATGCCATGAGGGATGGGCAGCCAAGTAGCTTTTGCCGGTGCGCATCAGATGGAGCCGGCCTGAAAGGAAACGCCCCAGGCCCATAAAGGGGTGTGGGCATAGGGTGGGGCCGAAGAGGTAGTAGGGCGGGGGAGGCGAGAGGAGGCGCCAGGAGGCGAGGAGCTCCTCGCAGCACCGGGCCTTGAGCGAAGCGTAGAGGGCTGGGGCCCCAAGCGGGGCTACCTGTAGCGGGGGCAAGAGGAGAGGGTTTGCCGGAGGCAGGGGGTCACTACGACCGCCGATAATGAAGTGGACGTGGTGGGCGACTGCATCAATAGGAAGGTGACGTCGATTGGGTGGGGAGGGCGGTTTGGGAACCATCTAAGGGAGGTGTAGTTGGGGCCGGCCCTTCCCAGAGGTACCCAGAGGTCCCCTCTTATATATCCTGCGAACAGCTTCCGGTCGGACGGATGGCAGTGACGTATCTGGTGTTATGAAGTGGTCTTCATTTAGATGACATTATAGTCATGGGACTCAACTCTTCGAAACCTCGCTAAGGAAGTGCGGGCCCCAGAACGGGGCGGGAGGGGGGTGTTAGGTTCTCGATAAATGAGGGTCTGTGCGCAGTTACCCTACCGAGAGGTCTGTACATTTTCTTTATGCCTAACATGAGCTCCCTCCTACAAGGTCTCGCCTCGAGTACCTTTCTTTAGTTATCTATTTAACAAATTTCCTTTTAAGACCCGATGTGGTCAGGGTAAAAAACCTTCCGGCGTTTGCTTGTCCACCGTAGGAAAACCTTTTCCTCATCGTCTTACTTCTTCCTGTCCTGGCATCTCCGGGTTGTCGCGATGAAATTCTTTGACTACCTCTTCGGCATTTTCCATGCCTGTAGCGGGTTCCCAAGTATTTTCATCTTCCGCACAACCCTGCCATTTCACAAAATACCACAGCTCCCGTATCTGCCTATACCGGTTGCTGACCCTTCGCCTATATGTCCGTATTTCGCTTCGGACAATTTTCTCTATTTCCCATTGCAAATCCCCTTCAACCTCCTCTGGTTCCCTCGGAGGTTGTCTGCGATCTGGATGAACCGATTCTCGATATGGTTCAAGTAGGGATACATGGAAGACAGGGTGAATGTTCCATCGATCGGAAATGTTTAGTTTAAACGCGTGGTTGCCTCTTTTTTCCAATATCTGGAACGGCCCATATAATTTGGGCGCTAGCTTTTTCGACTTCCGTCTAGTGTGTATATTTTTTGCGTTTAACATAACTTTGTCGCCAATTTTAAACTCAGGCTGTTTTTTGGCTTTCCGATCATAGTATTTCACCATTCCTTCTCCTGTCTTTTCCAGCGAGCTCTTCGCTTGTTCATGTATCGTCTTAATCCAGTTCACGTATAGGGTAGCACCGGGGTTTTGAACCTCACGTTCTTTCATCAACTCCGTCTGGGGATGGAAACCATAGTTCGCGTAAAAGGGTGACATTCCATGTGCGTTGGTTGCAGAATTGTTATACGCATGTTCTGCTAATGGCAATAACTGATACCAGTCATCCTGGTCATAGTTGACAAAACTTCGAAGATATCCTTCCAGCACTTGGTTGGTTCTTTCCGTTTGTCCATCCGTCTGTGGATGATATGCCGTCGACATTCGTCGTTTAATATCCAATGCTTTACACAATGACTCCCAAAATTCACCGGCAAACTTAGAGTCCATATCCGAAATAATTTCTGTTGGCAAGCCGTGTAGCTTCCAAACTTCCCTTAAGAATGTATTTGCGACATCCTTTGCCGTCGCTGTAGTTTGTAACCCAAGAAAATGTGCCATTTTCGTAAATCGGTCAACGACTACCATGATCTGTGTACAACCTTGTGATTCCGGTAGCTGAGTGATGAAGTCTACTGATATAGATGACCATGCCGTAAAGGGAGTTTGCAATGGTTGTAACAGTCCGTATTTCGCATGTCGTGGTGACTTGTTGTGTTGACATTCATCACAGGATCGTACGTAGTCGTTGATCCACTCGGCTAACCCCTTCCGGTAAAAATCTCTCATAACGATTTCAAGGGTTTTTTCTTGTCCGAAGTGTCCAGCTATCTTTGCATCATGACATCCTTCGGCTATCTTAGTATACAAGGCTTGGTTGTCTGGGATGAATAGACAATTCTTGTAGTATAGGAGATCGTCGATTAGGGTCCAGTTCTTAGGAAATTCTTTTCCTTCATTTCGGAGTTTCGTCAGGTCCTTTCGTCGTCTTAGCCAGTCTCTATCTGACCGAGTGGCTTCGAGAAGTTGTCCAAGGAACTCAGGGTTAAACTTTTTCATAGTCTTTTGTCTTAGCATGGCCGTCGATATTAATATTTTCTCTGGTATTTCTTCGATGTCGTACCAGGACAAATTTTTGTCTGCCGATGCTTCTAGCTGACATATGATGGGTTCTTGTTCCTTTATCGTCAAACTTCTTGTAGCGATGTCTGTACTTCCGAAACCTTGGGCTCCTCTTTCAGTCTCGTCTAATTCATCAACTTCCATTAAATCGGACGTGTCAATTTTCTCCACTATGAGTTGAGCCATCCTGTCTCCTTCTCGGACTTGACAATCAACATCCTTGTAGTTGTATAGCAAGACTTTGAGTTCTCCCGTATAGTTGGCATCTATTGTCCCTGCGCCGACCGAGATTCCGGAACGTACTGCTAGGCCACTACGAGCCGCTACTGGTCCATATGTTCCTGCTGGTAGACTTATCGCTAGTCCCGTATCAAGTAGAGCGCGTCCGCGTCTAGGGATGATGGCGTCGCTTATGGCATATAGGTCATGTCCGGCCGCCATCCTTGAACCTTTGGTGGGCAACCTCGCCTTATGGTTCAACCTCCTTACTCGGATATATTTGTCTGAGGTATTTGTCTCTGGCTTCAGCGCCAGGTCTTTCTCATCGCTCCAGCCCAGTACTTCTTTCCCTAATCCTTTTTCCTTCTCCTCCTGTAGTGCTAACAGCATTACTTGAAAGTGTTCTGGCTTCAAAACGGTTTGCTCGCGATGCATAGCTCCCTTCTCAGGACGGTACTCCGGCCGTCTACTTAGCGTATCAGGCTTTCCGCCCTTAGTTCCTGGTTGGTAAACAATCTTAAAATTATATTCCGTCAGCTTCTGAGCCCATCGCATTTGGCGTCCGCTCCAAACTTTAGAAGTAAGGAAGTATTGCAGGTTCTGATGATCGGTGTAGACCATCACAGGTTTTTCCGTGCCCACTAAGTACTGTCTCCATTCTTTGAATTCTTCTAGGATTGCAAGCAGCTCCTTGTCATGAATCTCGTAGTTTTGTTCAGCTGAGTTCAACTTTCGTGAGTGGAAGGCAACTGGATGTAGCCTTTTTTCCACAAACTGTGACAAGACACAACCTAAGGCAAAGTCACTTGCATCCGTTTCTACCACCGTTTCCCGGTCTGGGTAGAAGTGTTGTAGAATGGGTGCAGTCGTAAAACGATACTTTAGCTCTGTGAATGCTGATTCTTGCTCAGCGCCCCAATGAAAATCCTTTCGATTTCCTTTCAGTGTCTCCATTATAGGTTTACACACTCCGGAGAAACTTCGTATAAACCGTCGGTAAAAATTGGCAAATCCAATGAATATCTGTACTTCTTTTACCGACGCCGGCGACTTCCTACCCAATACGGAGTCGACTTTCCTCGTGCTCATGGCTACTCCTTCGACAGAGACCATATATCCCAGGAATTCTACCTCTTGGACGTGAAAGACTGACTTTTTCAAGGATACAGCTAGTTGGTAGTCTGTGAGTCATTGCAAGACTTGATCGACTAACTCAACGTGGCTTTTTTCATCCTTTAAATATATCAAAATGTCATCCAAATAGCAGACCACTCCGTAGTCCAAGAATACATGCAAAACTTGGTTCATTATGTCTTGGAAGGTTGCAGAGGCATTAACGAGTCCGAAAGGTATCACCTTGTACTCGTAATGGCCATATCGAGTCCGGAAAGCTGTCTTCCACTCATCTCCTTCTTTAATTCTTATCAGATGATAGCCATCTTTCAGATCAAGCTTCGTAAAGATTTTAGCCCCAGCCACTCGGTCTCTTAATTCGGACATTAATGGTAGCGGGTGTCTGTTCAAAACCGTGATACGGTTGAGGTTTCGATAGTCAACCACTAACCGAAGTTTACCATCAGGTTTTGGTACGAACAGCACTGGTGCTCCTGCTGGGGATTTGCTTCTTGTGATTTTTCCTTGATCCATCATCATTTTAAGGTTTTCCCTTAATGCGGCCAGCTGCTTTTCTGATAAGGGGTATATCGGACCCCAAGGGGCTTTTGAGTTGGGTTTTAGCTCGATTTCGTGATCGAACGTCCTTCGTGGCGCTAGTTTTTCCGCTGTCTGGGGCAGGAACATTTCTTTGCATTGCCAATATTCTTGAGGAAGTGATTACAAGACTATATCGTCAGGATTTTCGCTTGCGCCGATCCTTCCGATGTATGCGGCATTCTCGTCAAAGACCACTGTCTCATCATACTCGAACATGTCGGCTATTCCTTCATCTTCTCCCACACAATTTTCGCAACAGTTTGCGTCAAACGACCATCTTTCAGGGTCTTCAATGTGTGATATGGGATGTTCTTCGTGCCACCATCTAAACGGTATGATCATCCCATAGGATCCAAGTTCTGCTGTTTTGCAGTTTATCTCAGAAAGATGTTTATTTCTCCCAATTTCTAACCATAAAGGATGGGTGTAAAACTTCCCTCCGGATGCTGCTGCGGTTCCATCAAATCCATAAATTTTGACCGCATCCGGTCGTTGCGTAAAAGGCAACCGGTATTCTTGTACCAATCTTTGATTGATGACGAACACATTGGAGCCTGAGTCTAATAGGACTTTAATTTTTTGTCGCCTATAATTTAAAAAGAGGTAGGCGTCTCCCTCCGGACAGGAATATCGTTTAGGTAAAGACGCGTAAAGCTTGCGTCGTCGCGGTTGACCGCAATCATCTTCAGGTTTTCGTTTAGACATTGTGTAACAGATGTTTGTTACCATGCCCGCACGGTTTCGACCATTGAGGTCTCCTCAGACAAACTGAATTTCTCTTGGTATATCGGGCAGCCCACTACTAGCGGTCTTTACCTCCTGCCGAGGAGTTCCCATACCTTCCACTTTTTCTACCTGTGGAACCAAACTTGGGGGTCTCTGCCATCGTCCAGATATCATGGGGACAAGAGCCGGGTGCGTAGGGCTGGTCGGCTGTCCCTTTGATAACCTTCCCAGGCTTATTATCCACCCTCGCTTAACCGTAGACAGAGTCCTCATTTTATCGGGTGCCCGTCCAGTACCAGCGTGGCACCTAAGAAGTAATAGATAGAGGTGACGTCTAGAGCTCTTGTACCTAATGGTCGAAGTTACACCTCGCTCATTTCTCTAAGTTTTTCATCTTAGCCCTACTGTCGCTGCTGTCAGTTCCCTTGGTGCTGTCTGTTTCCTGTCTAGGCTTTGGTCCTTATCAGAGACCTTTCAGATTCCAGGTCACGTGCCTGACTACCCAAACAAGCATGTGTCCGGGACATTGGGACGAAACATACGTTATTACCTTGGGAAGCATAGAGGCGCCGCCAATGTCACCATTGCTCTTTGTTAATCCTCTTGTCTTAGCAAGAGGGACGCGTGTACTCCCACTCAGGCCGTCCAGCATGGTTGCTTTCCTCGCTTCGGTCTCCTTTTGCCATTGATTTCGATTCCTAGCGACTATGTGTCTACTAGACTACCCGAACACCGTCGTTGTCAGTACCGTGTAGCGATTTTAAGTAATTTCTTCGTCTTCGCCTAATTCCCACAATCGGCTGGTGGTTCTAACTTGTCCAGCCTGTGCGGGACTTTGAGTAGGTCTCGGTGGTTTGGCAGACCTTGCTCGGTTGGGGCCCATTCGTAATGGTCTTCGGCTGACTGTCGCTGCCGATACTTGAATGTTCCCGTAGCACGTCTTATATGTGTGGTTCTTTTTTCCACATCTTGTGCAGTGGTTGTCCTTTTTTCTCGCATCAATAACGCTTTGCGAGATTCCTTGGTGCGCTTCAGACCAATTCGAGTGCGTGATCTGAGCACTTCCTCCTAATTTTTTGGCTGGCCGTTCCGACTTGTGGTCTTCGCGTTTCCTTTTTCGCGAAGGTCCCCCACCTCCTTTTATGTAAGCCTTATCCTTTCGTGGCTTATCCAACTTATCTCCTTTTGAAGACTTGTCTTTTATTTCCTTTGAGGAGGTGTGCCGGGGATTACCTTCTTTCAATAACTTTTTTCGGTACTGAAGGTCTTCTTCTGCCCGGCCGGCTTCCACGACAACTTCTTCCCATTCCTCGTCTGTGTCGAACTTTTGGAAAGAGTTGTGGGTGAGGATTTCTTCAGGGAAGTTCCTTTCGACTGTCTCTCTCCATGATTCTCCTGTCATCTGGGCTTTGTCGTTCAGGTTATGCATGATTCGTAGGTAGGTCTGGATTTTGCCTTTATATTTTACTTCCTTCATGTCCCGTATGGCTTGTCGGCCCTCTTGTAGTGGGGCGAAGGCATTTCCAATTTCGTATGAGAAACGGGTCCAACTTCGAAAATTTCGGTTTTGGGTTTCGCCGTGTAACCCGTCCATCTTTCTTCGGTACCATATCGTGTATGGCGTTACCACTTTTCCCTTGGTACGGTTTAGGGCATATATGACCCGTTCTCGGTCGTCTCACCAAATATGGGGGTTGCGATCGAAGAAGTCAATGCATTGTTGTAGCCAGATGTGCACGTCTTGGTGCTTTTCTCCCTTGAAGTGGGGTGGTGCCTCCGCGGGCCGCTTCGTATTTACCGTGAAAGCTTCGGCCAGGACATTTGCCATGTTCGATTGTTCGGGAGTTAAACCCCTGCGGCGTCTTTCTGGACCACCGCCTTCTCTTCCCTTTCCTTCAGCGTCATAATCGCTGCCGTCATCATCGTCATCACTAGGATATCCTCCTCCTTGTCCAGGTGGTGGAGTTGCATCTGAGGTCCCTTCCCGACTAGCTTGAGGTTTTGCAACTTGTTTACCCTTTTCTTGTCTAGTGGGTCTGGAATAATATTCCTCTTCATCCTCTACCGATTCCATCCGTACACGCTTGCTAGCCTCCGGCCTTTCCTTCGGAGTCTCTTTCATTCTGGAGGAAATGAGAAGTTCTTGGACCGCTTCACGAATCTTTTTGAGTTCACCCCGTTGAGATGAGAGTGACTCACGAGTCTTCCTTGCTTCATTTTGAAAGTGCTCGTCTCTTTCTTTGAAGGCACTATTTACCTTCCGGTCTCGGTCCTTCATTTCGTTTCTGATTTCTTCTACCGCTTGGTGTAGAAAAATGTCCCGCTCAAGCGTGGTCTGGTGTAACTGCGACGTAACCCCTTCGTGATGTTCTTGTCTGGCAGCTTGTCGTGCCAGGTTTTCCGCGATTTCCCTTACTATCCTTTCTTGTAGAGATTTTACTTCGGTCTCTACTCCCTGACACTGCATTAACAGGACTCCTATGTCTTGGTTATGAACGTCCTTTCCTTCGGCAATTTGTTTTTGAATATCAAACAGCCAGAGCGCATTTTCTTGTTGAGCTCCCGTGAGCTAGGCAAACGCTATGTTTGCAGAGTCGATAGAGGAGGTAATGTCCCTCCGGACATCGCGTAGTACCACTCCTACTCTCGCAGCTAACCTTGCCAAGTCGGCCGCCTGATCCCTTGGTCTCGGAGTAGATGAGCGGGATGAGCTGGGGAAGCTTGATGCCCGTGATCCATCCCTTGGTGGACGCCTTAGCCCCGCGGGGAGTGATGAAGGTTAGCTCGCTGCATTTTCACCTTCACTCCCGGTATCCATTGCATCTTTATCTTTTATTTTTTTGGGAGGTTCTCTCCACGGTACCGGCGTTCCCGGACCTTGAGGTATCCACGATGTCAATGGCTCCGTCATTTTTTCTTAGCTACAGGGTGCTATAAAGAAACGTTTACTATAATACGATTCGGTCTTAATGAGAGTTCGGGTGGTTCCCGAGTCTCCACGCCAAAGTTATAGTAGGTGTGAAACTACTATCAAAGGATCCTTCTTCACTGGTGTCCCAGTCAAGGAAGGGTTTCCAGAGGAATTCTGGCCCTTACCAGGTTTCGTAAAGCTTTTGAAATTGTTCCTCCGTAGGAACTAGAGTTGGATCGGTATACCACGCAGGCACTTCTTGTTCCAGGAAATGTATTTCTGGAAGTGGCTTCCAAAATAACACCTCCTCAACGTGTTTTCAATAGTTTTGCCGTGGGCGTGAATTGAACCCATGCGTTTTTGAGAAGAAATGCTGAGGGGTATCCAAGTAGGTTTAGAGAGCCTTGGTAACAAGGAGATCTAACGATATAGTGTTAGGCGGAAGCCGACTCTAAATAATTGTCGAGGAGACTTAGGCCTGAATCTTTTATAATAGACGGAGATTTGTCTAGGACGGCTCGCTGTCGTTCTTTTCGTCTATGACTACTAAGAATTCGCTTAATCGGTAGGGGAAATATTTTTATAAAGATTTGTAGGTAAAACAATGTGATATTGTTAAGGTCTCTTCTCCATTGCTTGATGATGTCTAAAAGCTTGGGAGGCACTTCGATATTTATATCCCGCGTCTGAGTGTTCGCGGACTACTTCTAATCCTCCTATAACTAAGTACCTTTCCCAAGATTGTACGCTAACGTCTCATAGTCTTAACAAGTGCGAACACCGTTTGACCCTGAATTCTTTCACACCATCTTCGTACTTATAAAATCTTTTCCGTCTTATCGTAGGATGCGCTATTATCCTCGAATGACCGGTCTTCGATTTATAGAGACGAGTAGACTTATATTTGAAACTTCAGTCGACTTGACTATCGTCCCAGTAGTCTCTTCCGATTTCACATAGTGGCCAGCGTATGCGTCGGGTACCTATGCATAATGCAGGCTGCATAGACAGTGTGCCAACACTCATAGTCTACCGCCTATTAGGTCTTCTGAGTCTGAGCAGCTTCCCCTCGGTCCGCCTCGCCTCAAAGAGAATCACCTCTCGAGGGATCCTGTTTCCAGGACCAACCAACATACAGCGGCCTTCAGATAGGTATTGGTGTCATATCTATCTCCTATGGCCCCCGGGGCTCTGTAGGAGTAGTTGCGGATTCTCGAACCGAAAACGTCCCGTTACTTTTGGCTCGTAGTCAGGACTCCTAACTTCAAAGCCTAGTAACTCACTGCGCCTCTGACGGATTTCTTCCGTTCCACTTCCCAGAGGTTCCCTCTTATATATCCTGCGAACAGCCTCCGGTCGGACGGACGGCAGTGACGTATATGGTGTTATGAAGTGGTCTTCATTTAGATGACATTTGTAACGTTCCTCGCTTGTAGTTAATTAATAGCGACGGGCAACGATACTTCTCTTCTTAA
The DNA here is from genome assembly GCA_006112555.1 of Tuber indicum. Lineage (NCBI taxonomy): Eukaryota > Fungi > Ascomycota > Pezizomycetes > Pezizales > Tuberaceae > Tuber > Tuber indicum. Next base: position 15,270 of record VBSK01000006.1, on the reverse strand, counting down.
TTCCTATCTTGTCTGATATAACAGTTCTTAGATCCGTTGATCTACGTTATCACCTTTCGTTGGATAACGCCTGTTAAATCCTAACTAAGATAGCGTCGCCTTATATAGGCGCGTGAGAAATGTGCCGGATATGCAAACGTGATAAAGAGCATGAAGATGTTTTATTCGTAAAGTAATAGGTAAGGAAATTACTAAGAACATTCAATCTAATTTATTTAACCACGTACCGCCGACTCCGGCATACGACGTGCCTGGGGCTGGAGGGCCCCCCGGTTAGCGCACCCCCAGTAACTACCACAATCTACAAACAATCCAAACCTCCGACCCCAAACCTCAAATATGCCCGCGCCATGTCCACAACACGAACACTAAGTACAAAGTCATCAACAGTAAAGAAAGTTCTCCCCAAAGCGACACCGTAGACCCTCTGGTATGGGCCCAACCAAGCCAAGTAGCTGAAGCCGCAAGAGCTCCTCGCGTAGCCGAAGCCGAACAAGGTACTAGTCCCCCAGGTTCCCCGTACAAAACCAAAATTCCACTACCGTCATGTGAATATGACCCCGCAACCCGTCCTCCACAGTAGAAACCCACCCGGGCGCCTCCACTCAATGATCTCGGGACACCCCCAGCCGACCGCCACGGCTGAACACCCCCCAATATCCCACAAACAAAAGAAACACCCAAACCCAAGCGCGAAGTCCCAAAGGAAAGCCGACTTACTGGACAAGGGCTCCCTAGCCGAGTGGGCCGGGACCGGCACGCACCTGGCGCGTCTTGCAACTAGCGCAATAACACCAGGGGGCACCATCCGGACGGCCAGTCAACCGCAGACTATTCTCCCCACAGGAAGGACACCCACGACGATACACCTCAGCCTCCGCCACCGACAAAGCAGACAAGCCGGGGTCCGTAGGAGCCGGGCGCGACCGAGTGCGTACCGGCGATGGCGATGACGTATCCGAACCGGGGACAAGTGGCACAGGTGAGGTCTGGTCTTCTTTGACCCGGCGCTTCTTGTTTCTCCTCCTCTTCCCATCCCCAGGTGCAGGTCTACGGTCGGGGGTGGACGGGCCACCCTCAACACCACCCACCACCACAGGGGGGGCGCCACTAGAGGCGCTTCCCCGACCAGCCACGGGCTCAGCCACAGAGGACTCAGGCACCTTCCCCCCCGAAGGGGGTGATACCACTACAACCGGCGCCACCACAGAGCTAACCACCCCACCCACCAGAGAGGACGCCTCAGCCAACACACCCGACGAATCAGGTGAAGGCCCACCCACACCATCCTCCGAAGGGGGTGGTGGTGGGATAACCGCCGGTGTAACAACCCTCCACGGGAGCTCCTCTCCAGGCCCTGAGAAATCTCACGGTCCAGCCCATCCCCCACCGTAACTACCGTAGCAACCGAAGCGACCGAGGGAGTAGGCGACGAAGGAATAACCGTAGGAGCCTCGGTACCAGCCATCGTAGAAACCAAGCCCCTCGTGAAAGAGACCTGAGAGTCCAGGGTGGCCGACAAGGCAGCGTTCTCCTTCTCAGCGCGATGAAACCGCCGAGAGAGGACAGAGATGTGATGCCAAGGCGAGAGACTTCGGCCTCCAGGGCGAAGTTCTTCTCGACGGCACGAGACAGAACCACCGATGAGCGCAAGGCGGACGCGGCGGAGGGGGCAGAGGCTCGCTTAGCCATAGCGACCGTAAAGAGGCGAGGTGACAAGTGAGAAAAACCGTAGATAGGCGAGATGAAGAACCTGGGTTCTTCAAACGATCGTAGGAGGAGGAATAGCAACTATCGCGACGGAAGCTAAAGACTTAAAGCTATCGTGAGATAGGAATCAAGGGCTCTGATTGGCCTGACGACTGTAGATTCGCTACCGAGGTGGAGCGAAGATAGAAGCAAGGAAATTACTTAGAACATTCAATCTAATTTATTTATACTTGTACCGCCGACTCCGGCATACGACAAGTCCCCGCCGGCACAGGGTTAACGCAAACCGGAACTACCACTAACTACGAACAATCCAAACCTCCGGCCCCGAACCTCAAACATGCCCGCGCCATGCCCACAACACGAACACTAAGCACAAAACCATCAACAGTAAAGAAAGTCCTCCTCGAAGCGACACCGTAGACCCTCTGGTATGGGCCCAACGAAGCCAAACAGCCGAAGCCGCAAGGCCTCCTCGCGTAGCAGAAGCCGAGCAAGGTACCGGTCCCCCAAGTTCCCCATACAAAAACAAAAATCCACTACCGCCGGGTCTGAATACCGTCCCGCAAACCCTCCTCCACAGTAGAAAACCAACAACAATTTATCAACACTGGCGGCACCAAGGCAGAGAGGTCGCGACCAACATGTCCACAACTCGCATCCGCATGCCAGGCCGTCGACCCTATGAACCCACTTTGTCGAGTGCCTCCGAAGAGCGTAACGGTGAGGAGGACCTGTACCCGCTGCCTGTAACCCCAAACAAAACACAAATAAACAAAAGAAATACATAGAGGTGGTGACAGACCAAGAAGGTCAGTAGGGCCTATCTCCTACCCGTGGTGCCATGCCCCCGCCCGCCGTACCCACAACTAAACCAAAGAAACCAAACAAGCCCCACAAAACCCAGCACACAAAGCCCAAACAAGTCCAACCCAGAGGTCGCAACCCACAATCCGCACAGGTGGCCATCAACCAGCCGGTCCGCCAGGAAGCTTTACAGCACTCAGCAGCTTGACCTTAGCAGCCCAGTCTAGCCGGAAACGCTTAATTAGACCTCGCCCAACCTGACGCAGGCCCGACCGGTGCTCGCAGGTGCCTCTCCCCGCCAAGTCAGCCCCCCCCAAGTCCCACACACCAGGCATCGCAGTTCCCATCCAGCCCCCTGAGCCCCTCAGGCAGATCAACCGCCCGACAGCCACAGGACAGCCGATACCTGACCCCACCAGGCAGCCACTGATCTTGGCCGCGCCAGCAGAGTCCCAACCCCCAGCACCGTGTAGCCGAGTGGGGCCACCAGGACGAACCCGGGGCCACAACATACGCGCCAGCATCCAAAGACGCCGGCCACAGTCCCAGCCCGCCAGAACCGAAATCCAAGCAAGCTGAGAGGGAAAACCAGGGAACCCGGAGGCCCTCCAATGTGGGCCCCAAAGGGCCACACCGTAGACTGACGAAAGGTGCCCAAACTGACGCTTCAGAGAGGGCGGGTACCAGGATAGGAAACGAGACAAACAGAAGGTAGGCTCCACTTGCAATGGGTGTGACCGCCAACCACCATCCGTAACCACACCGACCCCTGCACTAGACCAAGCGTGACCCGGCAACCAATCGCCCCACACCACCCCAGGCAGCAGTTCATCCGCACCAGGGGGCAAAAAATTTCAGGGTCAAAGCCATCCTCACGTAGAAGCGAAGAGGTGATGACTGACTGAACCACCGTAATGCCACTTGTACCGAGAACAAGGGAACGGTGATAAACGACATCGTAGGATTCCGATCGTGAGAAAAGTAGACGAAGGGCGGGGCCGGTGAGGCCCCCGTCCCTTAAGGAATGATGCGACCAGTACGACGTGTTGATACTTGGGAAGGTCATCAGTCTACCCCAAGGGCGTTTTGTATCGTGAACACTAAGGACTCTGTTAAAACCCAACAAGAAACATGAGCTGGCCCAAAGAACGACACGGGTGTTTCCCCCCACAGCAATGTTCAAATCCCCCATCCCCCGAACGCGAAACTCTGCGAGTAGACAATAGACAGAGAAGCCGAAGTCTTTTTACCGAAGGAGGGCTCGTAGACGCCAAAGGTGAAAGGCTCGAAGCGAGATCATCGTGAGAATCAAACAACAACGAGGAGGCGAAGACAAGTAACCACGACGCTCCACCACACAACAACCTCAACACCAAAGACCCCAGGAACTACTGAGCGAACTCAGATATCTCCCGCAGAATCAAAGGATCAGAAAGCTATCATGGGCGCGAACGAACGCTACCAAGGCGGAGCGAAGATAGAAGTAAGGAAATTACTTAGAACCTTCAATCTAATTTATTTAACCACGTACAGCCGACTCCGGCATACGACGTGCCCGGGGCTAGAGGGCCCCCCGGTTAGCGCACCCCCAGTAACTACCACTATCTACAAACAATCCACACCTCCGACCTCAAACCTCAAACATGCCCGCGCCATGCCCACAACACGAACACTAAGTACAAAGCCATCAACAGTAAAGAAAGTCCTCCCCAAAGCGACGCCGTAGACCCTCTGGTATGGGCCCAACCAAGCCAAGGAGCCGAAGCCACAAGACCTCCTCGCGTAGCCGAAGCCGAGCAAGGTACCAGTCCCCCAGGTTCCCCGTACAAAATCAAAAATCCACAACCACCATCTAAATATGACCCCGCAAACCCCCCTTCACAGTAGAAACCCACCCGGGCACCCCCACTCAATGATCTCGGGACGCCCCCCGCCGACTGCCACGGCCAAACACCCACCCAAAATTCCAAACAACAAAAGAAACACCCAAGACCCATGCGCGTAGACCCGAAGGAAAGCCGACTTACCGGGCGAGGGCTCCACAGCCGACAGGGCTCAGTCATAGGCAAACACCCGGAACGCGTCGCAAGAACCACAGCGCGCCCCACGTCGGCCACCGACCACGCCACCCACGAGGGCCCCCTGACACCCAGGGTCGGACAACCCCCACGGCACAACTCAGCCTCCGCCTCCGACAGCACCATTCCGCCGGGGCCAAGAGGTACAGGGCGCGCTTGGGCCCGCACCGGCGAGGGCGACGATTCATCAGAACCGGGGACAAGTGGCACGGGTGAGGTCTGGTCTTCTTTGACACGCCGCTTCTTGTTTCTACTTCTCTTCCCACCCTCAGGCGCAGGTCTACGGTCAGGGGTGGACGGGCCTCCCTCGACACTACCCACCGCCACAGGAGGGGCGCCACCAGAGGCGCTTCCCCGACCAGCCACGGGCTCAGCCACAGAGGACTCAGACACCTGACCCCCCGAAGGAGGCGATGCCACCGCAGCTGGCGCCACCACAGGGGCCACCACCCCACCCACCGAAGAGGACGCCTCCCCCACCACACCCGACGAATCAGGTGGGGGCCCACCCACACCACCCTCCGTGGAGGGTGGTGGTGGGATAACCGCCGGCGTAACAACTCCCCGCGGGAGCTCCTCTGCCAGTCCCTGAGAATTCTCAGGGTCCAGCCCATCCCCCGCCGTAACGACCGTAGCAACCGAAGCGACCGAGGGCGTAGGCGACGAAGGAATAACCGTAGGAGCCTCGGAAACAGCCATCGTAGAAACCAAGCCTCTAGTGAAAGAGACCTGAGAGTCCAGGGCGTCCGATAGGGCAGCGTTCTCCTTCTCAGCGCGATGAAGCCGCCGAGAAAGGACAGAGATGTGATGCCGAAGGCGAGAGACTTCGGCCTCCAGGGCGAAGTTCATCTCGACGGCACGAGACAGAACCACCGACGAGCGCAAGGCGGACGCGGCGGAGGGGGGAGAGGCTCGCTTAGCCATAGCGACCGTAAAGATGCGAGGCTAAAAGGGAGAAACTTGTAGATAGGCGAAATCAAGAACCTGAGTTCTTCAAACGATCGTAGGAGGGGGGATAGCAACTATCGTGATAGAAGCTAAAGACTTGAAGCTATCGTGAGATAGGAATCAAGGGCTCTGATTGGCCTGACGACTGTAGATTCGCTACCGAGGCGGAGCGAAGATAGAAGTAAGGAAATTACTTAGAACAAAGCGTGAACAGCCTATCTTCCTCGGTCGTATCGACCTCCTTATATAGTGCTCTTCCGCCAACCCTAACCCTGATGACTCACAAGTGTGAGCCTTGTGAAAAGCCTTACCGAAGTCATATGATTCAAATGAGTCATACGCGCAAGACCCATGACTCATAATCGAGTCATGTGCGAAACATAACAAATCATAACATAAACAAGTCATATGACTCAAGGGAGTCATACGGGCGAGACCCATGACTCATAATCGAGTCATGTGCAGAACATAACAAATCATAACATAAACCAGTCATATGACTCAAGCGAGTCATATGCGCAAAACCCATGACTCATAATCGAGTCATGTGTGAAATCCTGAGCTACCTGTCACATCCGTGACATTAGCTCCCCCCTCCTTAAGCCTGAGTCCCATCAGGCTTCTATCTGCTATCCCCCATCTTTACCAGGTCCCGTCCGTACATGCGGATGGACCTTCGAAGTTTGCGAAACTTCAACTCTCAATCTCTGGCCCTCGTCCTCACTACTTCGAGCGTGAGGTAGGCCGTTTCGATCGTCCGTTGCTGTTGGGCCTTCGATTGTGCGTGTGCCAAGATTGTGGCTTCGGCCGTACCAAGTTGGTTTCATAGTCCCGAGATTTGCCTTTGTAGGCTTTCGTAGTCGGGTTCGGTTTCGGCAGGGGAGTTTTGGGCTCCCCTCTCTGCAGGCCATGTCCCCATGGCGTTGCAGTTGTCTCTGGCCATTTTCTTCCCGAGCGGCCTCTTGCTTCCATCCCTCTTCGGATGGTATCCTGCTTCGACTTTTGCTGCCTTATGTGCCTGGCACTGAATGCGGTAGCATTCAGTCCACGGTTTTGCAGCATGGTCGGGCCACGGCCCTCCCTTTTTGTAGGCTCGCGGGAACCGCCCGCTACCTTCCTTGTCCCTTAGATGTACGGCAAAAACCTCGTCATAGCACACTGTCCAACTCATGACGTTGTGCTCTGCATTCTCTCGAGCTTCTTCCTCGCATCTTGCGAGTTCTTCATCGGTGGGCACCATTTATGAGTATTCGGGGCTAGTCAGGGTGACTGCGCGGGAGCAGTCGTCCCAGCCCTCATGGGGCTTCATCGGCGACTTAGCACCTTTGTCTTTGGGTTTGATTGTGATTGTTATCCCAGTGGGGCTTGTCGGGATAGCTTCGGTGGAAGAGTTCGATGGCATCTTGGGCGTTGGCGCAGTTGCTCGATGGATACCACGTTTTATCGTGTTTGGGAGAGTAACCGGTCTACTTGGCACGGTATTGGAGTTTTCCGTAGCGCAAGCGAGAATCGATTATCTCATCGAGTTCGTATTCGGATTCTCCGTCTATTTCTAGCGGAGGAGGAGGAGTTATTGTTTATGAGGGAAACTTATTATAGTTGTAGATTTCGAGGAGTGAGATGTGGAATGTGTTGTGTATTCTCGTCGAGGGAGGGAGATCGAGCCTATATGCTCGATTCCAAATTCTTTCCAATATCCGAAATGGCCCGATTTTCTTGTAATCCAATTTCTTAGATGGTCTCGTGGTCTTGATGTTGCGTGGTAACAGCCAGACCATGTCTCCTGTTTGTAGGTTCAGATCGGGTCTTCGGTGCTTATCGTATTGTTCTTTCTGTCCTTGTTGTGCATAATCCATTTCGTATCGTAATGTGTCGTGCAGTTGACTCATCTCCGTCTTATCTGTTATCATTCCACCGCTCGTATGATTTGTGGCCTGACTTCTCGGATGTTGTCCGTAATTGGCGAAGAATGGTGTCGCGCCAATCGTCTCTTGTTTGCTGTTGTTATATGCAAACTCCGCCATCGGAAGCAGTTCCCGCCAATTATCTTGTTGGTAATTGATGTATGCGCGAAGATATTGTTCCAATATTCCGTTTACCCGTTCGGTCTGTCCGTCCGTTTGTGGGTGAAAGGCAGTGCTGAGCCTGTTCCAGATCCCCATTTCTCCTGTTTCCTTTTTCCATTCTCCGGATGTGAATAGTGATCCTCGATCCGTGATGATATTTTTTCGTAGCCCATGTAATCTAAAGATTTCGTTGAAGATCGTTCGGATGAATGTTGCCGTTGCAATATCCTTTTTTACTGGAACAAAGTGACTCATTTTGGTCAAGCGATCCACCAGAACCAAAATGGCGTTCTATCCTTCCGAATTCGGAAGGTCCCTAATGAAGTCCACGGTTATCGTTTCCCATGGTTTTTCCGGAACTTCGTTTGATTTGAGCAATCCGTACGGCACATGTTTGGCTGTTTTCATCCTTTGACATATATCGCAATTCTTGACGTATCTCTTGACCTCCTCGCACAGTCCTGGCCAATAGAATGACCTCGTGATGAGTTCAGTTGTTTTAGCCGTTCCTCCGTGTTCCGATATTCGTGAATCGTGATGTTGTCGTATGATTCCCGTCCTTATCTCTTCTTCTTCCAGGATCCATTGCTTTCCGTCGTACCATAGTTGATTTTCTTTCCACTGGCATAAACCCAGTGCTATTTCCTTCTTTTCCTTTTTTCCCTCTTCCAATGCTTCCCTTATCGCTTTGATAGTTCCATCTTCTTTGCTTGCTTCCTGTATTCTTTCCTCGTCTTCTGTCGTAATTTCAACCATCTCCATCGCTTCGATTCTGTCTTTCTTGAAATATCTGTCAACTGGTAGTAACGTTTGGATCTTTCGGGTAATTCTTTCGTCATTATCGTCCTGGGGTCCGTCGCTCGATATCCTCATGAGAGCATCCGGTTTGCCACCTTCTTTGCCAGGTCGATATTCGATTTGAAACTTGAACTGACTTAATTGTTCTATCCATCGTAGTTGCCAATCGTTTAGTACCTTGTCCTTCATGAATGGTACTAGGTTTTTGTGGTCCGATAGTACTTTCACAACACCTTTCGTGTCGCAAACGTATCGTCTCCATTCCTTCATTGCTTGCACTATTGCCAATAGTTCTTTGTCGTGAACGTCATAGTTGCATTCGGCGGATGTCATTTTCTTTGACCGGTAGGCGACCAGTCTCCACCTTCCGTCTTCCCATTTCTGTGAGAGTATCCTGGAACAGACGTATCTCGAGGCGTCGGATTCGATTACTAGTTCTCTATCGGGGTGGTAGTGAACTAATAATGGGGCGCTCGTGAGTTGTTTCCTGAAATCGTCGAATGCTTTTTGCTCATGTTCGTTCCTTCTCCATTTGGCTTCTTTCTTCGGTAGGTTATAGAGAGGTTTAGCAATCCTGCTAAACCCTTCTATGAACCTTCAATAGAAGTTGCCGAATCCAATGAAGCATTGAACATCCTTTCTTGTTCCTGGTGGTTTCCATTTCCATATGGCGTTCGTTTTGACTGGGTCCACTTTGACTCCTTGTCTGTTGATGATGAATCCCAAGTATTCTGTTTCCTCCTTATGGAATTCGCATTTTGTTGGCTTGATCTTCATCCCGGATTCCTGGATGCTTTCCATCACTTCTCTAACATCTCTGATGTGTTGCTCCAGGTTATCGGAATAGATAAGTACATCGTCTAGATAGACGATGCAGCATCTGTGGAGGAACCGACTCAATATTTGGTTAATCCATCGTTGAAAAGCCGCAGGTGCGTTGGTTAGCCCGAAAGGCATAACCAGGTATTCGTACATTCCGTATTTGGATGCGAAAGTGGTTTTCCATTAGTCTCCCTTTTTGATTCGGACGTTGTGGTACGCGTCCTTGATGTCGAGTTTGGTGAAGTATTGTGCTGTTCTTAATCGATCCAGGGCTTCACCTATCAGGGGAGTGGGTATCGATCCTTCTTCATGAGCGAATTGAGTGCTCGGTAGTCCACACACACTCTTAGCTTTCCGTCCTTCTTTTTGATGAACATTATGGGTGATCCCCATGCTCCTTTCGTTTCTCGTATCCATCCTCGCTCCAGATTGGTTTCGATGTATTGTCTTAACTCTTCTAACTCGTGTTCGCTGAGTGCGTATACCTTTTTCCATGGTATATATTGTGTTCGTTTTCCGTCTTTGTCTAATTCGAGATCGATCGCCAGGTCTACCCCGTGTCGATGCGGGGGTAGTTCTGTTGCGTTGTCTTCTTTGAACAGATCGTGGAACTTGTGATACTGTTTGGGTATAGTATCCCTCCAGTCTTGTTGCTTTCGTTGTTGTTTGTCTCGTATGGCCAGTTCCATGCTGATGTTGATCTTGGCCCATTCTAGGTCTTTCGTGATGAAGTTCCATCGGAGCATGCCAGTGTACGCTCCTTCCTTATATTCTTCGCGGAACTCTTCTGCTGTTATTTCGCATATCTGAATCTTGTCTTGTTGGTTCTCGGTAGCCTCGTATTGGTCCGTTGACCCAAAACCTTAATTTCCTCTTGTCGTGTTATCGAGGTCGTTAACTTCTTGGAGTTCTTCGTCGTTGATCTTTTCGATGATCAATTGAGCAATTCGATCTCCTTTCGAGATCTTATACTCCTTATGATTCAGGTTGGCCAAGACTACCTTTATCTCACCAGTATAGTCGGCATCGATTACCCCGGCGTTGACTATTAGTTTGTGCTTCACCGATAGTCCACTCCGTGGTGCGATCCGTCCATAGGTGCCGTCCGGTAGTCCAATGGCTATTCCTGTTTGTATCGTGGCTTGTTCTTTTGCTGGTATCGTGGTGTCTTCGTGTGCATACAGGTCGTGTCCTGCAGCCTTTGTTGACCCTCTAAGAGGTATCCGAGCCTCCGGGTCCATCTTCTTGACAAGAATTCCTTGATTCTTGTTCTTCTTCTTTTTCTGTCCGTTGACAGATATCTTGGCCTCTTCGTATCTTGCCTTGAGGCTTTCGTATTCGACTTCGACTTCTGGGGTTCCATACACGACTGGCGGGTCTTGTAGGCATTCCTTCTCGCATAATCCGCTTGCGAAGGTAACCTTATTCTGCATCCAATCCATGTCCGGGTTGTGCTTCTTGAGCCAGGGCATCCCTAGCACTATCTCGTGGTTTTTGAGATTTGCCACTTGGAAGGTTGCCATTTCCCTATGGTTTCCAATTTCCATAGGTACTTGTGCAATATGGGTGATAGCTCCCATTGCACTCGGATTCCCATCCGCCAGGTAAATCTTCTTTTCTTATTTGTGTTCTTCGTTTTGATTCTGTGTTTGTCACAGATTCCTTTGTCGATGAAGTCCTCCGTTGCTCCTGAGTCTATCATTGCGTATATCTCAATCGTGTCTTGCTGGTTGACTTGTAGCTTCGTTTTGACCATTAACTGGTCTCTGTGTGTTTTCATTGATTCCGTTTGCAGTGCCGCGTATGTATTCGATAATTTGATGGGTTTCGGTTGATCCTTGTCCCTCAGACCATCTATTGCTGGGGACCGTCGTCTTTTTCTGATTGGTCATCTCCTTCGTCCATGGATATCTCTCTCAGATTTGTTCTTTTCAGAAATTGTTGAAATCTTTGCGTGGTGAAAGGTTTCTTCATTTGTGTTCCATTTCCATTCGATCTTGGCCTTCTGCAATCCTTGATTCCGTGTCCTTTGATTCCGCAATTGAAACAAAGGTTGTCCTTTTTTCTTTGTTCGTATACGCCTTGAGGAATGTCGAGCCGTCCTTGCTTCCTTGTGCTGTCCAACTCCATTGGCTCTCCTCTGTCGTCTTGTTCTTGTCTTTTCCAGGTTCCATCCTGGTTCCTTGGTGATGTGTATGTCTTGTTGGTCATGACTGGTGGGTGGTAATTTCGTTCCGCTGCTTTGCACTGGTTTATCCAGTTCTCCTTGTCTATCGCCCAGACTGCTAATTCCGTTGCCGAAGTCAGTTTTTGCGGTATGTGGATCATAGCGTCACCATAGATCTTCTTCAATCCTCGAGTGAACCATCTTCCTGCTGTCGTGTTGTCGACGTTGGCGTCTTGCATGAGTAGTTGAACTCGTACCAGTATTCGGTTACGCCACGATTTCCTGGTTCAGCCACTTCGAGCTCATTTCTTGCTTCTTGTTCCCTGTCGAGATCGTCAAACTGTAGGGTGAACTCGGTACGAAATTCATCCTTCTCTCCAAGGTTTTTCAATTGTTCCTTCCGTATAAGGTCGTATCCAAGTAAGTGCTGTTCCTTCCAATAGCGTACCGGTGTAGAGGATTTTCTCGTGGTCATATCAAATAGTCCATCCCACTGCTTCGAAATAGTTGTCGAGTTGGACCAGAAAGTTGCGTAGTTTGTTTCGTTCCCCCCCATATCTGGGTGGTGCTCTAACCTTTGGTTGTTGCATCGTTCGAGCCGGAGCCACTGGTGCTGCCGGAATTGCCGGTAGCATGGCTGCTGTTACCGCAGCTATGATAGCTTGCATTTGCGCTCGAGATATTCCACTATCCCCTTGTGCTGGCGGCACCGCAGGTGGTGGTCCTGACATCCTCCTTGGTCTGGGTGTTCCTGTTGGTGAATCGTCGGGTGACGATCTTCTTTCAGGTGTGATAGGACTGGTTGCTCTTGATGGTGCTTGAAAAGCGTTCTCAAGTGCGTTGTTGAATTCTTCAAAGTTTCCTGGTCCTCCTTCGTTTTCTGTGAGATCGATATCTCCTTCGTGGTCTTGTTCCTTAGGTTGAGGGTTTATATTCGCCGTGTTGGAGTCGTTAGGCGTCGCTTGGGTGACGCTTTGTAATGTAACGTTCCTAGCTTGTAGTTAACTAATAGCGACGGGCAACGATACTTCTCTTCTTAATTCCTATCTTGTCTGATATAACAGTTCTTAGATCCGTTGATCTACGTTATCACCATTCGTTGGATAACGCCTGTTAAATCCTAACTAAGATAGCTTCGCCTTATATAGGCTCGTGAGAAATGTGCCAGATATGCAAACGTGATAAAGAGCGTAAAGATGTTTTATTCGTAAAGTAATAGGTAAGGAAATTACTTAGAACATTCAATCTAATTTATTTATACATGTACCGCCGACTCCGGCATACGACAAGTCCCCGCCGGCACAGGGTTAGCGCAAACCGGAACTACCACTAACTACGAACAATCCAAACCTCCAGCCCCGTACCTCAAACATGCCCGCGCCATGCCCACAACACGAACACTAAATACAAAACCATCAACGGTAAAGAAAGTCCTCCAGCCCCCGCATCCGAAGTCCCTCTGGTACGGTGACCAACCGCAGCCCTTGTAGCAAGTCCGCATCATTCCTGAACAAGGAGTACGAGGGGCAAACCCACGAATACCAAGGTACACAGGCGACAGGCAGGACCCACGCCGAAGCCAAAGCCGAAAGGGTGTCCGACAAAGGCAAGTTCCCCGTACAAAAATCAAAATTCCACTACCGCCCGGTCTGAATACCGTCCCGCAAACCCTCCTCCACAGTAGAAGACCAACAACAATTTATCAATACAGGCGGCACCAAGGCAGAGAGGTCGTGACCAACATGTCCACATCTCGCATCCGCATGCCAGGCCGTCAACCCTATGAACCCACTTTGCCGAGTGCCTCCGAAGAGCGTAACGGTGAGGAGGACCTGTGCCCACTGCCCGTAACCCCAAACAAACACAAATAAACAAAAGAAATACATAGAGGTGGTGACAGACCAGAAAGGTCAGTAGGGCCTATCTCCTACCCGTGGTGCCAGGCCCCCGCCCGCCGTACCCACACCAAACCAAAGAAACCAAACAAGCCCCACAAAGCCCAGCACACAAGACCCAAACAAGTCCAACCCAGAGGTCGCAACCCACTATCCCCACAGGTGGCCATCAGCCAGCCGTCCGCCAGGAAGCTTTACAGCACTCAGCAGCTTAACCTTAGCAGCCCAGTCCAGCCGGAAATGCTTAATTAGACCTCGCCCAACCTGACGCAGGCCCGACCGGTGCTCGCAGGTGCCTCTCCCCACCAAGTCAGCCCCCCCAAGCCCCACACACCAGGCATCGCAGTTCCCATCCAGCCCCCTCAGCCCCTCAGGCAGCTCAACCGCCCGACAGCCACAGGACAGCCGATACCTGACCCCACTGGGCAACCACCGTCTAGGTCGCACCAACAGAGCCCCAACCCCCAGCACCATCTAGCCGAGGGCGGCCACCAGGACGAACCCGGGGCCACAGCATAAAGGGCCACCACCCGAAGGCAACGGCCACAGCCCCAACCCGCCCGAACCGAAGGCCAGTCAGTTCGAGAAGGAATCCGGAGAACCCGTATGCCCCCCGAGTGGGCCCCGAAGGGCCACACTGTAGACTGACGAAAGGTGTCCAAACTGACGCTTCAGAGAGGGTGGGTACCAGGATAGGAAACGAGACAAACAGAAGGTAGGCCCCACTTGCAATGGGTGTGACCGCCAACCACCATCCGTAACCACACCGACCCCTGCACTAGACCAAGCGTGGCCCGGCAACCAATCGCCACACACCATCCCGGGCAGAAGTTCACCCGCACCAGGAGGTAAAGAATTTCAGGGTCAAAGCCATCCCCACGTAGAAGCGAAGAGGTGACGCCTGACTGAACCACCATAACGCCACTTGTACCGAGAACAAGGGAACGGTGATAAACGACATCGTAGGATTCCGACCGTGATAATAGTAGACGAAGGGCGGGGCCGGCGAGGCCCCCGTCCCTTAAGGAATGATGCGACCGGTACGACGTGTTGATACTTGGGAAGGTCATCAGTCTAACCCAAGGGTGTTTTGTATCGTGAACACTAAGGACTCTGTTAAAACCCAACAAGAAACCTGAGCTGGCCCAAAGAACGACACGGGTGTTTCCCCCTACAGCAATGTTCAAATCCCCCATCCTCCGAACGCGAAACTCTGCGAGTAGACGAATGGACAGAGAAGCCGAAGTCTTTTTACCGAAGGAGGCTCTTAGACGCCAAAAGTGAAGAGGCTCAAAGCGAGATCATCGTGAGAATCAAACAACAACGAGGAGGCGAAAACAAGTAACCACGACGCTCCACCACACAACACCTCAACACCAAAGACCCCAGGAACTACTGAGCGAACTCAGATATCTCCCCCAGAATCCGAGGATCAGAAAGCTATCGTGGGCGCGAAAGGAACGCTACCGAGGCGGAGCGAAGATAGAAGTAAGGAAATTACTTAGAACATTCAATCTAATTTTATTTAACCACGTACCGCCGACTCCGGCATACGACGTGCCCCGGGGCTGGAGGCCCCCCGGTTAGCGCACCCCCAGAACTACCACTACCCCTATCTACAGACAATCCAAACCTCCGACCCCAACCTCAAACATGCCCGCGCCATGCCCACAACACGAACACTAAGTACAAAGTCATCAACAGTAAAGAAAGTCCTCCCCAAAGCAACCGACACCGTAGACCCTCTGGTATGGGCCCAACAAGCCAAGTAGCCGAAGCCGCAAGACCTCCTCGCGTAGCCGAAGCCGAGCAAGGTACCAGTCCCCCCCCCCAGGTTCCCCGTACAAAAACAAATTCCACTACCGTCATCTGAATATGACCCCGCATCCCGTCCTCCACAATAGAAACCTCACGGGCGCCCCCACTCAATGATCTCGGGACACCCCCAGCCGACCGCCACGGCCAAACACCCCCCCAAA